>ML796035.1:215577-225949 GCA_009831015.1 Picea engelmannii
AACAGGGTGTTACAATTCCCTCCCCCTTAAAAAGGAACATCGTCCTCGATGTTCTTATCTACTAACATGAATGGTATGTACAGAAGTAAACAAAATTGGATATGCCTGTCTCATGGCATCCTCCATTTCCCATGTAGCCTCATATGGGGCAAAATGCTTGCACTGCACCTTGACCTGTGCAATGGTTCGGTTCCGGAGCGGGGTTTCCTTTCTGTCCAATATGCATTGGGCTTCTGGTAGAAATTCTCCCTCCGGTTCCACCTGGATCATATACCATTCAATTATATGATTAGCATCATGTACATATTTATTCAATAATGAAACATGGAAAACATTATGTGATTTTACTGTGGGAGGAAGTGCTAGCCGATAGGCTACAGGTCCAACTCTATCTAGAACCTCAAAGGGTCCACAATACCAGGGTGCCAATTTGGCACAAGATCCCATTTTCAGGGAACTCCTTCCGGGTTTAATTCTGAGGTACACATGGTCTCCCATTTTGAACTCTCTTGGAGTTCTCTTTTGATCAGCATAACTTTTCTGTCGGTTCTGAGCGTCCTTCAGATTTTGGTTTATCTGAGTCACTTGCTGTTCCATTTCTTTCAACATATCGGGTCCAATAGAAATCCTGTTTACAGGGTTACTCCAGCTGACTGGAGTTTACATGGCCTACCATAGAGGACCTCGAAGGGACTCATCCTTAAGGATGCTTGGTAGCCGTTGTTGTAGGCAAATTCTACCAATGGTAGGTAGTCCTCCCATTTCCTAGGTTGATGCATTACATGCATCCTTAACATATCCTCTAATATCTGATTTACTCTTTCTGTCTGTCCATTGGTTTGAGAGTGGTAGGTAGTAGTACTAAACAACAATTTAGTTTCTAAACCCATCATCAGTAATTTCCAAAAATTTGAAGTAAAGTTTGTGTCTCTGTCAGATATTATCTCTCTTGGCATGCCGTGCATTCAGAACACCTCTTTTATGAATACCTGAGCGATATCTATCGCCTTGCAGGTCAATTTGACGGGGATGAAATGAGAGGACTTGCTCAGTTTATCCACTACTACCATAATGGCATCATTCTGTTTGGTTGAAGTTGGAAATCCAGTGATAAAATCCATGGAGATGGTTTCCCATTTCCATTCTGGGATGGGTAAAGGGTGTAGTAGTCCTTCTGGGTGTCGATGTTCTGCTTTAACCTGTTGGAATTCTATGCATTCAACCAAATATTTGGCTATGTCCTTCTTCAATCCAGGCCAATAAAATTGTTTCCGGGTGGCAGTAATCATTTTCTGGTATCCTGGGTGATCTGTATAGGGTCGTTTATGTAGTTCATCCATGATGAACCTTTTCAAGTCATCACGATCTAGAATGGACATTCTATCTCTGTAGGTGAGAAGACCTCCTTCAGTCATCTGATATCCTTCATATTTTACTCCAACGGGTTCTTGCTGTAGGTACAGGGTCACATTTCGAATGAAGGGATCTGTTTCTTGTGCCTTTTTTACTCTGTCCTTGACACCTGTCTCGCAGGTACTCACTGCTGCCAGGTGAATTGTTCTCATGCTTCCACTAAGGGCATCGCCACCCTATTCTCTTTCCCTTTAATGTGTTTGATTTCAAAATCAAATTCTCTAAGGAGGGCCATCCATCTGGCTTGTATAGCATTAAGCTTTGGTTGATCAAACAAATACCGTAATCCACAATGATCTGTCATAAGCACAAATTTTCTTCCCAAGAAGTAATGCCTCCAAATTTTTAAGGCATGCACTATGTTAGCATCAGAAGTCACTCTTGAATTGCTTACAGGAGAAGAACCTGACACCCATCAGTTTAATGTCACGATTTGTTTAATGGGGTGATCAAATGGAGATTAACTCAAACAATGTGGTTCCAACTCCGAAACTAGGCTAGGTATGCATGGGCAAGTGAGGTCTTAGATAACTCCAGACAGTGAGTTGTAGTAAGGGTGAGTAGGGGGAAGACTTGTATCAGGGAGATGCAAAGGCCTGTTATAAACATCAGGTTCCTAACAGCCTGTGGAAGAAAACATCTAAACGCAAGATCTTCTTACGCTCAAATGCAGAAAACCGAAGAGAACAATAATGCCACAATAAATCCTTTATCATAACATAAATGCCACAATTCGTCGATCACGGACTCTCGTAATGTAAGATGAAAACTTAGACGGGAAAAGAAAGACTGTCTGCAATTAAACAAGAAATCTTACATATAGATGCATAACCAGAGCTAAGATATCTGTTAAAAATTTACAATCGAGAGCTTCGCTCTACCATCGATCCCTACGAAAATG
Source organism: Picea engelmannii (assembly GCA_009831015.1). Classification (NCBI taxonomy): domain Eukaryota; kingdom Viridiplantae; phylum Streptophyta; class Pinopsida; order Pinales; family Pinaceae; genus Picea; species Picea engelmannii. Next base: position 217,892 of record ML796035.1, read on the forward strand.
GCAAAAATGACTACATATAGTCAAAACAAAACAACATCAATGGAAACGAGAAGTTGCATTAAAACTTTTCATCTGCATGTCTTCTGACATTCTGCGCATGCAGACTGGACGATCGTGTACCTACGACAGACGCCATCTTAACTACGCGTGGCTCCATCAAGGGGAGTAGCTGATTCATTAAGTGTCGAGCTAGCGTGTGCAGTCTTCCTTTAGCTAGTCGAGAACTGGGGCATGGATTCTTTGGAAGAATGGGTACACAGGACCCTCCTGAGCAGATTGCTGGTCAGACCCTCCATGCCTTACATTTAAGGAGTGAGGTGAGGCTTCAACCACCTCCTCCTATCTTCATTTATTTTGAGCGAAAACCAGGCTCGAGGACGGGCCCGATGGCAACCGGAAGTTGCAACGGACCTCCTTGTGCAACTTTTTCTTTTCTCCCCCCAAGTGACCACGAGCTGTGACCCTGTGCCTAGCTTTAAGGACACTTTCGGGATTCGCGGAAAAGAGGGTCTCTTTTCCTTCGAAATTGCGATGGGAAAAATGTTGGGAGACCTTGACGGTCGCCGCGTGTTCCCCCACAGATCTAAGGGCTCTGAATTGATTCAGCAATACTGCGGGCCCTGGTGGCCACATGATAACACAAGCGCCCCTCCTCTAGGCCTGCTCCTCGATGACCAGGTGCCAAATCTGTGGTCCTGATTCTGGGCGCTATCGGAAATTCAGGGTTCGGGGTTTCAAAATGAAAGAAATGAGGGGTACCAGCTTCTTGAAATCCAGATAGCCGATACGCCGTCAGGTTGCCATCTGTCCTTTTCTCGCGTGACTTCTTCTGGGGTCCACCTTTGTCACGATCGGGAAATCGCGTATCGCGATTCTGCAATGCACAAAACTCTCTCTCCCGGGATCTCCGATATCCCGATGGCTTCAACTCCGATGGACGCTTCCCTGTCGAGGCTTTCCTCGATAATGCTGATCCTCTGCCACGCATCCTTTCCAGATGGACGGTCCCTATTAACTCTCAGGGGTTAAGGACTTTTGCTGTCTTGCTTGTATTTATTGTCCCGAGACAAGAAATATCGCTAACATTAGGCTCCATGGGGGATAGAGTCGTCCCTGCGATGCTCTAAGAACTCATTCCGTAGCTTTAGTGCCTTGCTATTGGGCTATGGAGTCATGATGAAAACATCCCGTTGCTGAAAATACAGGCCAAAAAATAAAAGGAACAAAATAAAGCTACGTGCGCAAAGGATCTTATTTATGTACAGTCCTAATGCGAATGAAACACTTTACGTGGGCTAGGTGAAAGAAAACTTCCACCATAGCCATTCAAGCAGCTTCCTGGATAGAATCTCCTTCCTCCTGTCGATGATCACCAACAGATAGTGTAACTGTGACAGCAGAGCGACTACACTCTTCAACTTCTCCTCACAGGGTGAAGTTGATATGAAATGGGGCGGCTCCAAGGCATAGGGGAAATGCCACTCCATGTATTTGCTGATAGGGTCATTGAATGAGTGGCCAATTCGAGGAAATTGGTGACAGACAGCCTCCTCTGCTACACAGTTGTGGATGTGTGGTTGAATATCTATGGTAAGCATAGGTGGGTGGACAATTGTTGTAGGTTCACTGATCTCAGGCGGTGGCTACTCGCTGACTGGCTCTGCGCAGTCTGTAAACTGCATCTTCAACTTCTCCTCTGGTTCTTCTGATGCCTCTTCTTGGCTCTCCCAAGGGTCAGAGTCGTAATCATCATAGATAGGACCTGTGGGAAAGCTCTACTTTTCAATTTGCTGCTTAGGGGGGCTGATTTCCTCGCATTGTCTTTCATTTGTGAACAGAGGAGAAGGCTCTGCAGTCTTCTCTTGGAAGTTTTGGGTGTCCAGCTCAGAACCTGATTCATAGCTGTCATACACGGGCTGGCTGCTACCCAGGTCATCAATCTATGATGTGGGGCTCTGCTGCTCTTCAGCTGAATAGTCGTTAAAGCTGGATGAGCACCAGACTTCTTCATCTTGCAAAAAAGGAACGATCTCTAGATCCTCCTTTCCAATCCCAAATGTAAATACATCATGGGAAATCTCATGGAGAAAAAGAGAACAATCCTCTTCCCCAACTACCACTTCATCGTTTTGTTTTGAGAAAACGAGCTCATCGGGGACAGATGTTAATGCACTTATGGGATCTTCAATATTATCCTCGAGAGAGACATCTAGAACATCTGCCTCAGAGACTGGAAAATCCTCCCCACAGCTTACGTCAGAAACAACTTTCTCTTGTATAGAGTTGAGGTATTCCTCACAACAATTATGAAAAATTAACGCAGGGGGATACAACCTTTGACAATAGGCAGTGAAATATGCATGGAATCCATGGAGTGAAGAAATGCTAGCAGGGGGTAAAGAATGGTACCATTTACGCGCATCCTCGGCTAATGAGAACATGAACATCTTCAGTAGCACATCCTCATGATGTATCTCCCACTAACGCATGAGTTCATGAAACTCACTGAGGTGTTGAGCAGGGTTGTCCTCTTCACACTTTCCAAATATGGGCAAATAATCACCCCATTCATCCAGAGAGGGGACAACATTAGGAAAACTAGGAATAGCAGAAAAATTAAAAGGAGCAAACCTGCGAGCAAGGATTTTCTCCATATCGAACTAGTGGAGTCGCCAATCGATCCTTGAATCATGGAGTCACTAGGTGAAAAATGTGCAGCTTAGAATGTGTCTGGTCCTTGTTCACCATCAAAGGCTAGATCTTAACATTATCATTACCCCAGGAAACTTCTCAGGCTGAGAAAGCAACCGCTGAAACCTTCTCAAGAAAGCTCCTCTGGGTCAGCTTTCAGGTGTGCCAACAATGGCCACAACTGAAACAGTAAAGTGGAAACAATGGAGTCGCCAGGTGCACAGTAGCAATCCTTAAGGGCTTTGATGTCTGATGCACCTTTAGAATCAGAGGCTCAATGTCGTTCTGCCTAGGGAAAATCTTCAACTTCGTCCCCGGCAACGGCGCCAGAAATGTTGGTGTCGGAAGTCACTCCTGGATTGCTTGCAGGAGAAGAGCCCGACACCCATCAGTTTAATGTCATGATTTGTTTAATGGGGTGATCAAATGGAGATTAACTCAAACGATGTGGTTCCAACTCTGAAACTAGGCTAGGTATGCATGGGCAAGTGAGGTCTTAGATAACTCCAGACAGTGAGTTGTAGTAAGGGTGAGTAGGGGGAAGACTTGTATCAGGGAGATGCAAAGGCCTATTATAAACATCAGGTTCCTAACAGCCTGTGGAAGAAAACATATAAACGCAAGATCTTCTTACGCTCAAACGCAAAAAACCAGAGAGAACAATAATGCCACAATAAATCCTTTATCATAAAATAAATGCCACAATTCGTGCGAATCAGTCGATCACGAACTCTCGTAATGTAAGATGAAAACTTAGACGGGAAAAGAAAGACTGTCTGCAATTAAACAAGAAATCTTACATACAGATGCATAACCAGAGCTAAGATATCTGTTAAAAATTTACAATTGGGAGCTTCGCTCTACCATCGATCCCTACGAAAATGGAAAAAATGCCTACATATAGTCAAAACAAAACAACGACAGTGGAAACGAGAAGCTGCATTAAAAATTTGCGTCTGCATGTCTTCTAACAGTCTACGCATGCAGACTGGACGATCGTGCACCTACGACAGACACCATCTTAACTGCGTGTGGCTCCAGCAAGGGGAGTAGCTGATTCATTAAGTGTCGAGCTAGTGTGTGTAGTCTTCCTTTAGCTAGTCAAGAATTGGGGCATGGCTTCTCTGGAAGAATGGGTACATAGGACCCTCCTGAGAAGACTGCTGGTCAGACCCTCCATGCCTTACATTTAAGGAGTGAGGCAAGGCTTCAACCAACTCCTCCTACCTTCATTTATTTTGAGAAAAAACCAGGCTCGAGGATGGGTCCGATGGCAACTGGAAGTCACGACAGACCTCCCTGCGCAGCTTTTTCTTTTCTCCCCCCAAGTGACCACAGGATGTGACCCTATGCCTAGCTTTAAAGATGCTTTCGGTATTCATGGAAAAGTGGGTCTCTTTTCCTTCGAAATCGCGATGGGAAAAATGCCGGGAGACCCTGATGGTCGCCACGTGTTCCCCCACAGATTTGAGGGCTCTGAATTGATTCAACAATACTGCGGGCCCTGGTGGCCACATGATAACACAAGTGCCCCTCCTCCAGGCCTGCTCCTCGATGACCAGGCACCAAATCCATGGGCCCGATTCTGGGCGCTATCGAAAATTCGGGGTTCGGGGTTTCAAAATGAAAGAAATGAGGGGTGCCAGCTTCCTGAAATCCCGATAGCCGATACGTCATCAGGCTGCCATCTGTCCTTTTCTCACGTGACTTCTTCCGGGGTCCACCTTTGTCACGATCGGGAAATCGCGTATCGCGATTCTGTAATGCACAAAACGCTCGCTCTCGGGATCTCCGATATCCCGATGGCTTCAACTCCGATGGACGCTTCCCTGTCAGGACTTTCCTCGATAACGCTGATCTCCTGCCACGCATCCTTTCTAGATGGACAGTCCCTATTAACTCTCAGGGATTAGGGACTTTCACTGTCTTGCTTCTATTTGTTGTCCTGAGAAGAGAAATATCGCTAACACACTATGGAAGCCAGTTCTAGATCATGAGTCACATAATTGACCTCGTGTTCATTCAATTTTCAGGATTCATAACAGATCACCTTTCCTTTTTGCATAAGGACTCCTCCGAGCCCTTCCTTATAGTCATCTATGCACACAAGGAAGTCAGCTTCTGGGTCAGCGATTTTCAACACAAGTGCATGGGTTAGTAGGCGTTTCAAGGTTTGAAATCTTTCTTCACATTGTTGTGTCCACGGGAATTTTGTCCCCTTCTTCTAGAGGGCAGTGATTGGACAACCAATCTTGGAGAAATCTTTTATAAATCTCCTATAGTATCCCACCAATCCCATAAAGGATCTGATGTCTGAAACATCCTTTGGGGTAGGCCATTCCATGATAGACCTGATCTTGTTGGGATCTACTGCTACCCCTTCCTCGGACAGAAAATGTCCCAAGTAGTGTATTTGCTTCTGAAAGAAGTCACATTTGCTGAATTTATCATATTGATGATGCTCTCTTAGCACTTGCAACACAAGTCTAAGGTGATCTTCATGTTCTTCTCTATTCTTAGAGTAGATTAATATGTCATGAATGAAAACTAGTACAAATTTATCTAAAAATTTATTGAGTACATTGTTCATCAAGCACATGAAAGTGGCAAGGGGATTGGTTAACCCAAATGGCACTACCACAAACTCATAGTGACCATAATGTGTCCGGAAAGCGGTTTTATGGATCTCTTCACCCTTAATTCAGACTTGATGGTATCCCGGCCTCAAGTCAATCTTTGAGAAAATAGACGCACCCCCCAATTGATCGAATAGATCATCGATCCTAGGCAAGGGGTACTTGTTCTTTATGGTTACTTTATTAAGTTGTCTGTAATCTATGCATAGTCTAAGGGTGCCATCCTTCTTTTTCACAAACAAGACTGGTGCTCCCCATGGGGACACGCTGGGTCAAATATAACCCTTATCCATCATCTCTTTCAATTGCAATTTGAGTTCAACTAACTCAGGTGTGCTCATCCGGTAGGGTGTCCTAGACACCGACACCGCTCCTGGTGTGAGTTCTATCAAGAAGTCAAAGTCTCTTCTCGGAGGTAGACTCGGTACCTCTTCCGGAAACACATCTCTGTATTCTCTCAGGATAGGGTGATCATCAGGGCCTTGTTTAGCGCCTTCGATTGTTTTCAACACCTATATTGCATATAAGGGACATCCCTTTTAGCAATACATTTTCATTTGTAGGGCTGATATTTGCCTCACCGAGACCAGTTTTGGGATCCCTTGGAGGGTTATCCTTTTTCCTTCTTTGCTCACACATTCCAAGGTTTTATGGTAACAGTCCAATTTGGCTTTATGGGCAGCCAGCCAGTCCATACCAATCAACAGGTCATATGATCCCAGGGGTAATATATTAAGGGTTGCTTGGGTGGGGAATTCACCCAACATTAATTGGTAGGCTGGTATGACCTCTACTACCTTTCTCTTGGTGCTAGTGGCTAACTGTACCAACCATGGCTTGGCTTGCTTCTGTGGCTGTAGTTTACACTTATCAACAGTTATAGGGGCTATATAACTCAAATTTGAACTAGGGTCAATCAAAACAGACACTAGATGGTTGAAAATCATACCTTCTATTTCCACCACTGAAGCTTGGTGGTCAGCTTGGTTATTATCCAAGGCTGCATAAATCTGTGGCACACTCCTTGCCACATCATTGACTGTGGTAGCTTCCTGAATGTTGTAAATTTTTTGACTGTTCTATTGTCGGTGTGGACAGTCTCTTAGGAGAAGCTCTTCTCTGCAACCCCAACATTTCAAAGGTTCTTTCTTTGGGTTATTAGTCTTCACTGATATAGGTCCAGAAGTTTTATTTCCGTCCCCCAAGGGAAAGTTCTGCTGGAGTACACTCCGGATTGGAAAGTTCATTCTGGGGTTCTTTTTGTAGTTTTTAAATCTTGAGGATTTTCTCCCCTTTTTTTGAAATCTCGAACCACTCTTTTGTTTCCAGTCTCCACGAGACTTTGCCCGATGTCCATATTGTTCATGACAATATGTTGCCTTTCTTATAGTGTCTTCTAAGGTCTTTGGCTTGTCGAATTCAATTCGGTTCTGGTATTCCTTGGGTAGCCCACTGATGAAGCATTGTGCCTTCGCCTTCTCGGCTTTGATGTAGGGTACATATCTCAATAAGTCGAGGAACTTGTTGACATATTCCTCTATAGTGAGTTGCCCCAGTTTGAGTTCATAAAACTCTTTAGCCTTCTCATCGAAATATCTTTCCAGAAAATACTTCTTCCGAAAGTACTTCTCAAACCGTTTCCAAGACAGGTCCTCCTCGCGGACCCCTTTCATGTTCTTAAGATCTTCCCACCAGATGGAAGATTTTCTGTTCAGATCGAAAGTGGCCACTCGGGCCTTCAAATTTTCTGAAAATTCATGGAATCTGAAATACTTCTTCAGTCCAAGTAGCTAGGCCTTGGCTTCCTCTCCCTTCTTTATCTCACCATCGAAGGAGGGAGGTTTTGTTAAGGTCCTAACCCGCACATAGGTAGATCAATGTATTCAGATGTAATAAAGGTCAATATTAATAAGGCCTTTCAATAAAATAGAATAAGGCGGATGTAAGAAGACCTAATAGAAGCTTCCGCTTCTAGAAGGATCTTCCTCTAGATGCTTCTCTTAATAGACATATTTAGTATAAATAAGAGGCGAGGGTATGAGAACCCTAGCTTGGATATTATTGTAACAGAGCGATGCTCTATTGGAGGTTTCCCCCTCGAAGAGGCCTGTGAACATTGCTATCTGAATCAAAGTGCTATTTTTTTTGCTATTTCGTATGTCATTTCTGTGTATTGTGAAGATTATGCTGGATATTTTACTATCATTCTGTCATTTCTAGCATTTCATTTCTTTTCTGCATATTTTATATATCTAGTATCTTGCAAGTGGTATCAGAGCACTTTCCTTGGCAGAAATTGTGGGTATTTTTTTTCAGGGTAGAGACGTATTCCAGCGTCTTTAAGCCATAGAGATCTGTCGTTACGTGCATAAACCCGCGGTTGAGGTATTCATACACGCAGGAAATACAAGTGGTTCTTAAGCGCACATCTGTTGGCCACCCTTGTAACCGCTGTTGGTACCCCTTCGAGTGGTAGCGCATTAGACAACACCTGTGTATGGATCGGCCTAGATTTCCTGAAGCCCTCTTTAGATAAACCTATCGGCCGCCGAACTGCTATAGTGTCACCGAGAATAGCACTTGGGAAGATACTCTCTAGTACCTGGGTAGTCGGGTAGTATGGCTAAGGGTATGGTCTATCCTCCTTAGTTAGTGCCCTGAGATATTGGGCCGAGTACTACTATTGGACCCCACACGTATATCAGAGAGCTATAGCACAGGGCAAACCCTT
>ML796035.1:229166-278056 GCA_009831015.1 Picea engelmannii
CACTCTATTGTTTCTGATCGAGACCCAACTTTCACAAGCAATTTTTGGCAAGAATTGTTTAAGCTACAAGGCACACAATTGCATCTCAGCTCAGCTTATCATCCCCAAACGGATGGTCAAACGAAAGTTGTCAACAAGTGTTTAGAAACATATCTGAGGTGCTTTGCCTATGAAAAACAACACCAGTGGGTTCAATGGTTACCCCTCGCCAAATGGTGGTACAACACTACATACCATATAGCCACTCGCATGACTCCCTTTGAAGCAGTATATGGACATAAGCCACCTTCAGTTCTCTCATACTTACCGGGTATCTCGAAGGTCCAGGCGGTTTACCAAACACTCACCGTTCGAGAGGACATCCTTCGTACCCTTAAAGAGAACTTGGTCATGGCACAGAATATAATGAAGCAGCAAGTAGATCAAGGTCGTTCTGAACGTCAATTTGTAGAAGGGGATCAGGTGTTTCTGAGACTGCAACCATATAAGCAAACTTCCCTCAAGGCCGAGCATTGTCAGAAACTCGCACCCAAATTCTATGGCTCTTACACAATTCTCAAGCATGTGGGACAAGTCGCATATCAGTTAGCTCTGCCCAGTGAGTCGAAGCTACACCCTATTTTTCATGTTTCATGCTTGAAGAAGGTGATTGGAACCAGGTGCCAAATTCAAACCAACCTTCCAGAGTTAGCTGAAGAAGGCTCAATTTGGCTACAACCAGAAGCAGTTTTGGACCAGCGTGAGCGTCGCCTGCATCAGAGAACCATCAAGGAAGTGCTAGTACAGTGGAAAGACATGACTCCAGCAGATGCCACTTGGGAACCAACTACCATTCTGCAATAGTTTCCACATCTCAAGCCTTGAGGACAAGGCTATTTTTAAGGGGGAGGACATGTTAAGGTCCTAACCCGCACATAGGTAGATCAATGTATTCGGATGTAATAAAGGTCAATATTAATAAGGCCTTTCAATAAAATAGAATAAGGCGGATGTAAGAAGACCTAATAGAAGCTTCCGCTTATAGAAGGATCTTCCTCTAGATGCTTCTCTTAATAGACATATTTAGTATAAATAAGAGGTGAGGGTATGAGAACCCTAGCTTGGAGATTATTGTAACAGAGCGCTTCTCTACTAGAGGTTGCCCCCTCGAAGAGGCCTGTGAACATTGCTATCTGAATCAAAGTGTTATTTCTGTTGCTATTTCGTATATCATTTCTGTGTATTGTGAAGATTATGATGGATATTTTACTGTCATTCTGTCATTTCTATCATTTCATTTCTGTTCTGCATATTTTATATATCTGGTATCTTGCAGGTTTGGCCTTCCTAAATTCCTCAAATTTATGACCCTTGGAATTCTTTTTCTTCTTCTGTTCTCTTCGAGAATAGGAAGTGGTCCTGCTGCTGGAAGATCCTTCAGAATCGCCAGTTTATTTCTCAGTGGAATCATCTGGCACTGGTCCTTTACCTTTGGGGTGGACCTTTCTTGATGTTCTTCTCTCAGTATGGCCACTGACACGACCATGATTCTTTATCTCAGCTTCATGATACATTTGTCGCTGTAGGTCGGATAAGCTCTGCAGTAAAACTACATTAATTTCGGTTTGCTTTTCTTGTTCTTTCATCATCCTTTCATTATCGGGCTTGCAGCTTTGCAATTCAACCATAAGACTCCTCACAGTTTCGGCTAGGTTTGGAGGGGTTCCTATTTCTCTTCTTTTTTCAGACTCTTCGTCTCTGTTGTGGGAGCCTTCTCCCACCTCTTGGTGAGTAACCATACTCTGCATCTGTAGATTCCCACGGTTGATCGTCTGCTTGAGTGAAAAGACAAACACTAGTTATTAGTCAAGAGTTAAATACATTTTTATAATTTTCATAATTTATAACTCTTTCACATGCATACACAGTCCGGTTTTCATCTTCGAGTTCTTTTTCAATCCTGGGCAAGAGAGATACGTTAGGGGGTTTCTCTTCATAGGTTTACTTTGAACGAAGCTTATGCACAACTCCTTCATGAGCCCAATTAGGCCGATTGTTGTAACCATGCTCTGATACCACTTTGTAACATATGCACTACCTAAAATGAAACTATTTCGTTGATTTCTCAACAACGAGAATCCCCGAATCTTGCAGCAGCAAAATGCCAATCCTAATTCACAGGTCTTTATTTCCCTGCCACAGCCTCTTCTTCATGCACCGATGACATTTCCCTAATGATACTTTCGGGTTTCGAGGTTTTGTGATCCCCGACGTCAAGAATTCTTGTCCTCTTGAATCCCCGAACTTCGATGAGCAATTTCACCGATACGCGCCTTTTATGCGTTAGCCCTCCTGGCTATGCTCTGGTCCATGTGACCGCTAATTCATAAGACCGCAACCTTATCCTTATTTCGGGGTTTTGGACTTCAAAATATTGATGCACTCCAACTCTCATTATCCCTTCAGGCTAGACTCCTGACCCACATGACCACTATCTCACAAGACCGTAGCCTTATCTCCCATCGGGGTTTCGAACATCGCAATGTCAAAATGCATAAACATTTTGTCCTCAGAAACCCCGATATCCAGATATGACATCAGATTCCGCTAGTCTCCTGGGCTAGACCTTCTGGGTCCATACGACCTCCCTCTATATGACCGCAGTCATAACACCTATCAGGGCTTCGGGGTTTCAAATGCTGAAAAACATTCGCCCATGGGATTGTCGATCCCTCAAATCCCGATTCTCTGATAGGATGACAACTGGCCTCATGATGGCTCCTTCCTCCTTGTTGGGGTTTTGGACTTTTTGATTCTAAAATGCCAAAACCTCTTGTCACCAGGATTCCTGACATCCCGATGACCAAAATGCCGATAGACAACTTCCTGTTGAGACTTTCCCCGATGGCTCCGATTGTTGTCGCGTGTCCTCCTTTGATGGATGGTTCTGGTTAACTCTCAGGATTTTGTGACTTCTGATGTCCTAGACACCTCATCCCTGGGACTCATGAAATGCCAGACTTCGACTCGCTTCAGATCTCTGATACGTGTCTCAAGTGAATGGACGGTTTAGAGCGCTCCTCACATTTTCGAGACTTCTGATGTCCCGACTTTCACGACCTCAGGAATTTTGATTTCTCGAATGTTGATATCTTGAAGTCTAGTGCCTAGATCTTTGGAATGGACGATCATGTGAAACGTGTCCTCTCTCAGATGGACGACCCAAATTTTTGTCGGGGTTTTCAAGGTGGACTTACCCGATCTCCTGTCCACGTGAATGCCGATATCCTGACTCCCGACACCTCGATCTTTGCCACGTGTCTCCACTGACAGACGGTCCAGATCGTTTCCCGATAATTTCCCATGGAAATTCCCGATCTCATGTCATCGAGACTTCTGATTTCCCCGATACGTGAAATCCCGATGAGCCAACCCTCCTCCCGGGATTTTTCCTTCTGTTCAGGAGCTTAACCCTCGCGCAACTTCTATCAGAACTGACGGCTGATGGGTATCTACTCAAGATCTGATGGCTCAGATATGTCCCATCTTATGCATTCTTCCACTACTTCGCGGATGTGGAAAGATTAACGATCCAAATTTTCTCATGGACCTTGGGGGGGGAGGGGTCTACGATCCCGATTTCATCGCTATTCACGAAGATATAGAGAAAAAGGGGCAAGGTATGTAACGCCCTTGTTACTTTCGTCAGTCTAACGGTCGTGAATGACCATGGGTCTTTCGACAGGATCTCGTCCGTCGATTCTTGACTTATCCCTACGCTGCTACTTCATAATTTTAAGAGGGTCATTCCTCCTCGTATAGGGTTATTAAGACTTGCACATTCGAGTCCTTTTTCCAGGTTCTTGGTAAACCTTTCCAAGGAGGGAATCTCTGTGAAGGGGTCTATTCCTGGGGCTTTCCTGGAGACAGACAAGGGAAAACAAACTCCCAAGGATGGACTGGGAGTCTGACTTGGTTCAACTCATGCATAATTAAATTCATTTACCAAAATAAGCCATGCGTGGTCTTTCTGTTATAAGCATATATCTAACATTTCTTATCAAAACACTGCACAGACATTCTTATACTGTAATTGTTCACAATTTTACATTTTATGAGCATATATGTGAGGATATGAATTTTAAAATGAAATATGTAAAACACTTATCAGAAATAACACCAGAAGTGGGTGCAACTGCTGAGAGGGGTGCTCATTTCCACCCAATCATAGACGTAGCGACTCCCACCGGATTTACCACTAGCCACCCCCGAGCTGGGACCACGTTGCTGTGAGATTGCGTCTCTCTATCTGCCAGTGACCAAGAGCGAAGGTTGCAATCCTTCCTCTTTGCTATCACTCACTCTATGTAATGCCAGAGTTCCCCTCGCATCTGCCCCTCCATCGCTTCTTTTATACACCTTATCCTCTTGCGAGGTTGCGTGTGGCACGATTACCCTCGTGCCGATCAGGCCTGACGGCTCTACGGATGGGTGGTTTACCATCCCATCCCTCATTAATCCATCTACCTACCAGCCTGCGAGACATTAAATTTGGGGCCAGCGAGCTGCTTTTGGTTCTCCGGGCTAGTGGAGTCCAAATATGGTATTCATTCTTGGTGGAATTTAACGCCACCTTTTCAGGTGCCTTCCACCACCATCGTGGTCTCTTTTTCTGCACATCCCCTCTCAACAGTCCTACAATAATTCAAAATGTTATTCACATTCATTGACCTTTTCCTCAAGGTCCATTTACATCACATATTCACATTTATGAGTTTTCCATAGTTCTTGACCAGTCCAGTTATATTTACAAGCTGGGGGAAATAGGCTGTTACAATGAACCTATGATGAGATTGGAAATTAAGTTGATGGATTGCAAACTGTTAAGGAAATGTCACAAGGAAGAAGTACCAACAAGAGTTATAGCAATAGCCGCGTAGTGTGTGAAGGGGAATCTACTCAACTGGATCCCATACTTACTGAATTTATTTTTGGATGACTACAAAGATGCACAAGATATTGTAACATAGATCCACTATGCATGGATGATCATACTCATATATTTTGTGGGTTGGGAAGAACCAAAATACAACATATTTTACCCAAGGCTCGGAAAGTTTCGTGAAACAATGTATATGAAATTAAGGCACACCTCAAACACAAAAGAAAGGAAGGCGAATTCTAGCATATTTTCCATGTATTTTGAAAATATGAAGGAAAAGATAGCCAATACCTATAGGATACCACAAAAAGTGGTGGAACCACCAGAAGTGGTGGAAGAGCATCAAGGAGTAGCAAATTTCAAGGCTTCCAAACACAATTTGTGGATCCGGGCCAAGAGGGATCCCAAGAAAAATTGGTTGTAGATGAGGTATTGTGTGAAAAGAGAAGAGGTACAATGGGCCCTGGAAGACTGGCCTGAAGAATTTAAAGTACCAGTAGTGTCTAGGAAGGGATAAAAAGGCAAGCAACAGGTAGAGGCCGACACATCAAAGAAGAAAAATAATCCAACAACAAATACGAGGAAGGCTGTAGAGTGCACCAAGGATACTGGAGGGAGCATGACAGTAAGAAAACCTTGACCAAAGAACATTCCAAAGCCTTCAACGTAGGAAACAAACCGCACAAAAGTAATAAATGGAGGAACACAACAAAAGGATACTAATGGAGGAGCACATAAGGATGTTAATGTTCCTAAGTAGGAGGAACTAGGAGGTGGATATGTCCCATACACAGAGATACCAACTACTACAATGCAGATAGAGACTCTGTCGATGAATAGGACAATCTTACAGGAAGCAGGCTAGAGGAAGAATATGAAGGCACACAAGAGCATCCCTAAATTAATATTGACAGAGGATGATGTGGATATGGTCATAGAGAAGGTGCAATACCACACAATAGAGTCATGGGAATATGTTGAGAAGAAAAGGGAGGAGATCATTAAGGAGATGACAAAGGTTAAGGAGACATTGGAGCAACTGCAATTGAATACATCACAGTAGAAGGAACATGCACAACCACATTAGACTTCTCAGGAAATGACAATTACAACGCAGGAGACGGTCCAAATCATAACGTTGGGGAATGAAAATTTTCCTATTACTTAGGACATGTTGCAAATTGATGAGGAGACAATGCATAAGTAGTTGAAAGAAATATATCACTTGGACTTGGCGTTGCCCAAGATCCCAACAAAGGAATTATAGAAACTATAAGTCAGTGTCACACGAGAGATTAAATCAAGGGCTCAAGCAGATGCGACATATCTACAATTGGTTAAGAAAACACGTGAAACATTGAATATTACACTCAACTAGGTGTAGGTTGAAAATGAATACATAAATAAATGCACTGATCGGATAGAGAAATGTGTAGAATAAGTGTTTAAGATGATTCCTAATAGTGTAAAGGAAGGAAATATAAAAATAGAAGAGAGGATTGAGAAAATAACACAAAAAATGGAGAACTATAGAAGCCACATCATAGAGTTTATGGCACTCCTACAACCAAGCACTCCACCAAAGGTCAGATCACAAAGGGTGCAGGAGTTGACAGATCATAAGGAAAACATTACACAGAGCTCCCAGGAAATCATATAGTTAAATGATAGAAGCACACAGTTATGGACGAGTCTACAAGAGGATGAAAGACTGTAGGACTTAGACAAGAAATAAGGAGTAAACATTGCAGTGCAAGAATTGAAGAAAAAAAAATACGATGACCATTAAATATAGGTTGATAAGTGTGCAGGAATTGAAGAACCTGTAGGCAAAGATGAAAAGTATATATGAAGAGAAGTAGTTGAGGCATGCTCAGTTGTAGCCACTGTAAGAGAGAGCAGAGAAAATGATGACTGATATTGATTCAACCAAGGGGGATATTGGGAAAATTAGCCTGGATATTGAAGAATTGATGAAGGAGCACATCATTGCACAAATTGTGGAGTATATAGATGAGAAGAGTGCACAGGAAAAAACTCGAGCTGAAGAAATTTCAGGAAGATTCCAGGAGTTGGAGAAGTTAGTAAAGGATGCAAACACTACTTGAGTGGATCAAGACGAGCCACAGGTAAGTGTAGGGGGCCTATTGGCACATGCCATTTTGGGGGAACAACACGAAAATCAAGGAAGCAGATGAGAAAGGGACCAAAAAAGGAGTGTGCGCTAAAGAATAAGGAAAAGCAGCGCGAGGAAGTAGAAAGTAAAAGGAAAAGAAGAAGGACATGTATCAACCACACACAGGAAGTAAGGATGTGGACAAACCTAATCCACTTAGGGTTAGGGTTTTGGTCATTGATGTAATGGATTTTAACCCTCTTTTGTAGTATAAATATGTATTGTAAAGAGAACATGTCTATTGGAGTTACTTCACACACACCTAGGATTTAGTTTTCCTAAGGTTTTTCCTTATTTATTAGTCATAATTATTCATTATCCAGTCTCTTATATTTTAGGGGAGAATATTCCACCTGAAGAATATTCTCTTTCAGTTGACACTTTTGTTTGACTAGTTGAGTTGAGTTTAGATGTTGCATTGGTTTTGTCACCATGAAACATTGGGATCATCACCATGCTAATGTGCACTTCCCTTGGGATCATCACTAGATTGGTGCATTACACTTGATTCCCTAAGTTAACTCCTCACTACTCTCTGTTCAGTCAGTTAACTAAAGACTAGTTGACTAGTTAGCTCAGCTAGGTGGCAGTTCACACCCGTAACTGCTTAAGAGACTAGACTAGGTCGCATTTTACACCCATAACTGCTGGTGTGTGTCGATATCACTCTATATCACCACTATGGCTCATTATTTACTCATGTATCCTATATATATTGTAAATTATTCACTCTTTGAGTGTAGAAAACGGTTAATGAGAATTCTTCCATTCTTTCTCTCCTTCTTCCTTCTCCAATTCTCTCTGAAAATGTGTGTATTATTGTTTATCTAGATCTATTATGTGCAGGTTCAACACATTTACATGGTATCAGAGCTGACAGATTGCTAAGCAAAAGCTACACCAAATTATTTTTTGTAGGTACTGAAGATTGAAGAACACATAAAGATGGAATCCATGTTTTACTCACCAACAATACTTCTCACGCCTCATAACTATTTGGAATGGAAGCCAAAAATTAATCTTCAACTTAGATGTAGAGGCTTGTACCAAATAGCTATGGAAATGGAAGTGGAGCCTGATTTTTCCGATGAGAAAAACGATTTTCTCAATAGACAAGACATGGCCATAGGATGGATCCTCTCGTTTATTTCTCCAGAAATTCTCCATCAAGTATATGATGACTCACAAGAATTCTCTCCAAATGATTTATGGATCAGATTGGAGGTTTTCTTTGGGAATAAGGAAGAATGTATGCAAAATGTTGACAAGATAGAGAATGTAAAAAGCCACTGAAAGATAAATCATCTCAGTTTGAAGAGCCTTCTACACAAGTATCTACAAAAATTTGTAGTCCATTAATTGAAGATGATGTCTAGTCCATTTCAGATTTTTTTTCTGAAATTCATGTGGAATATATATGGCATGCATCTCAGGAGTCACATGCAGACACTTTTGCATGCACCATGCATGCATCTCAGGAGACAAAAAGAGATCCGTGAACATCAGACTCCATTAGGATATTTTATGAGCCAAATTTACAGAAACAAATTGGATATTTGAATTCTTCTCAGGAAAATGTCCAATTTCAAAAAAAAAATCATATGAAACGGAGTTCATAAAGTGAAGTTATGATCGTTTCAAAATCAACAAAATTTCAGCGTTTTTCCGGAAACGGCCGCACGGTTTTCAAAGTTTTATCCAAAATTTATTTGGATATTGTTCATTACAAGAAGAGAAATCGGATATGTGTGGACATCTCAATGATGCATATACTTCATCATATCCATGCATACATCTACATCTTCAAAAAAATCTTCAACGAACACAAACTTGCACAATTGCGAGGTCTTCTTGGAGTGAAGGACAAGGTTGCTTAGCAACTTCTTTTGTTCCTTCTCATAGTTTTTTTTTTATGCATTGTAATTTGAGGGGGGGGGGTTTTCCCATGAGGTTTTCCCTCTTTCCTCATTTATTTCAGTGTATCTTTTGTATTTGTGTACCTAACATGGCCCCGTTGCCGGGACCAATGCTTTATTTTCACCATAGTGATGTTCAGGGGGGGTGTTGGAGTTACTTCACACACACACCTAGGATTTAGTTTTCCTAAGTTTTTTCCTTGTTTATTAGTCATAATTATTCATTATCCAGTCTCTTATATTTTAGGGGAGAATATTCCACCTGAAGAATATTCTCTTTCAGTTGACACTTTTGTTTGACTAGTTGAGTTGAGTTTAGATGTTGCATTGGTTTTGTCACCATGCAACATTGGGATCATCACCATGCTAATGAGAAATTTCCTTGGGATCATCACTAGACTGGTGCATTACACTTGATTCCCTGAGTTAACTCCTCACTACTCTTTGTTTAGTCAGTTAACTAAAGACTAGTTGACTAGTTAGCTCAGCTAGGTGGTAGTTCACTCCCATAACTGCCTAAGAGACTAGACTAGGTGGCATTTTACTCCCATAACTGCTGGTGTGTGTCGATATCACTCTAGATCACCACTATGGCTCATTAGTTACTCATGTATCCTATATCTATTGTAAAGTATTCACTCTTTGAGTGTGGAAAATGGTTAATGAAAATTCTTCCGTTCTTTCTCTCCTTCTTCTTCCTTCTCCAATTCTCTCTGCAAATGTGTGTATTATTGTTTAGCTAGATCTAATCTGTGCAGGTTTAACACATTTAAAATTTCATGTAATTTTATGTGAGGGAGATTTATTGCTTGAGTTATCTAGTTGTGGAGCTAGTTTTGGAGAAGAGTCAGTTTTTGGAGAGGTATGCATTGTAATTGAGGGTCAGGTTGCAAGATATGGATCTTAGTGCAAGACAACCACACCTATACTTGTGCATTTTAGATGCACCTCTGATGTAATGTGCACACCACAATGAATTTATGAACATGAATAAATAAGAAAATAATTACACACAATGACCACAGTAAAAACATGTGTCTTTGTGTGTAATGTCTCTTTAATGTGTTGCAATGGTTTATGATGAATGAATAAATGAATCTGGTAGTAGTAAAATGCAATGCACACTAGATTAGTATGATATTTCCTATAGAATGTATGTTAATGAATGTATATGGTTATATAATGGTAGATCTGATGAATGTTGAAGTAGAAAAACTATGTCTAGCATCCCCATGAGAAACATCCCTTTCGTGATTGCAGACATCCGGGTCCTTCAATCACCCATAATCCATCTTGGGTGAGACTTTATTATGCACTATGTGTGTAGTTTTTCCTTCTAGTCTCCAGAAGGGTTGATGGTTTGCATGGTTTTTTTGGAATCCTAAAGGTAGAACCTGGGTTAGCCCACAAATCCAACACAATTGAAGAGGTTTTAGCAGAACCACTTGTCCCTTATTTTTTTTAGAAAATGTTGTTTTGTTGGTGCACCTAAATCGTTTTGGCGTATCGGTGCACTTTAATATCAAACACACTAGTGATCAATGGCCACAAGTGTACTGGAGAAAAAACATGTCAAAAATACATCGGTGCTCCACTCAGGTAAAGAATAATTGGTGCTCCACATTGGTATAGGTGCATTGGTGCTCTATGATAGATGAAAACCAAAGTGCCAATAACCAAAAAATACATCGATGCTCCACCTATATCTGGAAGCACCAGTTCTCTCCATTGGTATGGGAACACTAAGTGTTCATAATACACGAGAGCACTGGATAATAATCCGTTATTCGTTTAACTTACTAAAAAAGGTGGAAAATACCTAAAGATGTTTCTTAAAAAGAGGAAAAGTGAGGGTTTGCTTCATTTCTTCACTTCACATTAGAGAAGAGGAAGAGGATGTTATTCTACAAAAAAATGAAATAGCCATGAATGGAAGAAAGGACAGAGTATTGTGTCCAAGTAACTCATTTTTCCCTCTTCATTATTTCATTTCTTCTCATTATTGATTCCATTTTTATTATTTTCCATTTCTCACTATTGTTTCGAATTTCTTAGTAAATTTTGTTATTGTTTTTGCTAGTATGAGGGATGTTCCTTTATTTTTCAAGTTAATTGTAGATTTGTTTTAGGGTTTTACATCAATAGATAAGCATAGAAAATGAGGGAATTTTCAATGAATAAAGGGGTACATTTTTGTGCAATGTGGATGCATATCCATAAGGGTTTTCACCTCCCTTTATTTTCAAGTTCACAAGGATCCTTTGTGTGGAACTATGTTCTTCCCTAGTGATCTTGAAGCATTAGTTCTCCTCATAGGTATGGAAGCATCGGTGCTCCTTTTTGGCATGGTTTCATTAGTTCTCTTAATGCATCAACACAACTAACAATAATTCATTTTTTTAACTTATAAAAATCAACAGGAGAAACTACAATGCAACTCTTAAAAAGAGGAAAAATAAAGGGCTTGTTTCATTTCAACATTTCACTTGAGAGAAGAGAAATTCAGAAGGTGTTGACACAAGAAGATGAAATACAAATGGACATGAATGTGTGTAAATACAAAGAGTATTACATCAAAGGTAATCCTTTTTCTCCCTCTTCATTTTTTCTATTGTCCTCATTATTGTTTTTATTTATGTTATTTTCTATTTCTCACTAACGTGTCTAATTTATTTGTTGGTTTTGATACTCTTGTTTTTTTTTTTGGTTTAAAGGTTGTGTCTCTATTTTTAAAGTTAATGATGGATTTATTTATGGTTTTATATCAATATATTTTAATATAAAATGAGGGGAAATATTATCCAAGAAAGGGGTAAATTTTTGTGCAACATGGATGCATATCCATTGGGGTTTTCACCTTTCTTTATGTTGTGGCCACAACCACCCCCCTTTCATTTTTATTTTCTAAGAAAAAGGAAAGGGCCCCTAATAAATTTGAACTCTAATGCCTAATCCACTACTAATATGAACCTAATGAATATTCTTTATCCACCTTGAGGTAGTTAGGGGTTTTAGATATTTATTGATTGTTTACCTTTGAGGAGGTTTGTCATAACTCATATTCTCTTTGATCTTGTATTTTTAGATGTTCCTCATTATACCTTTGATTGGTGATGATTCTTTGATCCTTGTGTGATGATATAGACATGATTCCTTTTGAACCTTTTGCATTAATTGATTTTGATGTATTTAAAGGTGTTTGTTGATCCTATCTGATTGCAAGTTTTGATGCTTTGTATTATGACTTGAAGAGAATTTTCTTGTAAGGATCTATTGTTTCCTTATGAATCGACTTATACTATCATCTCACTACATCATGCATAAGTGAATGGTTGACTTGAATACATAACATATTTTTAATTTATGTTTTGTACATGCTATCCTCTTATTCATGCTCAATCTCTCACATGCTAATCAAATCCATTAGTTTAATATCTATAACTAGAACCACACGATCTTTGATTTTTTTCAAGAGTTTCAAATAAAATATATACATATTTCACGACTTTTGTTTACAAAAACTAATTGTTCATAATAATACAATATCTTAGATGATTACTTCTAATAATAATAATAGACCTGTTACTGGCAAGGGGAAAGAATGCAACAAATATAACGTACTAACCAATATTTTCTTCCTTGCCTAAAAAATATGATTCTTTATATGGTTGAAATAATAGGATTACATGATCTAGATGGATATCGGTGGCCTTCCACCTATTCCAACTGGTGCACATGTAGTTTTCATCATTGGCAGTTATTTCCTAGATTTTCGAGTCCTAAACTTACGGGGCCATTTTGAGGCCCTAAACAACATTTCTGGAGTTTGCATAGTAAAACTATAGAAAACGTTAGTGTTTGATGGAATAATGTGTATTCCTCAGACATATATTTCCAATGGGATATCGTGCGGCTAAAACATAGATCGTATGCAAAAGTTATGACCCCAGGAAGTTGTTGTGCCAACTTACCCCGTTGGGGCCCACCTGACTTTTGGCACTTCATCTCCAAATTGGGGCCGCAAACATTTTGTATTTTCATCTTCCATGAGATAGGTTTTTGTATGTTTAAGGTTTTTCCATTTATGTTGAAAATGCCTTTTGAGCCTCATTGTACTCATCTTCTTGTGAATGAGCATTGACTTCACATCTCTTCTCAGAGATAAGTTGCCACCATTCTAGAAAGTCTTTCACTCTATAATTTTACAGTTCTGTAAATTTCACTCATTAATAGGAATTGTGTATTATTGTATATATGTGCCTATTGTTATATATATTTGATATATATTTGTTATCTTATTGGATCTATTGCAATATCTAAGTATATTTCTTTATTATATATTCACTCTCATTTCGTGCTCAAAATAATCTAGATCAGTGGTATCAGAGTAGATTTCTCTTGGTCATTTTTTAGTGCATTTCCTCTATGAAGTATGAGTATATAAATTTGGGTCTCTAGCTTGTATCTCTTGAGGAAAATCACTCTCGCATGCCTAAGAAACCCTCCAGGGTGGAAGAAAATAAAAACGAAGAAGCATAAGATTCTATTAATCTATTGCTAGAGCAAGCTCTCACGTGACAAAGGGACGAAATCATGGAGAATTTTTCCCAAATACTTGGATGTCTGCCTATAAAAACATATTCATCTTCATCAAGCAACCACTTTGGAGGCATCGCTCCCTTGAAGGTACAAATTAATTTTGATATTCCCGTATTTGAAGGTCATATACATGTAGATGGTATGGAAAAATGGTTAAATATGCTAGAAGGTTATTTATCTATGCACAATTTTTCCGACAGGGAAAATATCACCTTTGTTCTCCTTAAGGCTCTCCCCCATGTCAAACATTGGTGGGAAACTTATTGTGAGAAAAATTCCACAGAGGAATCTTGAATGTTTGAGGCCAAACCCACTTGGGAATATTTCGTAGATGTCGTCAAGGAACAGTATTACCTTGTTGGAAACTATGAAGACCAATACATGATATGGACCACATTGCATCAAGAGAGGGGACAAATAATGTCAAAGTTCACCAATACCTTCCATACCTTGTGCACCAAGCTGGGTATCAAATATTCTAAGTGACATTTGTTTCTGAAATATCGTGGGGCTGTACATAGGTACATCCAAACTGAAATGGAGTTTCTAGACATCTCATCGCTAGAATCTTCTTATCGATATGTTATCAAAATTGAACACAAATTTAAGCACCAGAAAAAACAGGAGTTCGGATATGAAAATACATAACAACCAAAGTATTATAAAGATGGACCTAACAAACAACCTTTCAAAAACCAGTCCAAGACATAGGAATGGAAGGTTAAGGGAAAGACAAATAATGACACTAGAAAGTGGTGTGATTTCCATAAAATCCCTTGGCACAACACTGATGAATATCGCTCAAAACAATCATTGGTGGCCAAGATCAAATACAAAGATCCAAACATGGGTTTAGAAGTAGTTTCAAAAAATAATGGAAGGAGACATATCATTGACGCAGACCCCACTGCCATTATCTCAATGAAAACAATCCATCTGAAAGCACCAACAGATCCAGAAGTGGGGGAGCACCTCTTCCATTCATAGATGTGGGTGAAGTGGATCTCATTGAATTTCATTATTGATAGAGGCAGCCAAAACAACCTCATCTTAGCAGAGGTAGTCAAACAGTTGGGATTGCCAACAACATCACACTCACATCCATACAACATCAGATGGCTTCACCAGGGACAAGCTCTCTGTGTCAACCAATAGTGTCACTTGTGCTATGGAATCAAGCCCTTCAAGGATGTGGTATTGTGTGATGTTTCCCCATTGGATTTATGTGATTTTATTTTGGGCCAACCATATATGTGGAAGTGCCATGTTTTTTATGAGCCTCAACCCTGTAGTGTCATTGTTACTCTAGGAGATCACCTCTACAGGATACCAAAGGTAATTCTGACTACTATTTGAAAAAATAGTGCAACAAAGTTGTCTCTCTTACGACAAAGTTTAGTTTCTTTGTGATTTGGGAAGGAAGTGAAAAGAAGGACACTGTGACCACTACGGACTCGATTCAATCCCCCTTTATCCAACAAAAATATGTTAGAAAAATTGAAGCAAAGCACAAAGATTTCTTATGCACATAGTCATCTCATGCAGTCAGAATGGTTAAAAATCTCCAACCTCTCCAACATCAGGTTCACGCAACCTCCCACAAGCTAAGAAACACAACGTCACTAGCAAGGCAAATAGCTCACCAAGGCTCAGATTTAGCAAGCACTTTCCCATCTACCACAAGAACTCAACACAATGGATACCATTTCTTCCTAAGGAGGGAGGATTGATCCATATGGATATTCAAGGCCACCCACCTATACCAACTACATCACATGTAGTTTTCATCATTGGAATTTATTTCTTAGATTTTTGACTCCTAAACTTCTGGGTTCGTTTTGGGGACCTAAACAGTGTTTATGGAGCTCGCCACAGTCAGAATGTAGAGTGAGTCAAAGTTTGATTGCATAATGTGTAGTCCTTGGATAAACGTTTCCAATGGGATATCGTGCACCTAAAACAAAAATCATATGCAAAAGTTACGACCCCAGGAAGTTGTTGTACCAACTTACCACATCGGGGCCCACAAGAATTTTGGTGCTTCATCTCCACATTGAGGCTGCAAACCTTTTATATTTTCATCTTCTGGGGGCTAGGTTTTTGGATGTTTAAGTTTTTTCCATTTATTTTAAAAAGGCCTTTCGAGCCTCATTGTACTCATCTTCTTGCGAATAAGCATAGCCATCACATCTCTTCTCAGAGATAAGCTGCCACCATTCTAGCGAGTCTTTCACTCTGTAATTTTACAATTTTGTACATTTCACTCATTAATAGAAAATGTGTATTACTGTATATTTGTGCCTCTTGTTATATATATCTGATATATCTCTGTTATATTATTGGATCTCTTGCAATATCTCGGTATATTTATTTATTATATCTCTACTCTCATTTCGTGCTCAAAATAATCAGGATCATTACAAGGTCATGTTCTTTATCAAATACTTATGCTATTCTAGTTTCTCATACAATCAAGTCAAAAAACATATCATGTGAATTTGGTCACATAACACAAAGGGAACTCAAATAAAGGCTTCCAATTAATGAAAAAAGATGGAAATATCAAGTGTGTCGTGGGAAAACACATATTTCTTTATCTAACTTCTTAATCTCTGAAATGCATACCAGGAGTCCTTAATCTTCTTCTTCTTGACCAAACTTCTATATTAACATATCTTGATTATCATTGAAGCCAACATTTAGAATTAAGTCTCATTTGTCTCAAACCCAAATCTGAATTTAACTTTATCACCATGTACATTTCCTATTTAATTCATGATTATCCTAGAATCTTCGAATTTTATTGTATTTCATTGTTTTACTAGATCCTTGACCCATTTTAGTTTTCAACTATTAGACAATGAGCCATCAAACTTATCTTATCATGATTAAATTCTATGGTTTTCCCATTGGAACGACCACAAGAAATCTATTTGAGTTCTCCAAAAGTCGAAGCCCGAAGGATTGTCCAACTCCCCTTTATCGAATTGATCTTTTCCGCATGCCATACTAACATCAATCTCCCTTTCATCCTATGGGTCACCTTACATGGTGTTACTGTGCGATGAATTGCATGATGTGTCATCTTATCACTCACTGGATACATGCCATTTATCTGATCCTCATTGGTGCGGTCTTTGTCTCAGCGTGATAATCTCTGACTTGACAACTTGTGTATCATCTGAATCATTTGAATCATCTTCCTAGAGTCTTACCTTCTATCGACATTACGTGGCATATGATGAGGCATGCTACATTCCATATAACATGGCATATGAGGCATTGTCCAAGTTTCCAATTATCCCATGTTATCCCACGTGTTTCCCTCTAGGTCATGTTGACATGTCCTATTTGATGTGGCATTTAGACATATGGATTTGTTTCAAAAGAATGCACTTTATGTGGATCACATACATCTAGAAATCCATGTATTTATTTTTACTTTTATTCTATTTTACCCATGGTTTTCCAAATCCACACATGGTTTCAAATTTTCCCATTTCCCACTTCCCATATATATTTTATTATTACTTATTTTTGTTTGAGAATTTACTATATTATTTTTTACATTTGAGGATCGACTTACGTAATATGTTTTTTTTTAACATCCCTAAGTTTATATTTTTGAAATACCTAAGTTTATATTTTATTATTATTTTAGGGACATTTATATTTACATAATTGTTATTTATATTTTGGGTTTTTTTTTTAGTTATTTATTTTCATTTAAAAAAAATTTCATTTCTCCTTATCCCAATGTATCGAAGTATTGTTTTTTAAATTTTCGTTCATAATTGTATTCTATGTCCTAAAGTATTATTTTTTTTAACCACACACACAAATCAGAAAGGGAGGGAAAATCAATATAAACCCTTTTCACTCACTTCCCACAATGCATGTGGGAGGGCATAACTCATGTTTAAGGAGGAAACATTAATTAAGAGAGGGATCATTGGAAAGATAACGATGATAAGAATAATTCAGAAGAAGAATTTGATTCAGATTAGAAACATAAATCCCTAGAAAATTTAGGGAAAAGGGAGGCACAAATTTGATTGTAGATGGACCTTGAATTGTTCTGCAACTCATATCTCAAGTTATGGGTGGTCAAATCATGTGTGAGATGACTCATTGGAGATATGGAGCTGCGAAGAACATGTTGGAATGATCCATGTTTCTTGATTACCAATAGAAACACCAAAATAAATTCAAGAAAGAAGAGGATGTGGTTGAGCATAGTAGAAGATATTTCCAATAACTATGACTCATGGACTTCCTACAGAGAGAATCTGACAACTTAAGAGTATTCTTAAATTATGTTCATAATGGTCATATATTCATTAATGAATATGTAGGGGAAATTAAAATTGTATTATAAAAAAAAAAAAAAGTCTAAGAGATGTAACTATTGGCAGTTAAAGAATGCGAAAGACTTGCCTTATTTTATAAAAGGAAGACCATTGAATGAAATATTGAATTTTTCCCATCATTCGATGGTGATACTATTATCTCATGAATGAAGAGTAGATGGAAAATTTTGGTTACCATGGACGATGTTCATTTGTTTATGGGACTACTCTAGATGTGAAATTGAATTTTATGGTTTCTTGAATGATATGTAACATGAACTATTTATGTGCATATTGTTTGAGTTATTTGACGTTTGTGGTTACTAATAGATAGAGGGATGATGTTGCATATGTAATATACAACTATTTGTGATGAATATATATAGTTTTGTTGCTTTAACATATTTTTGTTTATCATGAACTATTCATGTAGAAATACAATTTCTTATTGTATCTATCTTGTTAAAATTGATCCTACATGATAGGTTATAAATAGATAGAATATATAGTTTGCATTTATTTTTATTAGATTATATTTAGGATTAGTTAGAGTTTATTTTGGGAATGATTCATTTTTCTTCCTCTTTTTCTTCTCATTCTCAGTGGAAACCAGACCCATATATTGGTCGGAATTTTCCATCCCAAACGAGAGCGAGTCGAATAGGGACTCACCATCAAGCATTTTCCCTTACCTACTTGGCAGGCCAATTGGACCCATCAACACTTTATTTCCAGGTTCAAAAAGTTTATTTGAGTGGCATAATGTTCTTCCCTAGTGAAATTGGAGCATAAATGCTTCTCCTAGGTATGGAAGCACTGATACTCCTCTTAGTTATGGAAGCATTGATGCCCCTCTTTGGTACATTGGAACACCAATGATCTTAACACATCAAAGATACAAACAATAACTTGTATTTTTTAAAACTTATTAAAAGAGGAAGAAAAAACTATAATACAACTCTAGAAAAGAAGAAAAAATGAGGTTTTGTTATAGTTCTACATTTCACATAAGAGAAGAGAAAGACGAGGTGCTTGTACAAGAGGAAAAAATAGAGTATTGTAGAAAGGTAACCCTTTTTCTCCCTCTTTATTAGTTATTTTTTCCTCATTAATGATTTTATTTATATTTTTTCCACTTCTCACTATTGTACCTTATTTATTAACTACTTTTTATAGTTTGTTTTAACTAGTTTGAGGAGTTTTCCTTCATTTTGCATGGGTATTGGTAGATTTGTTTTAGTTTTTTAACAACAATCAATATGGCTATCAAGTGAGGGGAAAGTCTTACCAATAAAGGGGAATATTTTTTGTGTCATGGGTGCATGTCCAAAGGGATTTTCACATCCCTTTTGTTGCAAGTTCACAAGGTTTCTCAAACCTATGTGGTTCTCTTTCCGGGGTTCTTGGAGCAGTGGTGGTTCCCTTTTATCTGGGAGAATTGGTGCTCCTTTTTTTTCTTGGAGCATTGAAGCTACTATTGTATTTGTAATTACAAAAGATGCACTCAATAAGTAGTTTGAGTATCTTGGACCACTCAATATGGTTTTGTATGGGTTTTTTTAACTACCCTTATTATATTATAAACCATAACATTTCAATATTAGTTATTGTATCTTTCATAATATTTATTTCTATTTATTTCTAATGTCTTGTTTAATATGCTTCTAACTATAATATTTTATTTGAAATAATCGTGTATGGGTTGTTTTGACTACCCTTATTATATTGTAAACCATGTCATTTCAATATTAGTTATTGTATTTTTCATAATAATCTTTTCTATTTATTTCTATGTCTTGTTTAATATGCTTCTAACTATAACATTTTATTTCAAATAATCAAAATTATAGTTCTTGTTTAATATTTTACAATTGTTTTCAAAATTTTAATTGTAAATCATATTTTCATGAAAATATAACACGTCAAGAAGAAGTTGAACATTTAACAAGAATTCCTCACTAGAACTATGGAAACTGAGAAAGGATGTAAATCACAGTTCTTATAAGTGGGAGAATAGACTTATTAGAGATTAGAACAACATGAAAGAAAGTGATCTCTAATGTTGGAAAGACTACAATAAGCATTGGAAGAAAAAGATGGAGATATGTTGATACTTCCATAAGTAATGGAAGAAGTGYAGAAGAAAGTAAATGCATCCATTGTTAAKCCCCTAACCATAACCCTCATTCATTATCATAACATTAATTAGTGTTATGTTGGATTATTATTAATSTTTTTTATCCTTATTTGTCTCTTATATATGCATCAAGGASACTCATTTAATTATAATATTATCTTGTCGCTTTGATATATTGTAATAGGAGGTTTCCCCCTCAAAGAGGATTCTTATTCATTCACTTCTTCACTTGATATAGGCATGGCATACTRGATTAGGTATTTTTTATTCTTGTTTGGCTATTTGGTCCATAAAATTTGATATCAGAGYAGATGATCCTTGGATTGGGTYYTTCAAACAATCCATCTTACCATTTTTCACTAATGAGTTTTTGGATCATYAGAATTGTGTGCAAATTTCAAGGTTGATAGAGGAAAGACGAAGTGCATCACATAAAAATTTCATAATCTAGTTCACTAAATTTTTAGAGTTACATGTCATACAAGTTAGGATTTTTGTATAGTCCTCAAACTAGGATTAAACATATGGTTTTAAGGAATTAGTCATATTTGAAGATTGAAAGGTTCAAATTGAGTGCCACTAGGATTGAACAGAAATAGACCTAGGCATTATAGGCTAAAATTTCATCCTACTAGGAAAACATGGGTCAAGTGGCACTTTATGCAAGTTTTTTCTCCTAAAATAGGGAAAAACAATAGTTTATGGTATTTGCACTATAAATTTCTTTTAGAAGGCCCGAATTGCATGGGATCAATGGGACCCTAAAGAGAAAATATCATAGTACATCTATAATATATATTTTTCATTAATATAAAATTATAATTGGTAAATTTGTTGAAGTTGCAAGGTCAACCAACAACATAGACCCCAAATCAAGGCTTTAAAAAGCATGACAACTTCAAATTGGAATAAATTTTAACAAGAAGTTATATTTGAGGTGATTAAAAAGGGATGTAAGTTACTTTTACCTTGTTCTTGACACTTGTAAGTTCATCCTCAAGCCCAATTTATCCCTTACATGAGAAGGGGGAAGCCCAATATCCAAATCTTAGTAAGGTGTTACATTGAGAATAATTATAAAATAATCTTCATGCCCATGGATGGAATTGGTTGGATCATGAGGAATTGTTCATTTATTTACCATTTTTATGTTAGAACTTGTGATTTGGATTATGTACTTGGTTGAGTAGATTATTGGCTTCTTTAACTCGATCTAAGTGGACCAATAGGTTGAGAGTGTACCTGACCAACCGGGGGTACTTATGATCAAATTCTACATGGATCCTTGTATTATTATTTTGGGTCCATTGCAATATTCCACTACACATGTGGTTTCAATCATTAGATGATAGGGTGGTAGTTGTTGAGTTAATCTTAATTCGATCATAGAGTACTTAGGTTGACCTTGATATAATTAATGATAGGTTTATTTTTCATTGTTTATGGTCTCATGGAATTACATATAAATAATCCTGTTTAATGGATTGAAATACTCTATTGTAATATGCCTCATGTGGTGTGGTGTTTGGCCATCTTGGCCAAGGAAATAATATATATCTATTATGGTGTTGATTTTCCTCATTAAGAGTTTCCATGGTAAATATTGTATCTATGTGTTTGTTTGTATTTCCTATCTTTTTGTGTTATTTATCTCTCAGTTTTAACATGTGGTATTAGAGCTATCTTGACCTGAACTCTCTTATGAGAGTGGTCTAAGTAATTGGATCCTAGATCTAGTATCCATTAGCTAAAAAAAATGGATTGTATACTCTCTTCACTGAGGAGTGGGATATGATATCAAACATTAAGGATTATTCATTTTATAAAAATAAAAATGGGTTTGAATAAGTAGTAGAAACATCAATCTTCCACAAGGGATGGGTTTTATGACCATGTAAAGTGCAGAAAGTGATCCTAGTGAAGAATTGTCTGGAATGAAGAAGTGGTTTTATGATGGGATGAAAATTCCTCCGACGTATCAATAGATATTATGGTATGGGAAGTTCCACTAGATGAAACTACCTTGCATTTACAAGATGTTGATGAAGTGCAACAATTGAAGGAAAGTATGGAAATCCTATCTTTGATGGAAAATGATAATAATGATAGAAATAATAATAATATTAATGGAAATGAGATACTCGACTATGCCTAGAATGTTCTTTATATTTCCATGGCTAGGTTATAAAATGAATCATAGAGTATTTTGTTTCACCAGAGTGAAAATTTTGAGCTGGAGCGACTTTACTAGATGATACATGGCATATTTTCTAGGGTTTCATTATGTTGTTCTCATTAGGAAGATTTTCTAGAAGTTGCATTCATTAGCTATACTAAAGGACAAGGAGACCATGATAAATATGATCAAAATATTCATGTGAATACTGATAATAGTGAAGATCCATCATTGATTTAATTTGGCCTAAGGTAATTCTCAACCTTAAAGACATTGCAAATCATATGGTTTCTTCCAAGTACAATCGAGAGTACTATCAGGTTTAGAGTACTATTTGTAGAGATATCCTCGATGAGGGCTTGCATCGTGTTGGAATAGAGAAACTCAGTATTAAATAAATTCAAAAGTTGGATTGGGAAAGGTTGGAAGGGAAGATAAATAAATAGAATTAGGATATTTGGGAATTAGCTTAATTGTGGAGGAGGAGATAACATGCTTGGAAAATTCATGATACATCAATTGAGATCTATGGATTACACTTGATCATAGTGTTATGTGGAGATCCCTTTTATGCATATGTTGGTATAAAGAACAAAGTTGGTAAAGGCTTGGGTGAGATTGCTAGTGTCTGAAGTATGGTTTTGAGTTGTTTATTGACCATGTAAATAGCTTGAAAAAATGGGCATAATCATATTTTTGGGTTGACTAAAGAGAGACCAAGGTTCCCCTTTGGTGAATTATTTTCACTTGCATGTACTAGTGTTTATATATTTCTTAATATATATGTCATGTTTGTTTATTTTTTGAGAATAAGATACACAAATTGAAGTGACGGTTCATGGGTATATGAACCATGGTGAATGTAATATAGAAATGCATCACCAGGATTCACATTGAACATAGGTGGAAGCACATGGATGTAGAGTGGAAGATAACTAAATAATTAGTTAAGTATTGTTTGATTTGACTCACTATGTTTGGAGCAGAGAGGGATGTGGGTAAAGAAGTAGGTAGATGCTTCTTGCATCATTTTCTTTGGCATACAATGGTAAGACACGTATTTGGTTGAGAATTACTTTGTCTGTGTAATTGTATTTGGAGTAGGAGGGATGTTGGCGATGAAATCAGTTGATGTTTCATAGCATCACATGCTAATGCATACAATTCTAAGTATTTTTATGGAGTTTATTTTATCACATATGTAAATGGGCATATGATTGTAAGACCTATTTAGGTATGTGCACCATTGGTTTGATGATTCACTGATTTAAAGTCTATATGAAGACTTAGGTGATAGGGGGCATGCTGTATTCCCATATACCTGATTAATAAACTTTGAGGGGATAGGTGTTTATCCCAAGTCAAGTTTAAAGGGGGGAATGTTGGGTTAATATTGACTTAGACATAGAGTACTTAGATTAACCTTGATACAATTAATGATAGGTTTATTGTTCACTATTTATGAGCCCATGGTATTACATATGATGATGCTTATTTAATGGATTGGAATACTCCATTGTAAGATGCATCATGTGGCATGGTGTTTCGTCATCTTGGCCAAGGAAATAATATATATCTATTATGGTGTTGTTTTTCCCAGTTAAGGGGTTCTAGGGTAAATATTGGATCTATGTGTTTTTTTTTTTTTTCCTATATTGTTGTGCTATTTATCTTTCATTTTTTATAGTAGTAATATCCTTGTAGAGGAGGGATACACTACCAAGTGTGGTTGCAATCAAGGGGATGAGGCTGGTAGAATACCTCTACACACCATAATCCCATGGGGTTTGGGAGTATTGCATGTCCATGATCCTCTCCACCACATAGAGGTTGATCAACTAGAAGTGTGATTCATGATATTCCTTTGCAAGTTGTGTATGATTTATAGATATTTTTTTTGTTCCCTAAACTCCCTCACCTCATTGATCTTGAGCCTTACAGAGGGGGAAACACAAGTGTGAAGGTGGTTACATTGGTTGGGTGAAAAATATACCCTTAGGTGTGATTTATCCTTATTTATTGAAGATTGATTCACAAAATTTGGAGAACCATGGGATCAATTCTTGAACTCCAGAGAGCCAAAGGTTATAACTACTTTTCCTTCATGTTCTTAATTGGTGCATTATTAGTTATTTTGATTTGATGGTATAGTGGTATATGATTTATGGATTCTTGGCATGATTTTTTATATTGTATTCTTTCTCGATTACTTTGGTATTTATATCCAATTACATTGTTTCATATAGTCTTAAGGGAAAAAAAGAAAAAAAAATGATTAAGGTAATGCCCTGATGGAATATTACAAAGTGGTATCAGAGCCCATGATTTCCACAAATAGGAGACTTTGGGAAGGTTGAAATGTCGATGAAACCACTTTTGTGGTGATTTCAACTAAGGGTTTGATATATCAAGGTGCTCAGGAATGTAGATTGAAAATGAAAAGGATGCATTATTTACTAACTGAATAACACAATGTTAGCTAACTTAGTATTACATGCTAGATGTGTTTATTATTTATTTATTCATTTTAATTTCTTGTATTGTAATTGTAATTTATTATTATTGGTTAACTAAGGAGTAGGGTTAGTAAATTATTCTCCTTAAATTTCTTAGCATAAAGTGAATAATTTCCAGATACTTTGATTGAAATTATTCCTAGCTCATGCATTGTTTGAATTGAAACTATTATCTAATCATTTGTTGATGCATGAATTTAGTTACATCCCTCTCTCTCTCTCTCTCTCTCTCTCTCTCTCTCTCTCTCTCTCTCTCTTACACACACACACACACATTGTTGGTCCTCGACCAAGTTTTGAGGAAACCTTGGTCAGGTTTGACCACTTTTTGGACTTCAACACATTGGTCGAGAAAGGAGCATGCAAATGGAGCTGAGATCATGGATCTCACCGATTTTCCGGGCTATGTGGACCCAACAAGGGGTTCCTTAGGGTTTTTTTAATGACTTATGGGATGTTGGCCCATGGGTTCTCCCATGTTTAGGCCTTTTTGTAAGGGATTGTAAATGTATAAGTAAGAATGTATTGTAGAAGAGTAGGGGATAGTGGGAAGTGGCTAAGTGCAAGTAGTTTTGAGTTGTATTGTGCAACATAATGTGTATGTAATGCTTTGTGATCAATAGAGAAGTTGTCTCTTTGCCTTGACCTAAATTTGGGAAGGAGGCTTTGTTTCTCAGTGCACAGATCTCTTGTCTTATGTGAAGCTAGGATCTATGGCTTAGTGCACAAGAACAACTAAATGTAAGAGATTGAAGAATAATAAAGAAGATGAAGTAGTTGGTGGAAGTAGCCCCACACTAGGGTGAACCACGTATATCTTGTTTCTTTGGTTTTCTTTGTGCTTTGTTGGTTATGTTATGAATCTTCTCAATGCCTTCAATGTTATGTATGATAGATAGATTTGTTGTTGCTTAGTGCTTTACTTGTGTTAAGGACGAATGAATGTTTGATATAAATCAATGCTATGTGCTAAGTGGTGGAAATTCTTAATCTTTGTTGTTACTGCACCGATCCATATTAGGTTTTTTCTACGATGTTAATGAAGCTAATAAACTAATGCATATCACCTTCTAAGTGTTGCTAGAATAGTTTGCGAAGTGTTATTATCACAGATCTGTGTCCCAACTTGGTTACAAACACCTGTGTCTAGTAAACCCCCCTTCTTCTACCTTGAGTGATACTTTTCCTACTTTGCAGGTGTTTCCTAAAGGGTCGGTAGTTAGGGTTTTGTTGGTGCATTGCTAAAGCGTTGAACCCCGGGTCTACCCCTGTGCCAACAAATGGTTCCATTGTCAGGACATGAAACTGTGATTGTTGGGAACTGAAGTAAAGAAAAGAGAAGCTCCATGCATAGATTTGTTGCTGAAGTGCGCAGTAATCTACTTAACTTGTGAAGCTTTGTGCTAATAAATAAATCCGATCTAAAGAAAAGAGGTAAGATCTTCAAAGAGGTAAATCTTTTTTCTTTGATAAGAGAAAGATAAGTGAAAATTTTTGTTTGGAAAGCATGAATTTAGGTATGTTTAATAAATTATGTCCTAGTCTAAAGGCTAGGGAACGGTTGGAAGAAAGAGTTGATCTAATTGAAGATAATATACATGAAGAAAGACATGTTATTCCTATGCATAGAAACAATTTTTGGACTAATAAGTGGATGCAGAAACATAGAAAGAATTTTTGCAGATTGCAGGTCCAACACTGTGATCCTAGTGCATAGTACAGGAGAGGTTGGGGAACATACAAGAGAAAGAGAGGATTGACATTATGTTATAACTGCAGAAGACCGGGACATATTTCTAAGGAATGCCCTGGTAGAGGTCCTATTTTTTCTTTGTTGTAAAACTATTGGTCATGAGGTTGATGATTGTCCAAGGATGATTGCTAAAGTTGAAAGAATGAACATGAGACAAGAAAACTATGAAAAAAGTCAAGAGAATAAGAGAATGTCATAGAATCATAAAGAGAAAGAATCAGAGAAAGCTCAAACTATGTTATTTCAGTTGAAAGAAATGATGCATGATCACAAAGATGTCAGTTTACCAGAGATCTTGAAAGTAAAATAGCGCATAAGTGCAAGAATAGGAGACTTCAACATAGACTATCTCTTGGATGAAGAAACACAAGTGAATATTATGATAGAAGACACTTGGGAAACTTTGGGAAAGCCTACTATGGTACCTTCATTGGGAAGGATAGGCTTGTTTAAGGGAAATATGATAATCCTATGTAGAAGAGTTACTAATGTACCTATTATTATTCATGGAACATTGACTGAAGAAGAATTTTAAGTCATTAAGTTTGTTGAGAACAACACCCCTTTCCCACTTTTACTAGGTAATACTTGGATTGAGAATGATCAGATCAGAAGGAAAGAAGAGGAAGAAGCTACAGAAAAGAAAAAGAAAGAACTAAGGGATTTCATAGCTAGAAAAATAGACCGACTAATAGAAGAATGAGAAGATAAGTCGAAGCAATAGAGGGAAAGATAATTAGTTGTCAAGGTTGAAAGACCGCAAGAAGGTTTGAAGGACCTATCCATGCAAGAAAGAAGAATAGACACCCTGGAATTAATAAGAGAAGAGATTTTAACTTCGAACCCTTTGAGAGAGCACATTAGCAGTGTGAAGTCACTACGCTAGGAGAAGATAAGAATAAGAATGGAAGGAAAATCCATAAATAGTTAGAGAGACTCAGATCACAGGAAAGAATGCAAGGAAGATCAGTAAAAAGAAATCCAAGTTAGAAATTCTACAGGAAGATACAGATAACAGATGGAAGACTTCATAGACTGGAACCTCACAGGAGGCAAGTTTACAGGATTTGAACCTCACTGGAACAACAAGATCACGCAGAATGGGACTTCGCCCTAGTGAAGCTATATGATCATTGGAGGCACCCAACCCATTAGAACAATGCTCCAGAATGGATAGGAAATGCATTTATGGGAGGATGGACCGCTTTTGGGACATTGAGACTATGCCATAACGGACAGATTCACATTGATGGAAGCATTCCTTCTCATTGGAAGAATCTGTTACAGTGCCTCGCTTATTTAACCCATCAGATGTTGCGTCGGGACCACTTTTCTCCACCCATGATTAACTTAGCCAAGAAGAGAATTGATTGTGTGTCGAGCTGTGCTATTAGAAGCTAGACCTCGCTATCCATTTGTCTACTGTGCCTATTCATTCTCCTACCCTGACCTATCTGTTTAAAAGTGAGAATGTTGGGCAAACCTAGTGCATTAGAGAAGTTTGTCGAGGAGGTCCTCAAAAAGATAATGGTCGACAGATAGTTATCTGAAGGTGTCTAGGCATCATCGAAAAGGGAACTGTAGGCTTCCCCTTCTACTAGATGACGTTCTGGCCATGTAAACCCCGCGACTGAGCAACAAAGTAAGCATCACGATGATCTGGCTAATGCGAAGCAGATCCCGTCGATCTTAGCAAAGTACATTCCATTGTTGGATGGTGTGGTTAACCACGACATCATTCCACATGATTATGAGTACACTCTATTCATTGCATATATTCTAAAGGGAATACACATAGTCGAGAGTCAGTTGGGACCTATCCCACTGCTGAAGAAAAATGACTTCAATCTCATAGACATGCAGAACTATGTTATGCTCACACCCCACCGATACTTGACGAAGACAAATGGGAAGAAGCCTCGCCTGGTCTCCCAGCCATGGATTAAGGAGTTGGCGAAGTACAATGTGCTAAATTTGATGAATATTCCCCATATTGGCCATCACCATTAGGTTAACACTTGTGTTAAACTCCTCTTGTCATCCTATCATGGTGGATACCAGTGGATTGACCGACAGATTACTATGGATCTGACCCTGATCCACTTGATTATAGGATTAAGAATGAAGGGACCTGACCCTCAATAGTTTTAGCCAGGGAAGGCCTCAGACTGTTCCTTGGCACATCGCATGAAGGAATCTTACGACAAATTTGAAAAAGGGAAGTGAGGCTACAAGGTAGCCTCTATCCAGGATGGCACAATGCACCTCACTTGTCAACTCATAGCTGGCAAGATCGTAAGAAAGAATCACCCCACACATGTTATCGGGTTCATGGTGGACCTCGTAATGAAATGTGTGGAGGGAATGCAGATGAATTGGGTGAGTTACCTCGTCAATGAACTCAAGAAATACTCCTGCGAAGCTGAGGATTTGGGATACGAACTCCACTTCATCTGGCTGATCATTTTGATCGCATTTTTCACTTGGGAAATCCATGAAGGAGCCACCTTTCCGAAGATTGAAAAATTAGAGTCGTTGACTGCTAGGTTTTCTACCTTATGGTACATAAATGACATGTCGAAGCAATGGCAGTCCAACATTGTGTTTCATTCCTATTATCAAAAAAACTGAAGGTTTCCATTGAGTCATTTCCACACATGACACCATGCACCCTA
Organism: Picea engelmannii; assembly: GCA_009831015.1. Classification (NCBI taxonomy): domain Eukaryota; kingdom Viridiplantae; phylum Streptophyta; class Pinopsida; order Pinales; family Pinaceae; genus Picea; species Picea engelmannii. The sequence goes on from ML796035.1 coordinate 258,385, forward strand.
CACCAGTACAAACTGATAGAAAAGTTTCATGTAGATCCACATTTTATCTATATCACTATGCGCATATATGAGAGTAAGGAAGAGTTAAAATTGTACTATAAGCTAACAAATGAAGACGTGGAGCAGATCACCAAGGAGTGGATGAGGAGTTCCTTGTACCCATTGCTGATGCAAAACTCTCTGACACTGCTACCATAGGAAGCCCCATTGTCACCCAAGTCGAACACGTCGGGAAATCAAGTGGGACAAAGAAGAAGAAAAAGTAGGAAGAAGTCCAAAATATAGAGACTCATGAGGAGGACAACACCTATGAAGAAAATGGATCTGGCTTGCTAGGAGGAGGAGACGAAGAAAATGGACAAGGAGGAGGGGATGAAGGAGAAAAGAAAGGAGAAGGAAAAGCTACACAACCAAAATATCCCCCTACTAAAATAGTAACACCACAGAAGAGGAAGGTTTCTACGCAGAAAACTTCATCAAGCAAGAAGACGTGCACTAGTAAGCCCCAGTTAGAGGCCACACTCATGGAAGATGACATCAGTTTGGTCTATGGAGCCATGGAGGATGCTTCCTAGGACACCTTTTAGAGATATGGAGTGAAGTAGGATGAACTATATGGCATGATCGAAAAGGAATTGAATGAAGTACAACAAGCCATTCATTTGGTCCATGCAGTACCTACTATGTCACAGATTGGGGAATTGGGGGATGAACCAACCCAATTTTGAAGACTTGTAGATGCGATAGAGGCTTGACTTCAGAAAGTCCAAGAAAATAAGAAGGCTACAAAATCCCTAAAACAAGAGAAAGAGGGAGTCTTAGAGAAATTACGAATAACATGGTACTGTGTAACCACCTATGAAAATGAGAAATAAGAGTTTCAGGTGATTATCTAGGAGGACAAAGAGAAGATACAAAGATAAAAGGAGTAGCTTCTTGCAGAATAGGCTACGGTCAAAGAAGCAGTGAATAAAGAATTTCACTCTGTTCCAAGCTTGGCACAGGATGAACAGGAGTCGATCGAGGTTCAAGTGGTGAAGCTTGCTGAGACCATCCAACAGCTTCAAGCGAGGATAACAGAGTTGGAGGTCCAAGTAGTACCAAGCACCCCACATGACGTGCACTATCAAAGGGAGGAAACTGCCAAGAACACAATAATAAGGATAAGGGTCCTCGCTGCAGAGTGCAAACAATTGAGCGATAGAAGTGCACAAACTTATGAATGCCTCATAGAAGATCCAAAGCTAAGGAAACTAGAAGCGTAGTTACAGAAGGCACAACAACAGGATTTCTCCATGCAGGCATAGATGAAGCTTCTCACCGCAGTTGAAAGAATGAAGAGATCTCAAGAACAATGCACAATGCAGCAGCAGATCACTGCCCTGCAGGGTAGGGTAATGAAAGTCGCACAAAAGATACAACCTATGCAGGATGAAGCCTATAAGGTATTTTAAGAAATAAAGGGATAAGGATCACAACTAGACCAAGTGGTTGCAATAATGGAACAATGCTTGGAATGGCCTGTTATAGAGTAGTCAATCCAGGAGCTCATTGAGCAGGAGGCTTAAGCGAAGCAACAAGTCAAGGCAACTTGAGTTAAGATCAAGGCCTTCAAATTAGCATTGCCTAGACCTGAGTGACTCAGGATGAGTCACAGGTGAGTGTTGGGGGCCTATTGGCCCTTGATCAAGTTTTGAGGAAACCTTGGTCAAGTTTGACCACTTTTTGGACTTCGACACATTGGTCGATATAGAATCACCTAGATAGAGCTGAGCTAATGGATCTCATCGATTTTACGGGATATGTGGACCTTGCAAGGTGTTCCTTAGGGTTTTTGTAATGGGTTATGGGATGTCGGCCCATGGGTTCTCCCATGTTTAGGCCATTTTCTAAGAGATTGTAAAAGTATAAGTAAGAATGTATTGTAGAAGAGTATGGGATAGTGGGAAGTGGCTAAGTGCAAGTAGTTTTGAGTTGCTTTGTGCAAAAAAATGTGTATGTAAAGCTCTGAGCTCGATATAGAAGTTGGCTCTGTGCCTTAACCTAATTTGGGGAAGGAGGATCCGGTGCTCAGTGCATAGATCTCCTGTCTGGTGTGAATGTTGGGAAGGAGGATTTGGTGCTCAGTGCGCAAATCTCCTATCTGGTGTAAAGCTAGGCTCTGTGTCTTAGTGCACATGAGCAACTGAATGTAAGATATTGGAGAATAATAAATAATAAGAAGCAGTTGGTGGACGTAGCCCCACATTGGGGTGAACCATGTATATCTTGTTTATTTAGTTTTCTTTGTGCTTTGTTGGTTATGTTATGAATCTACTCAGTGCCTTGAATGTTATGTATGATAGATAGATCTTTTGTTGCTTAGTGATTTACTTGTGTTAAGGACAAATGAATTTTAGATCTAACTCAATGATATGTGATAAGTGGTGTAAATTCTTAATCTTTCTTGTTACTGCACCGATCCATATTAGGGTTTGTTCTGCAATGTTAATGAAGCTAATAAACTAAATCATATCACCTTCTAGGTGTTGCTAGAATAGTCTGTGAAGTGTTATTATCACAGATTTGTGTCCCAGCTTGGTTTTAGACACCTGTGTCCTATAACCCCCCCTAATTCTACCTCCGGTGATACTTCGCCTGCTTCGCAGGTGTTGCCGAAAGGGACAGTAGTTAGGGTTTTGTTGGTGTGTTGCTAAAGTGTTGAACCCTGGGTCTGCCCCTGTGCCAACACACACACTTTGCATAGAAATAAAATAACTGATATTGGGATCCAATGGAACTTATAACTCTATCCCATAATGTATATAGATCCATAAAACAATTCCCTTAGCTTATACCCTAAACTTGTGACTAAGAAATATATTTGAAAGTAGATTCCTTTGACTATGAACATCGTCATGCAAAATAAATCCATAAACAATGCATGTAACCAATAATAGAATTGGAACCCCAATATTTGTTTCAAAAGTTTTATTAGTAGAATAAAAAAATGCATTTTTATTTACTGTTTGAATAGCATTTTCCTTTTCATTCAAAATAAAGGGTAGTCTCATTCACTAAAATATAAATAGAAAATACACTTAATAGAATAATAGACTTTTCATTTCTCTATTTTTATTTTACAAAATGCATGCATACATACATACATACATACATACATATTAGCTACTTTCACAAATAGAGTTGCATCTAGCATCTACATTTTACAAAGTTTGCATCATAAAGAAAATTACATATGAGTTGTATAGTTCACTCTCAAAAGACACATTACACTTTTGTTAAGAATTTTTAAGCCATAATATATAACCTTGCTACAAAACAAAATATGATCTTCATTGTCTTCAGATCAAAACCCTAGTTGAGAAGAAAATCCTGAACCTTCTCTCAAACCATCACGATCCAAGACACATTCATCAATGGTGAGAAAGCAAAGTGTGACCTTTGTAAGCCATGGTAAATCCTATAATAGCAAGAAACCTCAATAATGAGAAAAACCCAACTATAACAAAGAGAAGGTGAACTATTACCTTGCCTCATGCATGTTATTTCTCCCACCATGTCCACATAACCTTCTTCATAAGAAGCATGTAATGTCCCCACTTTGGGACATCATCAGAGTGCAGAGGTTTATGATGACCAGAGTAGCCAAATGGATGTTATAGAAAGTACATGGATTATTAAGAGGCATTGTGGGGTACAGATTGCATTGATCATACTATTTCATCATTATGAGCCATTCCGCATAGATTGGCTTTGGTTCCAAGGCATTCCAACGATTTCCATGGTTTTGAGTATTTTTTGCTATAAGTCAATTGAATTCACTGAAGACGTCATTTTGGGCACATTACTTGGAGGAAACTCTTAGTGTAGTAGCTCATTGGAATCGAGAGAAGCAACACCACATGATGGCATACTGAGAAGTGACTTTCAGTGGCCAGGGAAGCAACAAGGAGAGATAAGGCGATTTTCAGAGGTAAAAAGGTTAATTAATTAATTAAAGTGATTTAATTAATTAATTAAATATTAATAAAATGAAAGTCACTTTGGAGGAACAAGGTGAGAAAAAAGTATAAAGGAAAGGCAAGGGCCTCTACTCATTCATTCATGTATGATCATATTTTGATATCTGGCTTCTAGCTAGTGAGCCCAACATTGAGGGTTTTGAGGTTTTTGACTTAACAAACCATAGAGGACGATTCGATGGTGAAAGATTCCACCTAGATTGTCCCAAGCTTGGTATCAGAGATGCAATACTCTCCCACACCATTCTAGTTCAGTTCTACATCAGTGTAGGAGGGTTCTACCCCAACCATAGGCATAGGAAGAGAAGGAGGGCACACCATTGGGGGTTTCTAGCAAGGGGGGTGCACCATTCTTCAGGAGATATTCATTGTAGGTGATTGACAGGGATTTTGGAGATTCTATCACCTGGGTTTTCATTGCAAGGCCTTGGACATTAGTCTAGTCCATTCATGAGGAGTTTCAGGTGCCATTTGATTTATTAGATGCATGGGATGAATTGAAGGAGAGGAGCAAACTTCAGAAAGTGGTTTCATTCATTTTCTAGCTCAAATATTCACCATTTCACTTGGGACTTCACCAGGGAGGTAACCAAGCCCCGATCTATCATTCTAGTGGTTTTGTGGATCATTTGGAGGCATCTAGGAGTGAGGCCGATTTATCTAGGGTTTCAGGCATCTAGGGGGCACACCATATCTTGGAGGAGGTTAAGATCCATAGGGTTTGAGGGAGATATTGGAGATTTGGGCACCTGGGTTGTTCATGCCATCACCCAATCTATTTTTTGGCATCTTTCTTGAGGTGATTGGACACATTTGGTAGCAGGGCCGAATTATTGAGGAGCTTCAACATTCCAGCAGGACGTGGCATCTTCCAGTGGGGGTTTGGCACTTCATATGACCCAGATATACCTTGGTATTGGTCTTCATCTCTTATATATCCTTTGCAGGCTTATTTTGTATTATCAGGAGATTTTTGTAGCAGCTCTATTGTCTATCTTCTTATCCACCTGTTGAGCATTCCAGATCGACATCTTCATTGTAGTAGGTTCTTCTATTTCATGAATAAAAGAAAATTTGAGATGTTTTGGCTCGTCTATCATATTGCATATGGTTGAGGTATGTTCCATGGTTATATATTCTTTCTTATTGCTACAATACACATATATAACACATCAATAAACCCTAAGGCCGAAATCAAGAGGCCATCCTGCAAGTAAACATATCTAAACAAGTAGATCAGTAAAGTGTTTGACGAAATGCCACAACCAAAAAAAATTTAAAAGACACCCAAAACCATGATGTTCCTTGCATCTTGGCTTGGGAACATTACAGTGGTATCAGAGCTTATATTCTTTCCAGCTAGTGGGAATTATCACATGCATGCAAAGCCATAAAGGGGTCTTCCATAAGAGGAGATGGATATTGTTAACAATATTGAGGAGTGTGAGAGGGAATATGAAACCATCAATAATTTCAAAGGGCTCATAACATTCCAACGGTTCCTATCCTATAAAAATCCTAGTTGGAAAAAAATTAATATTACACGTTGGCTCAAGGAGAGGGAGCAAATCAGAGTAGCCTTTTGGGGTAACCCCATGCCCATTAGAAACCCCACACCCATTAGGAGCATGCAACTTTGCTATAGTTACAAGGTTCCTTGGGAACCAAATCATAGGTGTAGGGGTAAGGGTAAGAAGCATATTATTGAGGTGCACTATGACAGTGATGATGAGGCATGTGAGGATGGATCAATTGATGCTTATCTAGAGCATTCTGATGATGATAGTGACTCTTTCATAGAGACTAGTGATAGTGACTCTACCACAAAGGCTAGTGATTTTTTCATGCTTGAGGAGGATAGTGACCCTTGTGTAGTGGATAGATAGTTGGAGGAGTAGGATGAAAACACTTGCATGGTAGAAAACATATCACATGTTATTGATGACCTTGCACCTCAGCAGAGTGGTGACACTAGTGAGAATTCACATGTGTCAGCACCTAGAGTTGATGAGCTCCCTATGAGGGCCATGACACATTTGTCACCCTTTCAGACACCCATGATAGCCATGTCACATGAGGATATCAGTGGCACATCAGATGTGATGGATGAGCTTAGTGTGAGGGTTGCACACCATGGACATGTAGACCCACATATCTAGGAGGAGGTGCATAACATACAGAAAGTTGACCCTACACATACATATCAACATGAGGAGATTGAGTCACAGAGATTGGAGACTCCATTAGTTGAGTAGATTGTGGATATTGATAGGTTGATGAGACATTTATTTCCAGGCTTGGCCTGCATTGATGAGGATGCGCTCTTTAGTAGTCAGAATGACCATAGCACGTGTCTGGATACATCTATATGGGATCCAGGCACAGAGGATAGTAGCAGGTTGAGTGCAAAGGAGGATACAATTGCTCACACTGGATACAGTATGATTTAGAGGGAGCTAGCAATTGAGGATGATGTGTAGTTACGTATGGGTAGACCTAGTGGGACAGTAGACAACAGATGGTTCAACACTTTATCTTCGACAAAGAGTGTTGTTGAGGATTTTAGTGATGGCCCTAGCAGTGAGAGGCATGAGGTGGTACCTCAGCATGACTATGATCTAGAGTCACAACAGTTAGCAGGACAATTGAGAGTTAGTGAGGCTATGATCATGACAACCACTATACATTTTGATGAAACACGTTCATTGGTGGTCGATTACTGTTGGGAGGCTTCAGTGGAACATGGTAGTGCAGATGAGGGATTTTCCATGGAGGACTTTCATACTCTCAGGGAGAGAGTATCTATGATGAGGACCAATTACCAGTAGTTTTTTACTGACAGGGACTACCTATTGAGGATTGGTGAGATGTATCATGAGGCTCTGAAGGAGAAGGAGTTAGAGGTGGATAGACTTACTTAGGAGTTGGAGAGCACTAGAGGATTCTTGAGAGGCACATAGACAACCCTTCAAGAATCAGAGTCTAGGTTAGACGAGCCTCTTGAGGAGATTTATCAGAAATCCACTTCATCTGTCTTAGTAGACACTCAGATATATCATTCAGTCACATTGCTAGGATGTGTTGATGATCTAGCAGAGGAGCACTAGTTGATGGAGGACACTTCCATTTGTGTTCCAAGAGTGGTTGATCTCCATGTAGAGGTTGATCCAGTAGTATGCCTAGGATCTACGATGCAGTAGGAGTCTACAGGAGATGACATGAGTATGTCGAAGCATACAATGGTGAGTGACAAATCATAGGGGCATGCCGAGATGTATGGTGGGATTCAAAGGGGTGTACTCGCTTACAGGGAGGAGACACACTTAGGGGAGCATGTAGATGCCACTCCTTGGTGGAAGCACATAGTTATGAAACCTCACCTTCACCAGTTCAACAGTAGCATGGGGGATGAGAGATGGAGATTGGTTTACCAGCGGATGGAGGAGTTACGTCAGGTTGTACCTGATGATTGGGGTTTAGTGATGACTACAAGCAAATTATCATGGGTATTGGTAGACGTTCTTTTGGTAGAATCCTTGGGATTGATCAAGACAGGTGGTATTTTTCAGTCCTACAGTCAGCTACAGATTTTTTTGTTATCCTTTCCTGAAACTTTTATCATAAGCAACAATATGGGGAGAGATTGGCCATGGCTGAGGACATGGGGAGTGGCTAGGCCGAGACCAACTGACAGGAGTATCCTTACAGCATCCAGCCAGATAGAGGTGGATCATCATAGGAATCTAGTTGAGACTTGGTGTGTGATGATGAGAATCATGGGCACAAAGATAGAAGAAGAACACAGAGGGCTTATGACACTAATCAGCCTCACACAGGAGCATTTAGAGGAGATTAGAAGTGATAAACTTCCAAGTTTACCATGGGATCCAGGTTTTCATTTGGCTAGTAGGATTTCTGACTATAAGGTGACCTAGGTTGCGCCTGAGAGCGACATATGCCACCATGGATTGGTTTGGAGAGGGCTTGCAGGGAATTGTCTCATGGAGCGAGGCATATTTTCACTTTTGGTCATCGTGATCAGACATGGAGATGGTAGGAACGATACCTATTCTACAGAGATGTATTTACTGATACAGTTTCTGGATAGCAGGACCAATGGTCAGAGGTATTTCTACTGGAGGACCTAGGAGAGGAGGATTCAGGATGTATGCAGGGGGCAGACAGTCATGGTCAAAGTAGTGCAGGGTCAGCATGGTGATCTTTGACAGAGATTAGCATTGGAACCAGGGATTGCAGGGTTGGGAATTTCACTGACAGATAGAGGCAAGTGGACCTTTGCAGGGGGAAGTTGTTCTAACTTTCCATTAAGCTTTAGTGTTGAGAGGAGTGCATCGCTTGTGGGTGTCTCACAAAGGTCTTGAAACACCTCATTCTGGCATCAACATGTGCAGTTGATGGAGTTCGTATGGATCTTGGTAGAGAATTGGAGGATGGATTCATTCCGAGATGAGGCCATGTGTCTTATGCAGGAGACTCTCAGAGTTGATGTATTTCAGGGTTATTCTCCCCAGGGGCTAGCAGTTCATGACTTGATATGGAATCCAGGGAGAAGAGTGCATGAGTATTCATCTTTGGATGGGTTATACTGTGTATCCCATAGGTGGAAATGGGATCTTGGTATTTTATTTGAGGGGATTTGGTTATTGCTTGAGGACAAGCAATTTTCTAGCAGGGAGGACTATAATGTCCCCACTTTGGGACATCATCACAGTGCAGAGGTTTATGATGGCTAGAGTAGCCAGATGGATGTTATAGTGAGTAAAGGGATTATTGAGAGGCATTGTGGGTTCCATCTTGCATTTCTCATCCTATTTCATCATTATGAGCCATTCCGCATATATTGGCTTTGGTTTCAAGGCATTCCGACGATTTTCATGGTTTTGAGTATTTTTGGCTATAAGTCAATTAAATTCATTGAAGAGGTCATTTTGGGCACATTAATTGGAGGAACCTCTCAGTGTAGTAGCTCATTGGAATCAAGAGAAGAAACACTACAGGATGGGATGCTGAGAAGTGACTTCCAGTGGCCAGGGAATCCACAAGGAGAGATAAGACGATTTTCAGAGGTAAAAAGGTTAATTAATTAATTAAAGTGATTTAATTAATTAATTAAATATTAATAAAATGAAAGTCACTTTGGAGGGACAAGGTGAGAAAAAATTATAAAGGAAAGGCAATGGCCTCTACTCATTCATTCATGTATGATCATATTTTGATATCTGGCTTCTAGCTAGTGAGCCCAACATTGAGGGTTTAGAGGGTTTTGACTTAACAAACCCTAGAGGATGATTCGATGGTGAAAGATTCCACCTAGCTTGTCCCAAGCTTGGTCTTAGAGATGAAATACTCTCCCACACCATTCTAGTTCGGTTCTACATCAGTGCAGGAGGGTTCTACACCAGGCATAGGCACAAGAAGAGAAGGAGGGCGCACCATTGGGGGTTTCCAACAAGGGGGGCACACCATTCTTGGAGAGAGATTCATTGCAGGTGATTGGCAGGGCTTTTAGAGATTATATCACCTGGGATTTCATTGCAGGGCCTTGGAAATCAGATCTAGTTCATTCATGAGGAGTTTCAGGTGCCATTTGATTTATTAAATGCCTAGGACGAATTGGAGGAGAGGAGCAAACTTCAGAAAGCGGTTTCAGTCATTTTCTAGCTCAGATGTTCACCATTTCGCTTGGGACTTCACCAGGGAGGTAACCAAGCCCCGATCTATCATTCTAGTGGTTTTGTGGAGCATTTGGAGGCATCTAGGAGTGAGGCCAATTTATCTCAAGTTTCAAGCATCCAGGGGGGTGCAACATATCTTGGAGGAGGTTCAGATCCATAGGGTTTGAGGGAGATATTGGAGATTCAAGCACCTGGGTTGTTCATTCCATCACCCGTTCTTTTGTTTGGCATATTTTCTTGAGGTGATTGGGCACATTTGGTCGCAGGGCCGAATTGTTGAGGAGATTCAACATTCCAACAGAACGTGGCATCTTTGAGTGGCGGTTTGGTACTTCATACGGACCAGATCTACCTTGGCATTGGTATTCATCTCTTATCCATACTTTGGAGGCTTATTTTGTATTATTAGGAGATTTTTGTAGCAACTCTATTTTCTATCTTCTTATCCATCTGTTGAGCATTCCAGATCAACATCTTCATTGTAGCAGGTTCTTCTATTTCATGAATAAAAGCATATTTGAGATGTTTTGGATTGTCTATCGTATTGAATATGGTTGAGGTATGTTCCATGGTTATATATTCTTTCTTATTTCTTAAATACACATATATAACACATCAGTAAACCATAAGGCCGAAATCAAGAGGCCATCCTGCAAGTAAACACATCTAAAAAAGTAGATCAGTAAAGTGTTTGATGAAATGCCACAACTAGAAAAGTTATAAAAGACACCCAAAACCATGATGTTCCTTGCATATTGGCTTGGGAACATTACAAAGCATCATAACCTACATCAAAAGAAGCATTATATGTCATCCTTCAAACATTGTTTATAACACTCAAGAGTTGGAAAATCCTTAGAACCTAGTTGTGACCTATGGAAATTTCCCTTGGAATTCTTGACAAGAACTCCAAGTGGGTAGTTCTGGATTAAATTTCTTACTCCACTTCCATCACCACCAACATTATTGATCCAATTACAAAAACCCTACATGGAATTTGGTCTCATAATCCCGAATATCATGAATGGATAAATATTGTTCCATTTGAGAAACCCACCTGACTGGTTTGGAACCATTAAATTTATGCATGTCAACTTTGAGCACCTTATTCCAAGAGGGTGGATAACCCCAAGGGGAGTGGGATGACTGGGTATTATCATAATGGGAATAATTAGGGTCCTCGGGATTGGGATCAACATTCTTACCCTTTAGGAGTTGCTCTAGAGAATGGTATTTCTTGTCAAGGTTTGTTTGGAAGTCAGTGTGTATGGAGGCCATTTGTTGTTCTAGGTTGGACACCTTTTCGTCCTAGGTTTCTTGGCATTGATAGTGGGTGGTAGGCATGGTGGAGGCTTAAGTAGAAGATGAGGTGTTGGGACAAAAATATGGACCTAAAAATGATAGGTACCCAGGTGATCATGACAAAGAGAGGAATCCAATGGGATAGGTCTCAAATAAGGGTGTCCTAGAAAGGGTTGGGTCCATGGAGAAAAAAAATATTGAAAAATGAAGGGTACCACTGCAATTAAAATGAAGAGAGGAATACAATGGACCAAGTTTCAAATAAAGGTGCAACCTAGCCCGATTTTTTTTTTTGTCTTTTTTACTCCTGCAGAATTATACTCTGATCTAAATACTTCTGCAACATCGAAATTCCCAAATTCTTAATAATAAAAAATGTTGGTGAGGAGGGTTTCTGTAGCGAAACATTTGGCAGGGACCCAAGTTGCAGTGTAGTAGATATATTGTTTCATCCCCAACGGTTAGGTATTTCATGGTATCTATAGTTAATGTTTTTCCCTGTGCTATAGCTCTCTGATATATGTGCGGGGTCCAACACTAGTACTCAGCACAATATCTCAGGGAACCAACTAAGGAGGCTAGACTGTACCCTTAGTCATACTAGTCAACTACCTAGGCACTAGAAATGATCTTCCTGAGTGTTGTTCTCAGTGACACTATAGCTTTCAGGAAGCAAATCGATTTATCTACAGAGGGTTGTAGGATATCTAGGTCGATCTGTATACATGTGTTGTCTGATGCGCTACCACACAAAGGGGTACCAACACGGGTTACAAGGGTGGCCAAAAATGTGTTCTTAAGTACCACTTGTAGTTATTGCATGTATGATTCCCCGACCATGGGTTTATGCATTGAATGATAGATCTTTGTAGCTTAAAGATGTCAAAATACGTCTCTACCTAGAAATAATTTAACCCATAAGTTATTTCAAGGAAGGAGATCTGATACGACTTGAAATATACCATATGAATAATAATATGCAGAACAAAAATATTTAGCAAGAAGTAATGGAACAACAAGATTATAGCTAGATCAATACTAGAATAAAACCAGAAAGACCACCTTTATTAAATAGAGGAATTTTCACTTGCCTCTTCGAGGGGGTAACCTCCGGTAGAGAAAATCTCTATTACAATAATCTCGAATAAAAAATATCCATTACCTCCTACTCTTATTTATACTAATTGTTGTTAGAAAAACAAGATCGCAGAGCAATAAAATAAAAACAAATGTGGAAATAAAACAAAAAAGATACACAATACAATAGAGACACAAATATACGTGGTTCACCTAGTGTGGGCTACATCCACCAGAGAAATTTCCAGGTCTAACATAACTTCTACCGTTAGATCTGCGACCTTATAATGAATATTCCAGATTTACTATGAAATTACAATATACATTTACAAGGAAAATTTTCCTTCAGGGCCCCGTTTTGTTCAAATAATTAAAAGCTACCTAGGCAATTTTTTCCCATCACCTAGGCGCTTAAGGGGTGAGAAAATGCCTAATGTGGACCCTAATCATTTAATTTATGAGATGTAAATTAAAAGGTGACTTTTTGAACTTAGGGAAAGTGGGTGACTTAAGTGATTTAATCTCCACCATTCATCTCATCTAATCGCAACCAATGGATGAGATGACCTTTCACCTTCTCCTCATTGAGTTTATTAAGGTTAGGAGGGCACACCATTTGAGGGTTGTTGATGCATTTTTGAGAGAGATGGAAAAAGAGAGAAGTTGATCATACTAAGAGAGGAGCATTTGCTTCTAGGGAATGCATTCCAAGGCAAGCTTGGGCATGCAAATCGAGGAGAGAGTACATCAATTAATGGAGGTTGTACTGTACAGATTTTGAGCAGACCGTACAGCTAAATATTGGCACAATTTTCAAGGTGAAAGTATAATGCATTTAATGAGGCTGTACTGTACAAATTTTGAAGGCCATAGTACTTTTTTATTGCATAGAAACAGAGGAGATTACATGTGCACATGTATAGGAAATTCAGGCATGAATTTTGAGGAGTTTGGCTCTAGTTTTGATGCGGAATCTTGGCATGGTTTTCGAGATAAGTTTGTATTTAATTTATGAAATTAATGACTATTGTAAAAGGCATTTTCTCAGATCTCTGAAATAATAAAAATCCCTCTCTCACTGGTTTTCCCCTTATGGGTTTTTCCAGGGTCAGTGTTAGACCAAAAATATTTTTGCATTTTATTTTATGAATATGGTGTTGCTGATATAATTTAATTTCTGCATTAAATGTTGTTCAAAATCCTCATGTTTTAGTTCTGAAATTTTGTTTACATGCTGAATATTTATGGCTATCATAAATCTGGGTTTTGGGCATTAAACATTGATAAAAATTAGCGAGACTTGAAACTAGGTATGGTATGAAAATTTACATGGTACCAGAGTTGAGTTAAAGAAAAGTGCAGATTTAAATCAACAATATAGAGAAGAGGACATAAGCTACTTCAACGGACAAAGTTTGGAATTTTTATTTTCAATAGAGAAGGGTCAATGGATACTGGTTTAAGGGTTGAGGAAAAACTTGATACGGTAGTAAATTTTGGTGCTTGGAAGGAGAGAATGCTTTTGATTTTGCAATATAATGAGTTATGGGACATTGTTGAGAACTCCACAACAAACGTAGTAAATGTACCTACAGATCCTAATATTCTAGCAATGTACACCAAGAAGAGTATCAAGGCTAAAAGAATCATCCTTAATGCCATCAAGGACCATTTGATTCCTTATGTGATAGGTAAGAAAAAATCCTATGAGATGTGGGAGTCCTTGACAAAGTTGTATCAAAGTACAAATGAGAACTGGAAGATGGTTTTGAGAGAGAAACTGAAAAGCATTAAAATTTCTAGGGATGGAAATTTGGTCACATATCTTACTAGGTTGACACAAGTGAGAGATGAAATTGGAGTTGTTTGGGAGGCCATTGATGATAGTGAACTCATGAGGACAACATTGAATGGAGTGACCAAACAATGGGCTATTTTTGTTGAGGGCATTGTGTCTAGGGAGAATCTTCCCAAGTTGGAACATCTTTGGGATGACTTTGTTCAGGAGGAAACCCAGAGAGGTTATGTGAATGGCAATTCATCTACTGGTAATGATGAGGAGAATGTGGCTCTTGCTGCTAACAACAAGAAGAAATTAAAAAAGGGTCCTAAGGGAGGAAATAAACCGAAAAGTGAAGGAAATAAGGAGATGAGAAAATTCATGTGATTTGAATGTCACAATTTTGGGCACTATGCAGGAAAATGTCCTAATAAGAAGAAGAATCAAACAACAAATTCAATAGAGGTGGAGTAGTTTTCCACCAGGATCGATACAGAGTTTTCCTTAGTGGTGTGTCTTTCCACTAGAGCCACTCATTCCAGTGTGTGGTATATTTTTAGTGGTTCCTCCCGCCATATGACATGTGTTCGTAAGAATTATATATATATATATATATATATATATATATATATATATATATATATATATATATTACACAGTTTGGTGATCTTGAGGTAGTGCTTGGAGATGACCGAGTGGTCAAGGCAATTGGTAGTGGGATAGTATCATTTTAGAGGGAGTCTCTACCTCCCATGTTGTTGAGAGATGTCCTATATGTTCATGGCTTGAAGAAGAACTTGATTTTAGTTTCTACTATTGAGGAGAGGGGATATGAGGTGTTGTTCCATGATGGAAAGGTTCTTCTATTTCCCAAGGGGTCTAGTATCAATTCGGCCAAAGTGATTGGGAATCGACATGAGAAGTTGTACAAGCTCATGTTTCAACTAGCTAGTGCATTGTATCATACTACCAACAACAGTGATATTTGTGAGCTATGGAATATGAGGATGGCCCATTTACATCATGGGGATATGAGGATACTAAGGGAGATTGTGACTAGAGTACCGGAGTTTAGTACAGATCACCAAGACTTGTGCAAGGGGTGTGGTTTTGGAAAGTACACCAAGACTACTTTTCCAAGCAGTGACAACAGAGAAACAAGTATACTTGATCTAATTCATTCTAATGTTTGTGGTCCTATGTATTCAACATATTTGAGTGGTCGTTTGTACTATGTCATATTCATTGATGAATTCTCTTGAAAGTATTGGATTTTATTCATGAAGACAATAGGACAAGTCTTCAATCGGTTCCAAGATTTTAAAGCTCTTGTGGATAAACAAACTAGGAGGAAAATCAAAGTACTGAGGACATATAATGGGGCTGAGTATACCTCCAAGGAGTTTAATGACTTTTGTGTAGGAGAGGGCATCAAGAGGGAGTTGACTATTCCTTACAACCCACAACAGAATGGCATTGTTGAGAGGAAGAAAAGGGCCATAGTTTGGGCTACGAGAGCCATGTTGCATGATCAAGGGCTGCCACTTTTTCTTTGCACTGAGGCATGTTACACTGTAGTGTATCTACAGAACAAGAGTCCACACAAAGCATTGGGGGATAAGAATATTGAGGAGGCTTTCTCTGGGAAGAATCTTGAGGTTGGGCACTTTAGGATTTTTGGGTGCCTTACATATTCACATGTCCCTTCTAAGAAGAGGAAAAAGATAGACCCATGAAAAAAAAGGTATTTTTTTTGGGTATAGTGAGACTTCAAAGGATTTCTGCATATACATCCCTTCCTTGAGGAAGACAATTTTGAGAAGGGATGTGAGATTTGAGGAGGAAAAATCCTTGAGGAAGTCACAAGGGATTGAGAGGGGTGAGCAGTTAGCACCTCAAATTTAGGTGAGTCCACAATAGACTTTAGTGACACAGAGTTCAAGTCCACCATATTCGATGACGATTGGTCCATAGGTTACAGGTCCATAGATGTCAGGATCACAAGTTACTGGTCCACAATTTTTAGGATCAAGTGCTCCATATTCTACTTAAAATTCACAATCTTTAGGTGATGGGGTTGAGGAGGGGGATTCCCCTCCACAGGACACTACTTCAGAGAGGAGGAAGCCCAAGTGGCTTCAGGACACTTTGAGAGAGGCAAAAGGTTTAGTGGGGAATCCTAGGAGGGTTGTGAGGGAGATTAAACCTCCTGAGAGATTTTGCAGCTACATTGCGATGATGAGCAACATCAAGGAGTCTGCGCCTTCCACTTTTGAGGAGGTTGTTAGCAGACATTTTTGGAGAAATGCCATGATGGAAGAGCACAGTTCCATCATGAAGAATGATGTTTGGGAGATTGTTCCTATACCTGAGGGCAAGTCAGTGGTGACTTCTAAGTGGCTCTACAAACTCAAGTATGCCACAAATGGAAGCATTGAGAATTATACAACTCATTTTGTAGCTTGGGGGTTCTCACAAGTTGAGGGATTTGACTATGATGAGACCATCACTCTAGTTTCTAAATATACCTTTATCAGGGAAGTGATCTCTATTGCAACAGAGATGGGTTGGAAGATCCATAACATGGATATGAAGACCACATTTTTGAATGGTCTCATACAAGAGGAGGCGTACATTGATAATCCATTGGGATTTGAGGTGCATGGGATAGAGTCTCATGTGTGCATACTGAAGAAGGAATTGTATGGTCTACAACAAGATCCCAGGGATTGGTATTCTAGGATTGATGCTTTCTTGTAGTATTTGGGCTTCGATAAGAGTGAGGTGGATCCAAATCTATACTTCATTGTGGTTGGATAGGATCCTCTCGTACTCTTTCTATATGTTGATGATATTTTCATTACATCAGTTGAGAGACTCATTACTAGTTGCAAGGAGAGCCTTGCTTCAGAGTTCGAGATGACATATATTGGATTGATGCATTATTTTTTGTGATTAGAGGTTTGGAAGGAGCTTGGACACATCTTTTTGGGATAGAGGAAGTATGCTTGTGACATTATGAGGAGATTCCAAATGGAGGATTGTAGGCCCATGACCACTCCCATGATTACTAGCTGGAAGAATCTTTATGCCTCTAATTCACAGTTGGTTGATCCCACTTTATATCATTAGTTGATCAGTTTATTGATGTATTTGGTCAACACTAGACCAGATATTTGTTTGTTTGTCAACACTCTTAGTGAGTTTATGGTGGATCCTAGGAGAGTACATTGGGTGGCAGAAAATCATGTGCCCATGTATCTTTGTGGTACAATGGATTATGGTCTGGACTATCTAAGAGGGGATGGATTTCGATTGGTGGGATATGTAGATTCAGATTGGGCAGGATGTGTCGGTGACAGGAAGAGTACTTATGGATGTTGTTTTAGATTGGACTCAATAGTGGTGTCTGTTGGATTACCGAGAGGGGGGGTGAATCAATAATAGAGAAATAATCCCTTTTAACCACAAAATTCAATTGTTATATCAATGTAGCATTATCATCCAATATTTACAGAGTAAATAAAGAATGAAAAAATGAACAATCATACACATACATAGTACACCAGTGTTTTTATGTGGAAACCCAAAGTGGGAGAAAACCAAAAAATGTTTTTTATTATATGTCTTTAAGAATTACATTCATTGGAAGCACCAAATTCCTTTTTTTTCTAGCTGCAATTGAAAGGAGGCTCCAACCCCCTAGTTTCTCAGGCTACAACATGAAGGAAGCTCCAACTCCCATATTCTCTAGCTACAACTAGAAGGAGGCTACAACCCCCTAGTTTCTCAGGATACAACCCGAGGGATGCTCCAACTCCCCAATTCTCTAGCTACAACCAGAAGAAGGCTACAACCCCCTATGTTCTCTGGCTACAACCGGAAGGTGGCTACAACCACCTATCCTTGCCCCGTCCAATCGACCTGACATAGAAGTAGAATGAAGGAACCACTGTCACACTATCACTGTGATATATACTGTTGTAAACCTATACCAATCAACCTATAACAACCTGTACCAATAACATGTTCCCACATGTACCATACATAAAACTGTACCTCAACCTTTACCATAAACAAATGCATCAACCATGCACCAAACCTGTACAAATAACCTGTCCAAACAACATGTAATCAACATGTACCATAAACAAGTGCATCAACCATGCACCAACCTATACCTAAACTTGTACCATCAATGAGTGTATCAACCATGGACCAAATATGTACCAATCATGCATCAAATACACATAAACTATTACNCATCAAGATGTACCAACATCATCAACTATACACCTCATGTATGTGCCAACTCATCAACTACTTGTCTCAACCATGTACCCAACATGTACCTCAACCAAAAGCCCTCATCAATTTCATCATCCAAATCTTAGTTGTAACTCTATAATAGACCTGATGTATAGGATAAGATACCTGCAAACCTTCCTTAACTTTAACAACAAGAGGCTATCATTTTCATCAAACTTTACTTTAGTCTCACATGACTAATTTTGGATTAGTCAACAAACCTAACTTAAAATAATCATAACTATGTACCTATAATGAATAAAGATATGAAAACAGTATGCAATGTTCTTCAGTGTCTTTTATGCAATTCCTTGAAGTTTCACTACTTGGAACCTCCAATAAGAGGATTTATAGCAAAAATGGCATACCTTGTTGAATTTTGGCTTATTCTAGAGAGTGAACTTGTAGAGCTTTCCCTGCATAGAATATTTAATGTATAGATCTGAAAATGGTACACAGAATACTACAGACTTTACTCTAACTAATACATTTTGTCTTACTAAATTTGGATCTGTTATGAAGAAGTTATGACGTTTTTACCCAGACTAGTTTCAGGACTAGCCACAAACCCTATTTTCCACAAAGTGTAACTCCAAAAATAAAACGATGCACAAGATGGATTTTTTATCACGTATACTTGGATATGTTTCCTCAACAGAATCCCAATTTCACGGTCTGAATCATTCTAGAAAAAAAGTTATTGTGAAAATGGTGAGATAACATGTAAATAACATACCTTAGAAAGCGAGTAAAATCATGAAGATGGGTAACACTTTTGTTTGTTTTATGAGAATTTTTTATTTTATTTTAACAAGTTCTTCAACTTCCAGTTAAAAAAAGTATTTTTTATTTATTTATAATTTCACTTTACTGTAAAAACAAAACTTGAGAAGAATTTTGTTAGCTTTCTACTGACTATTTTTCAAGTTTTTTTTATTGAGATTTGATATGTCAATTTGGAAATTGTTTGACAATATGTTCCTTAAAAATGAATGGAAAGATAATGAGTTATTTTTTCCCCCAACAATGTATCCATTATTAAACTTTTGTTTTTTACAAACGAAATATACTGCAACAATCTATAGAGAATCTATTTTATGATGACTATAGTTTTGAATCTAACGGATGAATATTCTAATTTCTAGAATTTTTTGAAGTTGACCAATCTGAAAAAGTTACAGATTTTAAACACATGTTTTCCCCCACCATGTATCTATCTTAATTTTTACTTAAAAGTAAAATCTAAAAATACCCTTTTGAAGAGAATAGTTTAAGGATTATGAATATAAATTTTCCATAATTTTCCACTCTATATTTTTAGAGATATGGATTTTTCATTTCACTGAATCATAATCTCACTTAAAAATATTATGCAGTGATTTTTTTATAAAATTAAATAAAATTAGATAAAAACAATGAAAATGAAAACAAATTGTATCTAATGAAAGTAGATTCAATTTTAAAAATGTTGGTATCAATTCCAAAAC
>ML796035.1:284265-296121 GCA_009831015.1 Picea engelmannii
TGTTGTAGGAAAATCCCCCCTGCGGACAGGTGAATTCCCTCTTGGATCTTAGACCCCTATGACCAAGATAGAAAAGTGCTAACTTTGAACACTAAATTTCCTTTAAACATACCTAATCTAGTCAATAGAGAAGAGGAAGAGAGTATGTGTACCTTTTTACAACGTTTTTCCTCGCTTAGTCCAAGTTGAGCCTCGATCCCCAAGCCTTTCAACAAGTCATGCAATCTAATAAACCATGAAGACAAAGCATACTTCCTATTCTACCATGATTAGTTTAAAACTAGATTCATCCAAAGAGACAAGTCCATGCAAATGTACACCAACTTGAAGGAAACAAGCCAAGAACATGTATTAATGAGAACTCAAAAGAGATACTTACAAACCATTGATGAAGTCACAACAACCTCTCCAAGTCCTCCTCATCTAGCCCTTGCACAAAGCTCCCAAGACCATAAGTTTGATACCTCCAAGTCGCTTCCTTCCTTATGAGATCATAAGTTTGGTATCTCTAAAATTCTCCATGCCTCTCTCCTCCATGGAAAGCCCTCATTATATAGGATTTGGAGGCTTAACCACCATGGAGAGGATCTCTCATYAGATCCACTAAAAAAGGGATCTCTAAGATATTTAGGGAGAAAATATTTCTTAAGGATTTTAGGGAGGAAATATATCTCAAGGATTTTAAGGAGGAAATATTTCAACCATCCATGAGATCCTCCACCTTCCCTAAAAAACAGGAAACCAAATGTGAGGTGGATTCTCACACTTAATTAATTTCTTTTTCATGAATATTAATAATAATTCATGTGCACTTTGTATATCAGTCTTCATGTAATATATCCATCCTCCACATTGACTAGGGATTGCGACATAGGTTATTCCATGGTGTCAAGGTGTATGATACACTTATATGACACTTTATGACACTTAGGGTGAGGTACCTAGGTGTGCAAATTTCATGTGTAACAGAGACTGATCTCAACAAATCTACTGCTATTATATCTTTTAGAATATGATCCTTCTTAGACCTGGAAAATTTATCATCTTCACCTTCATGATTGAATACCAACTAAAACTGAGCAGCGACTAAGTTTCTCCCTGGTTACTCCCTTTCTTAACATGTCTGCAAGATTATGGCTAGTATGTATCGTTTCCAATTTCAAATGTCCATCTTCCAAGATGAATCATATGAAATGATACCTGGGTTGTATATTATTAATATTCGAAGGAAAGGTTGAGATTTGCAGTATTAATGGCACTCTCACTATCACAATACAACCTATTATTCTCCTTCTTCTTTCAAAATTCCTCCATAAACCCCTGAAACCAAATCATTTCTTTACTAGCCTCTGTAGAAACAACATACTTTGCTTCTGTTGTTGAAAGTGAAAGAACCTTTTGCAGTTTTGAAATCCAAATTACTATTGTTCCACCTACAGTAAAAACATACTATGTGTGCTCCTCTTGCTATATTATCACCTGCCATATATGAATCAACACGTACCTGTAGAACAATTTATAAACCTCCAAAACATAATGCATGAGTAGAAGTACCTCTAAAATACCTGAGAATCCACTTAAATTCCTCCCAATGTTCTTTACATGGATTGTTCATATACCTACTCACAACTCCCACTGCATGTGCAATATCTGGTCTTGTGCAAACCATTGCATACATCAAGATGCCAATTGTTGATGAATAAGGGACCCTAGACATGTAGTCTATCTCCTCCTGTGTCTCGGGACACATTTCCATAGTTAATTTGAAATGGTTGGCCAAAGGTGTACTAACTGGTTTTTCATTCTTCATTCTAAATCTCTCCAACACCTTCTCTATGTACTCACCCTGAGACAATGTCAATTAGTGATTTTTCTTGTCTCTTTTTATTCTCATACCAAGGATTTTCTTTGCAACACCCAAATCCTTCATCAGAAATGAATTAGCTAATTTCTTCTTGAAAAACTTTATATCCTTCATATTAGACCCTGCAACAAGCATGTCATCTACATAAAATAACAAGATAATATAGCTTACATTTTCTAGCCTTTTAAAATAAACACAGTGATCAGAATGACATCTAGTATAACCTTGTTCTGTCATAAACCTGCTAAACTTGAAATACCACTGCCTTGGAGATTTATTTAGGACATACTTTCTCTTCTTCAACTTGGATACCAAATTATCCTTCCCTTTGACCACATAGACCTGTGGATACTGCATATAAATCTCTTTCTCCAAATCTCCATGGAGAAAACATGTTTTTACATCTAACTGTTCAAGATGCAAATATTTTGTTGCCACAAGACTTAAAATAGTCCTAATTTAAGTCATTTTAACATCATGAGAAATATTTCATCAAAATATATACCTTTCTTTTGTGCAAACCCCTTTACAACAAGTTTATCCTTGTACCTCTTTTTGCCTCCATCTTCTTCCTTCAACTTGTAAACCCATTTATTCTGCAATGCTCTTTTTCATGCATGCAATTGAATCAAATCCAAAGTCTATTTATTTACCATGGAATCCATTTCCTCTTACATGCCTTGCTCCCATTTATTTTTAGTGTTTACCTGCATTTCCTCTTCATAACATTTTGGTTCACCAGAATCAATCAACAATAAATAATACAATGAAGGAGAGTATCGTTCAGGGGGTCTACTTAACCTGGTAGATATTCTAACAACACTTGTAGGAGTTTGAGGTACATGTTGCTCCTATTGTTGTACATTTTGATTTTCTGGTACCTTTGAAATTTGTTTTTCAGTGATCTCACCAAACACTTTGTATTCTGGTTTTTCTTTTTCTTGTATCTTTCCCTGCAATTGATCTTTGTACATGAACTTCTCATTGAATATGACATCTCCACTCCTAATGATTTTTTTATTTTCATAATCCCATAAGAAATAACCAAAATCATTAACATTGTATCCAATAAAGGTACACTTCTTGAATTTTTCCTCAGGATTTGTTCTATTTTCTTTATCAATATGGACAAATGTTTCACAACTGAAAGTCTTCAAAAAATAATAGTTTACCTTTTTACCTATCCATGCCTCCTATGAAATTCCACCATCCAAAGAGCTTGTAGTTCCTCTGTTTATTAAGTAAACAACAATGTCTACAACACCTGGCCATAACTGTAAGGGCAACCCAATATGAAATTGCATACTCCTTGCATTCTCCATGATTGCCATGTTCATCCTTTCTGACACACCATTTTCTTGTGGTGTTCTTGGATTTGTCTTATCTCTAAGAATCCCATGGTATGAACATTAATCATCAAATTCCTTTATGCAATATTAACCTCCATTGTCTGATATGAGACACTTCAACCTTTTTCCCGTCTCACTCTCAACCAAATCTTTTCATTTCTTAAAAGTATCAAAAGCATCCTATTTTTATCGAATGCAATAAACCCAAGTTTTTCTAGTTGCATTTGTTAGCACTCAAAATGTAATGGTAAAATTTCAAGTGTTTCATTAGATCAAGGCTTAGTTTTCCCATTTCCCAAGGTGTTTTCCCCACTGTCATAATTGTTAGTTTCCCCATCAAGCCTTGACAAGATCTCATTGATATCTTTTGCCCAATATTCTTGTGACTCTGTATTTTGACCTGCATTCCAAAAAAACAAAAACAATAAATTGTTATTGTTGCCTAAAAACCTAGTTTTGTGTCTCTTTATATTTTCAAATAAAAAATATATTTTTTATTTGAAAAATTAATAAAAAGGGTGGTGTGTGATTAAGTGACCTATGTCTAATCCATAAGCTAAGCTTATCAATGATTCTAGTGCATATGCCAAAGTCCACATTCAACACCTATCAAGCACCAACATCAAATCCTAGCGCCAAACCAATGGGTCTTTTGTGCTCTACGTGTCAAAGAACTATGGAAGTGTTGACACTTTTAAATTGCATGATCCTTGATTCCCCAATCCATGTGGGATACGTCCTACTGGGAAAATAAAAAACACATGCTTAAAAACCCTCAAGCGCAAGGTGTCAAGGAGAGGATACCAGCAATGAAAGTGTCCTCTGTCGCGTTTTGCAGGTTGGAGAAAAGAGCCATGATGCTGAAATCGTTACATTATGTTCTACTAATTCACTAGCACTTGGTGGGGGTGGGCATGCCACTCTTTACTTGGAAGGAGATCTATTGCATGGATCAAGTTCTTCCTCTTAGACATTTGGCAATTCATTCTTAGTTCACATAGAGGATTTTGATTTGAAGGATGACGATCTTTGGGGTTTTGTATATGCATCAAAATACCCATCAAGAGAAGCTTCATACAGTGAACCACATGAAGCTCCAAGTGTAAATCATTATTACAACACCTGAAGCTAATGTACATAGTGTCATGACAGGGAAAGAGCCTGGGCCAACTCTCTAGGTGATGGGTCATAGTGTACTCATTTTACCAAATAATTTAATGTACAAGAGGTGCGCTACGAAATCAGATGTGTGCTACAAAATATTTGGGTGTTGCGAAGATGTCAACAGAAGAATGCAAACGAGTTATCATCGATCGGTTGAAGTTTTTGACCATTGATCTTTGGTTTCCAAATTTCAAACTGTTGTGTACCAAACACAAAATAAACTAGGTTCCAAATCCACAGTAGAAGCCCACGAGGAGGGGCCGATATCTATATTTTCTTATCGTTTTAGACGCCAAGTCACAAGCATCAAATATAGTTGAGCCAAAGCCACAAGGAGTATCTTTTTTCATATGGCTGACATGTGTTGATGATTGAGAGAACATAGGTATAGAAATCATTCCCAGATGTTCACCAGTGGGGTAAAAATGCTAATGGTCTTTCAAAATACTTCGTCTATGTGTAAGCTCCCAACTATCAAGAAGTTCCCTTGAAGACAGATGCAAGTGTTAAAACCCTGAGGAAGTTGTTAAAGTGTTAAACAAAGCATGGGAAAACTTTGAAATCATATGCCATCAAGCGTCGAGCAAGTGGAGAGCTAAGTCTTGAGGCTATTGAAAACACTTACACATGCGCCACAAGCAGAGGACCAATGGCTTCAAAAATTGTTATTTCCAAACTTTATGCAATCCTAACTCTTCTAGTGGCCTTGGTTGCGTACACATCAAAAATAAATCAGAATTCAAATCCTTCCCGAAAGATCGTTGCCTATGTTTTTAAGATTTTGAAGGCATTAGTTATGATCCTTCAACACCAGGGTCTCTAACATCTGGAGAATATTTTAGTACCAATTAAGTTCCTCCAACAAGCAAGATCAACACAGTTCGTATCAATTACAACTATGAAGGAATCTATGGAGATAGATAAAAGAGAATATGAGTCTTCTTGTGAGCATGAATATTCTTGTTGTATACTCTTTGCAAATGAAGGGTACCAAGAAGATGGAGAAAATTTTCTCTGTATTACAATGCATAATTTATGTTGCAAGTGTGGGATAGCATGGAAGACAAGTGGTCCATCATGAACATTTGTCAACCATGGAATTTTGAGGATCAATTAGCATTCCAAATTCAAACGTATTCAACAACAAAAATCTCAGCATTCGAGGTCACCTTAGAGGTTATCTTAGATTTGTTGGCAGAGTATCTTTTCTTTTAGGCAGAATACCGACAAAGTGAATCTTAATCCTCAACCTGTCAATGTGTTGTCCACCTTTCGAATAGCAAAAGAATCTATTGAAAAAAATACTCTGAAATTTAGGAGATTTTTATGCATATGTTATTTTTGTTGTAAATAATCCTTAAAGTTAGTATACCTTATGCTACAGGTGTCATTACATTTGTAACAACTTTCTATTTTTATAAGTTAGGTTAGGATCACTCAAGCCTAGGAAGGCTGAGGGTATATTTTCTATTTAATTGAAGGTGATGGACATAAGAGAGTGGATTCGAGAGAGGGAAGACTCGAGAGGTCTGAAGAGGAGTTTTTCAAGATCAAGGAAGGAGTTGTAGGGGATGTGAATATTTTGTTTTAATTGCATACTTGTACTACTTTCTATGTAAAGAAGTTTCAGTTGATAATAAAGAACATGATCAATTTTTTTTCTCCGATTTGTGTTAAACCATTTTCTCATTTTAATCTCCTTGGATATGTATTTCAACTATAGGATATATGTAGGCAATATCTGTGCTAAAAGGATTATCATATAGGATACGATCTAGTCCTTGCCACAAGCTTATCTGAGTTTTAATTTAGGTTTTAGAAATGTTTTCTAGAAACTAAGATTTTCTTCCTACTGTCATATGTATTGAAGATCAGGATTCCCTTTGATTATCGTCAGTTTTGTGTTCCTCATACTTCTTCATTACATTTATTTATAAGCATTGTAACTGATCTAAGATTTGTTGCCCTGATTTTCTGCCCATAGAATGTTAGGTTAGGGTTATATTTTTTCATGGACTCCATGCGCAATAGTTTCATTGTCTTCTTGATTAATCTTACGACTCCCAAAGTTTCCTAAAACCTATCTAATTCATTTTGAATTTAAGATGTTCTAGGATTTCTCTTAAATCAGTCTAAGAAAAACTTCTAGCGTAACATTAAATGGCGTCGTTGTCGAGGAGTGAAGTATGAAGCAAGTGTCCCTGGGAGACAACATAGAGCCAGCTTTTGATGGTGAAAAAGGTATGGTCACATATCAGAGACAACATTGTTCACCTAGCGACTCCACTCCATGAAGGAAGAATATGTTCATGACTTCACTGATATGAGACAACCATAGCAATGGAAGATATCTTGGCTCGGAGGTATGCTTTCTGCGACTTCTCAAATATAGTCAGTTTTCCACATCCAGTGCCGACTATAACTGAGTGGTACGATTATCTTCCGAGATTTAGAGGAAGCAAGCACGATCATCCCTGTGAGCACTTATTAAATTTTCATAAATGCATGCTTGAAAATGGTTTTGTTCATGAGGATGTCCTAATCAAGTTGTTCAGATTTTCTTTATAAGAACATGTTCGTGAATGGTGTCAATCCCTTCTTGCTGCTAGCATTCATTATTTGAAGGAGTTTCATACTTCCTTTCATCATCATTACATAAAGATTTACCCAACTGATCTTATTTTTGATAACTGTTGTAAAAAATTTGAATTCCACATCCAACATTCTGTTAGTATTCCTTCTGATTGTGAGGATGTTAGTGATAGTCAGATTGTAGACACATTTGTCCTTGATTCAAATGTCTCTTATAATTTTGACTATGATATTGAAGATGCCTCATATTTTGATAAAGAATTTTTTGATATGCATTCAGTATCCCAAGAGCTTCAGAGGTAGTTGATCTTTCCTTTACCACCGATACCCATGATTCTTGAATTTTAATCTGCAGCATATATCAAACAATCTATGATTACCAGTGAAATCAACCCACAACCATGTTCATATTTACAGATTGTTGAAGGTGGTAGCCTTCATGGGAAAGAGAATATGTCGAGACCTTTTGATCTTCAGTTGAAACAACAAAAATAGTTATTTCTTTATAGCTTCATTGATCCTTTTGATGATTATCTGGAGTCTTTGAGCAGTTCAAATGGCAAATTTTTCTTGTTGAATGAAGGTTGGTTCTGTTTTCCTTTTGGATTACACTTCTATAATTTTTGGGTTCTTTCATTCATTATTTCTAGATCAAGAGTTTCATCAGTTAGTCAGATACTTGTATGGATTCATTAGAAGCACGATTTTACCTAATCTAGAGGAAGTGGTTGATTAGGTAGGAGTAGGAAGAATAAAGATCATTTCTCGAGCACTCTGTTTACTGTTAGTTTTCAATTTCAAAATAAAGAGAAAAGGTTCTCTCATACACACAATTTTCCTAGACAAAGATGAATAGGGATAAGGCCATTGTTCTACAAGTTCTTGGTATCTCACCGGGAGCATGCCATCCCCCATGGATCCAATGTTAGAACTCAAAATGTAATGGTAAAATTTTAAGTGTTTCATTACATCAAGGCTTAGTTTTCCCATTTCCCAAGGTCTTTTGCCCATTGTCATAATTGTCAATTTCCCCATCAATCCTTAACAATCTCTCATTGATCTCTTTTGCCCAATATTCTCATGACTCTGTCTTCTGACCTGCATTCCAAAAAAACAAAAACAATTAACTGTTATTGTTGCCTAAAAACCTAGTTTTATGTCTCTTTATATTTTAAAATAAAAAATATATTTGAAATTTGAAATTTTTATAAAAAGGGTGGTGTGTGCTTAAGTGACCTATGTCTAATCCAGAAGCTAAGCTTATCAATCATTCTAGTGGATATGCCAAAGTCCACATTCAACACCTATCAAGCACCAAAATCAAAGCCTAGCGCCAAACCAATGGGTCCTTTTTTCTCTGTGTGTCAAAGCACTATGGAAGTGTTGACACTTTTAAAATGCATGATCCTTGATTCCCCAATCCACATGGGATACGTCCTACTGAGAAAATGAAAAACATAGGCTTAAAAAACCTCAAGCGCAAGGTGTCAAGGAGAGGATACGAGTGGTCAAAGTGTCATCTGTCGAGTTTTGCAGGTTGGAGGAAAGAGACTTGATGCCGAAATCATTACATTATGTTCTGCTAATTCACTAACACTTGGTGGGGGTGGGAATTTGTCTCTTTACTTGGAATGAGATCTGTTGCATGGATCAAGTTCTTCCTCTCAGACATTTGGCAATTTGTTCTTAGATCACACAGAGGATTTTGAGTTGAAGGATGTCAAGCTTTGGGGTTTTGTATATGCATCAAAATAACCATCAAGAGCATATTCATACAGTGAACCAAAGGAAGATCCAAGTGTAAATCACTATTACAACACCTGGAGCTGAACAACAAACACAGTGTCAAGACAGGGAAAAAGCCTGAGCCAACTTTGTAGGTGATGGGTCATAGTGTACACATTTTACCAAATAATTTCATGTACAGGAGGTGTGCTACGAAATATTTGGGCACTGAGAAGATGTCAATAGAAGAATTCAACCGATTTATCATCGATCGGTTGAAGGTTTTGACCATCGATCTCTGGTTTCCAAATGTCAAACTGTTGTGTACCAAACACAAAGTAAACCAGGTGCCAAATCCATGGTAGAATATTGTAAGGAGGGTCCAATATCTATATTTTCTTATTGTTTCGAGTGCCAAGTCACAAGAAGAAAATACAGTCAAGCCAAAGCCACAAGGAGTATATATTTTCATCTGGCTGACATATGTTGATGATTGAGAGAATGCAGGTATAGAAAGAATTCCTAGGTGTTCGCCAGTAGGGGAAAAATGATGATGCTCTTTCAAAAGCCTTCATCTATGTGTAATCTCCCAACTATCAAGGAGTTCCTTTGAGGACAAATGCAAGTGTTAAAACCCTGAGGAAGTTGTTAAAGTGTTAAACAAAGCATGTGAAAACTTTGAAAGCATATGCCATCAAGAGTCGAGAAAGTGGAGAGATAGGTCTTGAGGCTATTGACAACACTTATACATGCGCTACAAGCAGAGGACCAATGGATTCAACAACTATTATTTCCAAACGTTATGAAAGCCTGACCCTTCTGGTGGCCTTGGATGCGTACACATCAAAAACAAGTCAGAATTCAATCCTTCATGGAAGACCATAGCCTATGTTCTTAAGAGTTTGAAGGCATTAGTTATGATCCTTCAACACCAAGGTCTCGAACATCTAGAAAAGATTTTAGTACTAATCGACTTCCTCCAACAAGAAATATCAAAACATTTTGTATCAATTGCAGCTATGAAGGAAGCTATGGAGAGAGCTAAAAGCGAATATGAGTCTTCTTGTGAGCATGCATATTATTTTTGTATGCTCTTTGAAAATGCAGGGTACCGAGTAGATGGAGAAAAGTTTTCTCTATATTACAATGCATCGTTTATGTCGCAAGTGTGGGATAACATGGAAGACAAGTGGTCCATAATGAACATTTGGCAGCCAGGGAATTTTGAGGATCAATTAGTATTCCAAATTCAAAGGTATTCGACAACAACAATCTCAACATTCGAGGTCACCTTACAACTTTTCCTAGATTTGTTGGAAGAGTATATTTGCTTTTTAGGCAGAAGACCAACAAAGTGAATCTTAATCCTCAACCTGTCAATGTGATTTTCACCTTTTGAATGGAAAAAAGACTCTATTGAAAACAATACTCTGAAAATTAGGAGAGGTTTTTGCACATGTTATTTCTGTTCCAGATAATCCTGAAAGTTAGTAAACCTTCTGTTACATGTGTCATTACGTTTGTAACAAATTTATATTTTTAGAAGTTGGGTTAGGATCACTCGAGCCTTGGAAGGTTGAGGGTATATTTTATATTTAATTGAAGGTGATGGACATAAGAGAGGGGATTCGAGAGAGGGAAGACCTAAGAGGTCTGAAGGAGAGTTTTTCAAGATCCAAGAAGGAGCTGCAGGGGATGTGAATATTTTGTTTTAATTGCAGACCTGTACTACTTTCTATGTAAAGAAGTTTAAATTGATAATAAATCACATGATCATTTTGTTTTCTCCATTCTGTGTTAAACCATTTTCTCATGTTCATGTCCTTGGATATGTATTGTTGCTATAGGATATATGTAGGCATATCTGTGCTGAAAATATTATAGTATATGATATGCTCTAGTCCTTGCCACATGCTTATCTGAGTTTTAATTTAGGTTTTACAAAGGTTTTATAGAAACTGAGTTTTTCTTCCTAGACTCAAATGCATTGAATATCAAGATGCCCTTTGATCATCTTCATATTTTTGTTCCTCATACTTCTTCATTACATTTCTTTATAAGCATTGTAATTGATCTAAGCTTTGTTGACCTAATTTTCTTCCCATAGAATGTTAGGTCAGGGTTATAGTTTTTCATGGACTCCATGCCCAATGGTTTCATTTCCTTCTTGACTAATTTTACCACTCTCAAAGTTTCCTAAAACCCATCTAATTCATTTTGAATTTAAGATGTCCTAGGCTTTCTCTTAAAGCAGTCTAAGAACAAATTCTAGCACTAATATTAAACGACGCCATTTTCGGGGAGCGAAGTATGAAGCAAGCTTCCCTGGGAGATGACATAGAGCCAACTTTTGATGGTGAACAAGGGCTGGTCACATATCAAAGACTACATCATTCACCTGGCGACTTGTTGGCAGCCAATTCACATTTTTTTGATTGTCTCATAAGCTGCCTACACCAATGTTTCGCAAACATTGATTTTTCGTCGCAATTTTCATATGAACGACGATTTTATTCTTTACGCCTTTCTGCACACCTATCTTCGCTAAGTCTTAACGAGTGTAAGCATGAAATTTTCTCCTTCAAGTTCACATTTCGATCGTTACCTGAACTGCCGATACCTTTTGTGTCATTATGCATATTGCGCCTATCTTTTTATTGGTCTTTACATGATCGGCAATATCCCTTGATCGGTTTTCATACTTCGATGAATTGCATAACTCGGTCTTATCGAAGATATTTAGCCTTTGGCTTCGTATTTTGTGACTTGCCTGAACATTGATTCATTGAATTGCATGGGGGTCAAGTTTTATCTTTTGTGATCCTTATTATTGGTCCTTACCATAGCTCTTGACATATCAATTGTATGTAATATCGATTTGACACCTTAGTTAAATGTTTGATTAATGCATTGGCGAGAACATGATTGTGGGTTTTGAACTGCATGTCGGTGTTTGAACATTATGGTATAACACACGCACGCATTGATACACTCATTGGAAATTCTTATATCGATTGTGTGATTGGATTTCATTGAAAAAGACAATGCATTAGTATTTGACTGGCTTCTTATTTGGCCTACTCAACCTTTGTTTCATGAGATATATGGATATTCATGCATATCTTTTTAATATAATGCTTATGGCTATTTTTAACTATTGGT
>ML796035.1:296221-321227 GCA_009831015.1 Picea engelmannii
TGTATGAATATGCTCTTGATGGTTATTTTGATGCATATACAAAACCCCAAAGCTTGACATCCTTCAACTCAAAATCCTCTGTGTGATCTAAGAACAAATTGCCAAATGTCTGAGAGGAAGAACTTGATCCATGCAACAGATCTCATTCCAAGTAAAGAGACAAATTCCCACCCCCACCAAGTGTTAGTGAATTAGCAGAACATAATGTAATGATTTCGGCATCAAGTCTCTTTCCTCCAACCTGCAAAACTCGACAGATGACACTTTGACCACTCGTATCCTCTCCTTGACACCTTGCGCTTGAGGTTTTTTAAGCCTATGTTTTTCATTTTCTCAGTAGGACGTATCCCATGTGGATTGGGGAATCAAGGATCATGCATTTTAAAAGTGTCAACACTTCCATAGTGCTTTGACACACAGAGAAAAAAGGACCCATTGGTTTGGCGCTAGGCTTTGATTTTGGTGCTTGATAGGTGTTGAATGTGGACTTTGGCATATCCACTAGAATGATTGATAAGCTTAGCTTCTGGATTAGACATAGGTCACTTAAGCACACACCACCCTTTTTATAAAAATTTCAAATTTCAAATATATTTTTTATTTTAAAATATAAAGAGACATAAAACTAGGTTTTTAGGCAACAATAACAGTTAATTGTTTTTGTTTTTTTGGAATGCAGGTCAGAAGACAGAGTCATGAGAATATTGGGCAAAAGAGATCAATGAGAGATTGTTAAGGATTGATGGGGAAATTGACAATTATGACAATGGGCAAAAGACCTTGGGAAATGGGAAAACTAAGCCTTGATGTAATGAAACACTTAAAATTTTACCATTACATTTTGAGTTCTAACATTGGATCCATGGGGGATGGCATGCTCCCGGTGAGATACCAAGAACTTGTAGAACAATGGCCTTATCCCTATTCATCTTTGTCTAGGAAAATTGTGTGTATGAGAGAACCTTTTCTCTTTATTTTGAAATTGAAAACTAACAGTAAACAGAGTGCTCGAGAAATGATCTTTATTCTTCCTACTCCTACCTAATCAACCACTTCCTCTAGATTAGGTAAAATCGTGCTTCTAATGAATCCATACAAGTATCTGACTAACTGATGAAACTCTTGATCTAGAAATAATGAATGAAAGAACCCAAAAATTATAGAAGTGTAATCCAAAAGGAAAACAGAACCAACCTTCATTCAACAAGAAAAATTTGCCATTTGAACTGCTCAAAGACTCCAGATAATCATCAAAAGGATCAATGAAGCTATAAAGAAATAACTATTTTTGTTGTTTCAACTGAAGATCAAAAGGTCTCGACATATTCTCTTTCCCATGAAGGCTACCACCTTCAACAATCTGTAAATATGAACATGGTTGTGGGTTGATTTCACTGGTAATCATAGATTGTTTGATATATGCTGCAGATTAAAATTCAAGAATCATGGGTATCGGTGGTAAAGGAAAGATCAACTACCTCTGAAGCTCTTGGGATACTGAATGCATATCAAAAAATTCTTTATCAAAATATGAGGCATCTTCAATATCATAGTCAAAATTATAAGAGACATTTGAATCAAGGACAAATGTGTCTACAATCTGACTATCACTAACATCCTCACAATCAGAAGGAATACTAACAGAATGTTGGATGTGGAATTCAAATTCTTTACAACAGTTATCAAAAATAAGATCAGTTGGGTAAATCTTTATGTAATGATGATGAAAGGAAGTATGAAACTCCTTCAAATAAAGAATGCTAGAAGCAGGAAGGGATTGACACCATTCATGAACATGTTCTTATAAATAAAATCTGAACAACTTGATTAGGACATCCTCATGAACAAAACCATTTTCAAGCATGCATTTATGAAAATTTAATAAGTTCTCACAGGGATGATCGTGCTTGCTTCCTCTAAATCTCGGAAGATAATCGTACCACTCAGTTATAGTCGGCACTGGATGTGGAAAACCGGCTATATTTGAGAAGTCACAGAAAGCATACCTCCGAGCCAAGATAGCTTCCATTGCTATGGTTGTCTCGTATTAGTGAAGTCATGAACATATTCTTCCTTCATGGAGTGGATTCGCTAGGTGAACAATGTTGTCTCTGATATGTGACCATACCTTTTTCACCATCAAAAGCTAGCTCTATGTTGTCTCCCAGGGACACTTGCTTCATACTTCACTCCCCGACAACGACGCCATTTAATGTTACGCTAGAAGTTTTTCTTAGACTGATTTAAGAGAAAGCCTAGAACATCTTAAATTCAAAATGAATTAGATGGGTTTTAGGAAACTTTGGGAGTGGTAAGATTAATCAAGAAGGCAATGAAACTATTGCGCATGGAGTCCATGAAAAAATATAACCCTGACCTAACATTCTATGGGCATAAAATCAGGTCAACAAATCTTAGATCAATTACAATGCTTATAAATAAATGTAATGAAGAAGTATGAGGAACACAAAACTGACGATAATCAAAGGGCATCCTGATCTTCAATACATATGATAGTAGGAAGAAAATCTTAGTTTCTAGAAAACCTTTCTAAAACCTAAATTAAAACTCAGATAAGCTTGTGGCAAGGACTAGATCATATCCTATATGATTATCCTTTTAGCACAGATATTGCCTACATATATCCTATAGTTGAAATACATATCCAAGGAGATTAAAATGAGAAAATGGTTTAACACAAATCGGAGAAAACAAATTGATCATGTTCTTTATTATTAGCTGAAACTTCTTTACATAGAAAGTAGTACAAGTATGCAATTAAAACAAAATCTTCACATCCCCCTACAACTCCTTCCTTGATCTTGAAAAACTCTTCTTCAAACCTCTCGAGTCTTCCCTCTCTCGAATCCACTCTCTTATGTCCATCACCTTCAATTAAATAGAAAATATACCCTCAGCCTTCCTAGGATTGAGTGATCCTAACCTAACTTATAAAAATAGAAAGTTGTTACAAATGTAATGACACCTGTAACATAAGGTATACTAACTTTAAGGATTATTTACAACAAAAATAACATATGCAAAAAAATCTCCTAAATTTTAGATTATTTTTTTCAATAGATTCTTTTGCCATTCGAAAGGTGGACAACACATTGACAGGTTGAGGATTAAGATTCACTTTGTCGGTATTCTGCCTAAAAGAAAAGATACTCTGCCAACAAATCTAAGATAACCTCTAAGGTGACCTCGAATGCTGAGATTTTTGTTGTTGAATACGTTTGAATTTGGAATGCTAATTGATCCTCAAAATTCCATGGTTGACAAATGTTCATGATGGACCACTTGTCTTCCATGCTATCCCACACTTGCAACATAAATTATGCATTGTAATACAGAGAAAATTTTCTCCATCTTCTTGGTACCCTTCATTTGCAAAGAGTATACAACAAGAATATTCATGCTCACAAGAAGACTCATATTCTCTTTTATCTATCTCCATAGATTCCTTCATAGTTGTAATTGATACGAACTGTGTTGATCTTGCTTGTTGGAGGAACTTAATTGGTACTAAAATATTCTCCAGATGTTAGAGACCCTGGTGTTGAAGGATCATAACTAATGCCTTCAAAATCTTAAAAACATAGGCAACGATCTTTCGGGAAGGATTTGAATTCTGATTTATTTTTGATGTGTACGCAACCAAGGCCACTAGAAGAGTTAGGATTGCATAAAGTTTGGAAATAACAATTTTTGAAGCCATTGGTCCTCTGCTTGTGGCGCATGTGTAAGTGTTTTCAATAGCCTCAAGACTTAGCTCTCCACTTGCTCGACGCTTGATGGCATATGATTTCAAAGTTTTCCCATGCTTTGTTTAACACTTTAACAACTTCCTCAGGGTTTTAACACTTGCATCTGTCTTCAAGGGAACTTCTTGATAGTTGGGAGCTTACACATAGACGAAGTATTTTGAAAGACCATTAGCATTTTTACCCCACTGGTGAACATCTGGGAATGATTTCTATACCTATGTTCTCTCAATCATCAACACATGTCAGCCATATGAAAAAAGATACTCCTTGTGGCTTTGGCTCAACTATATTTGATGCTTGTGACTTGGCGTCTAAAACGATAAGAAAATATAGATATCGGCCCCTCCTCGTGGGCTTCTACTGTGGATTTGGAACCTAGTTTATTTTGTGTTTGGTACACAACAGTTTGAAATTTGGAAACCAAAGATCAATGGTCAAAAACTTCAACCGATCGATGATAACTCGTTTGCATTCTTCTGTTGACATCTTCGCAACACCCAAATATTTTGTAGCACACATCTGATTTCGTAGCGCACCTCTTGTACATTAAATTATTTGGTAAAATGAGTACACTATGACCCATCACCTAGAGAGTTGGCCCAGGCTCTTTCCCTGTCATGACACTATGTACATTAGCTTCAGGTGTTGTAATAATGATTTACACTTGGAGCTTCATGTGGTTCACTGTATGAAGCTTCTCTTGATGGGTATTTTGATGCATATACAAAACCCCAAAGATCGTCATCCTTCAAATCAAAATCCTCTATGTGAACTAAGAATGAATTGCCAAATGTCTAAGAGGAAGAACTTGATCCATGCAATAGATCTCCTTCCAAGTAAAGAGTGGCATGCCCACCCCCACCAAGTGCTAGTGAATTAGTAGAACATAATGTAACGATTTCAGCATCATGGCTCTTTTCTCCAACCTGCAAAACGCGACAGAGGACACTTTCATTGCTGGTATCCTCTCCTTGACACCTTGCGCTTGAGGGTTTTTAAGCATGTGTTTTTTATTTTCCCAGTAGGACGTATCCCACATGGATTGGGGAATCAAGGATCATGCAATTTAAAAGTGTCAACACTTCCATAGTTCTTTGACACGTAGAGCACAAAAGACCCATTGGTTTGGCGCTAGGATTTGATGTTGGTGCTTGATAGGTGTTGAATGTGGACTTTGGCATATGCACTAGAATCATTGATAAGCTTAGCTTATGGATTAGACATAGGTCACTTAATCACACACCACCCTTTTTATTAATTTTTCAAATAAAAAATATATTTTTTATTTGAAAATATAAAGAGACACAAAACTAGGTTTTTAGGCAACAATAACAATTTATTGTTTTTGTTTTTTTGGAATGCAGGTCAAAATATAGAGTCACGAGAATATTGGGCAAAAGAGATCAATGAGAGCTTGTCAAGGCTTGATGGGGAAACTAACAATTATGACAGTGGGAAAAATACCTTGGGAAATGGGAAAACTAAGCCTTGATCTAATGAAACACTTGAAATTTTACCATTACATTTTGAGTGCTAACAAATGCAACTAGAAAAACTTGGGTTTATTGCATTCGATAAAAATAGGATGCTTTTGATACTTTTAAGAAATGAAAAGATTTGGTTGAGAGTGAGACGGGAAAAAGGTTGAAGTGTCTCATATCAGACAATGGAGGTTAATATTGCATAAAGGAATTTGATGATTAATGTTCATACCATGGGATTCTTAGAGATAAGACAAATCCAAGAACACCACAAGAAAATGGTGTGTCAGAAAGGATGAACATGGCAATCATGGAGAATGCAAGGAGTATGCAATTTCATATTGGGTTGCCCTTACAGTTATGGCCAGGTGTTGTAGACATTGTTGTTTACTTAATAAACAGAGGAACTACAAGCTCTTTGGATGGTGGAATTTCATAGGAGGCATGGATAGGTAAAAAGGTAAACTATTATTTTTTGAAGACTTTCAGTTGTGAAACATTTGTCCATATTGATAAAGAAAATAGAACAAATCCTGAGGAAAAATTCAAGAAGTGTACCTTTATTGGATACAATGTTAATGATTTTGGTTATTTCTTATGGGATTATGAAAATAAAAAAATCATTAGGAGTGGAGATGTCATATTCAATGAGAAGTTCATGTACAAAGATCAATTGCAGGGAAAGATACAAGAAAAAGAAAAACCAGAATACAAAGTGTTTGGTGAGATCACTGAAAAAGAAATTTCAAAGGTACCAGAAAATCAAAATGTACAACAACAGGAGCAACATGTACCTCAAACTCCTACAAGTGTTGTTAGAATATATACCAGGTTAAGTAGACCCCCTGAACGATACTCTCCTTCATTGTATTATTTATTGTTAATTGATTCTGGTGAACCAAAATGTTATGAAGAGGAAATACAGGTAAACACTAAAAATAAATGGGAGCAAGGCATGTAAGAGGAAATGGATTCCCTGGTAAATAAACAGACTTTGGATTTGATTCAATTGCATGCATGAAAAAGAGCATTGCAGAATAAATGGGTTTACAAGTTGAAGGAAGAAGATGGAGGCAAAAAGCGGTACAAGGATAAACTTGTTGTAAAGGGGTTTGCACAAAAGAAAGGTATATATTTTGATGAAATATTTCTCATGATGATAAAATGACTTAAATTAGGACTATTTTAAGTCTTGTGGCAACAAAATATTTGCATCTTGAACAGTTAGATGTAAAAACATGTTTTCTCCATGGGTATTTGGAGAAAGAGATTTATATGCAATATCCACAGGGCTATGTGGTCAAAGGGAAGGATAATTTGGTATCCAAGTTGAAGAAGAGAAAGTGTGTCCTAAATAAATCTCCAAGGCAGTGGTATTTCAAGTTTGACAGGTTTATGACAGAACAAGGTTATACTAGATATCATTCTGATCACTGTGTTTATTTTAAAAGGCTAGAAAATGTAAGCTATATTATCTTGCTATTTTATGTAGATGGCATGCTTGTTGCAGGGTCTAATATGAAGGATATAAAGTTTTTCAAGAAGAAATTAGCTAATTCATTTCTGATGAAGGATTTGGGTGTTGCAAAGAAAATCCTTGGTATGAGAATAAAAAGAGACAAGAAAAATCACTAATTGACATTGTCTCAGAGTGACTACATAGAGAAGGTGTTGGAGAGGTTTAGAATGAAGAATGAAAAACCAGTTAGTACACCTTTGGCCAACCATTTCAAATTAACTATGGAAATGTGTCCTGAGACACAGGAGGAGATAGACTACATGTCTAGGGTCCCTTATTCATCAACAATTGGTAGCTTGATGTATGCAATGGTTTGAACAAGACCAGATATTGCACATGCAGTGGGAGTTGTGAGTAGGTATATGAACAATCCATGTAAAGAACATTGGGAGGAATTTAAGTGGATTCTCAGGTATTTTAGAGGTACTGCTACTCATGCATTATGTTTTGGAGGTTTAAATTGTTCTACAGGGACGTGTTGATTCATATATGGCAGGTGATAATATAGCAAGAGGAGCACACATAGTATGTTTTTACTGTAGGTGGAACAATAGTAGTTTGGATTTCAAAACTGCAAAAGGTTCTTTCACTTTCAACAACAGAAGCAGAGTATGTTGTTTCTACAGAGGCTAGTAAAGAAATGATTTGGTTACAGGGGTTTATGGAGGAATTTTGAAAGAAGAAGGAGAATAATAGGTTGTATTGTGATAGTGAGAGTGCCATTAATATTGCAAATCTCAACCTTTCCTTCGAATACTAAGAATATACAACCCAGGTATCATTTCATATGATTCGTCTTGGAAGATGGACATTTGAAATTGGAAACGATACATACTAGCCATAATCTTGCAGACATGTTAAGAAAGGGAGTAACCAGGGAGAAACTTAGTCCCTGCTCAGTTTCAGTTGGTATTTAATCATGAAGGTGAAGATGATAAATTTTCCAGGTCTAAGAAGGATCATAGTCTAAAAGATATAATAGCAGTAGAGTTGTTGAGATCAGTCTCTGTTACACATGAAATTTGCACACCTGGGTACCTCACCCTAAGTGTCATAAAGTGTCATATAAGTGTATCATACACCTTGACACCATGGAATAACCTATGTTGCAATCCCTAGTCAATGTGGAGGATGGATATATTACATGAAGACTGATATACAAAGTGCACATGAATTATTATTAATATTCATGAAAAATAAATTAATTAAGTGTGAGAATCCACCTCACATTTGGTTTCCCGTTTTTTAGGGAAGGTGGAGGATCTCATGGATGGTTGAAATATTTCCTCCTTAAAATCCTTGAGATATATTTCCTCCCTAAAATCCTTAAGAAATATTTTCTCCCTAAATATCTTAGAGATCCCTTTTTTAGTGGATCTGATGAGAGATCCTCTCCATGGTGGTTAAGCCTCCAAATCCTATATAATGAGGGCTTTCCATGGAGGAGAGAGGCATGGAGAATTTTAGAGATACCAAACTTATGATCTCATAAGGAAGGAAGTGACTTGGAGGTATCAAACTTATGGTCTTGGGAGCTTTGTGCAAGGGCTGGACGAGGAGGACTTGGAGAGGCTGCTGCGACTTCATCAATGGTTTGTAAGTATCTCTTTTGAGTTCTCATTAATACATGTTCTTGGCTTGTTTCCTTCAATTTGGTGTACATTTGCATGGACTTGTCTCTTTGTATGAATCTAGTTTTAAAATAATCATGGTAGAATAGGAAGTATGCTTTGTCTTCATGGTTTATTGGATTGCATGACTTGTTGAAAGGCTTGGGGATCGAGGCTCAACTTGGTCTAAGCGAGGAAAAACATTGTAAAAAGGTACACATACTCTCTTCCTCTTCTCTATTGACTAGATTAGTTATGTTTAAAGGAAATTTAGTGTTCAAAGTTAGCACTTTTCTATCTTGGTCATAGGGGTCTAAGATCCAAGAGGGAATTCACCTGTCCGCAGGGGGGATTTTCCTACAACAGTCTATAAGTGGGAGATTATTGGTTGTGGAGCTTGATTATCTTATTGATTCATAGGTCTTTGTTTTCAACCATGTTTAAACCATGTAATAATGTACACTCCTCCATGTGGGAGGTTGAAGGGGGGGCTTTCCCCCCTTCGGGGTTTGGGAGAAAGCGTGTAAATTTTCAGACCCCACCCAGTTTCAAGTCTCGTTGTTTTTTATCATTGTTTAATGCCCAAAACCCATATTTATGACAACCATAAATAATCATCATATAAAAAAAAATTCAGAATTGAAACATGAGGATTCTGAACAACATTTAATGAAGAAATAAAATTACATTACTAGCACCATATTTAGAAAATAAAATGCACAAAGATTTTTGGTCTAACGGTGACCCTGGAAAAACCCACAAGGGGAAAACCAGTGAGAGAGGGATTTTTATTATTTCATATCTCTGAGAAAATGTCTTTTACAATAGTCATTAATTTTGGAAATTAAATACAGATTTATATCGAAAATCATGCCAAGCTTCCACTTCAAAATCAGAGCCAAACTCCTCAAAATGTGTGTGCAAATTTCATGTACATGTGCATAGGTCAGCTCCTCGATTTATGTTCCCTTCTTGTTGTACAAATACCCTTGAAATTCATGCCAAAATCTGGAGCCCAAATTCTATGCAATAAATTCTTGTATGACCACCTAGGAAAGTGTGTCAACCTTAAAAAAAAAAACATAGAATTCACTCCTCGATTTCTATGAAATAAAACAATATTACCCCCTTCAAAATCCGTAGAGTATGGCCTCAATAAATGCATTATATCTTCACTTTGAAAACAATGCCAATACTTAGTTGTACGGTCTGCTCAAAATTTGTACAATACAACCTCCATTAAATTTTGTACTCTCTCCTCGATTTCCATTCCCAAGCTTGCCTTGGAATGCACTCCCTAGCAGAAAATGCTCTTGTCTTAGTATTCTCGACTTCTCTATTTTTCCATCTCTGTCAAAAATGCATCAACAACCCTTAAAGGGTGTGCCCTCCTTACCCTAATCAACTCAATGAGGAGAGGGTGAAAGTTCATCTCATCCAATGGTTGAGATTAGACAAGATGAATGGTTGAGATTAAATCACTTAATTCACCCACTTTCACTAAGTTCAAAAAGTCACCTTTTAATTTACATCTCATAAATTAATTGACTAGGGTTCACATTAGGCATTTTCTCACCCCTTAGGTGCCTAGGTGATGAGAAACACTTGCCTAGGTACTTTTTAATTATTTTAACACTCCCTCTTACCAAGGAAGGTGTTAATCACCACTCCAAGTTTGTCCCTCAAGAATACAAACTTGCCTTTGCCCAAGGATTTAGTGAGTATGTCCGCAACCTACTCATCTGTAGATATGTACTATAGCTCAACTGCTCCTCTCTAAACATAATATCGGAAGAATTGATATGGAATCTCAATGTGCTTAGACATGTGTGAAAAATGGGATTCTCAAAGAGTTTGATACAACTTTGATTGTCACAGTAAATCATAGTGGGTCTCAACTCCACACCAAATAATCCCACCAACAACTTGTGAAGACAAAGGGCCTCACAACTACCCTGACTGGAAGCCATATACTCAGCCTCTACAGAACTCAAAGCCACTGAATTTTTCTTCCCACTGAACCAAGACATTGTTGATTAATTGGGTTGGTTGCCATTGATGTCAACCCTTGAAGAAATTCTGGTAGCGAATTCTGGTAGCACAAAGGTTTGGGTAATGGAGCCAAGTTTGTTTGATGGATAATGGTATGAGTTTTGATATATTTTCAGGTAAGACTATTCTATATGGATAGTACATGTCATGCCATTTTTGGTGGTATGTGTAACGTCACATAACTCCTCACGATTAGAGAGTTATGGCCATGTGAAGTTGGAGAACCCACTTGAGTCGTCTAGAAGACCCCAAAGGTCAAAGTAGTCAAAGTGTTTTGAAATAATAAATTATTCAAATAATAAAGTGAAGTGAAGAGTGTACTATAAGTCAAAGTAGATACAAAAGAAATTATTTAAATAATAAAGTTAATTGATAAATTACTAAGTGGACAAGTGGTTAGAAGTGGGTTAGCCCTAAAATAAGGAAAGTGATTTAAGAGATTTTCGAAGGAAAATAATAAAGTGAAGTGATGAGTGTACTATAAGTCAAAGTGGATACACAATAAATTATTTAAATAATAAAGTTAATGGAGAAACACTAAGTGGACAAGTGGTTAGAAGTGGGTTAACCCTAAAATACGGAAAGTGGTTTAAGATGGTGTTGTTCCAGAGCTTATACTTAAGGCTTTAAAATATAAAGTCTAGGCATCCGAAAAAGGTAGAGAGAGTTAAGGTATAAAATGTATCATTTACTAAAAAGAAAAGCTATGGTTGGTTTCTTAATTGTCTTTGTCTAGCTTCTCAGTGTTCCAAGATGCTAATATCACGTTCAATTGCTACCCATGAACATTCTAATTCAACCTAGGTGTTTGTTGTCTACAAGATAGTGTTAAAAAAGTTTAAAGCAATGCTAGTATGATCTGAAAGGTTGGGTTATATATTGGGATGTCTTATAACCAGTATAGTCATGAAGGATAAAGGTTAAAAATTCTATTACTTTGTTTTCAAGGTTTTCTATTTTTGTTTCGGATTATAAGAGAAAATCTCCCAAACTTAAATTAATAATATAACAATTTCAGAGGCCATTTCCCGTTCCTAAGTCAAATTCAACAAAATCATGAAAGTGATGGGGGAAGAACATAAAGTTTTTTAAACAAGGTCAAGCATCATTCATGGAGGAATATCACTTTGCAACAGAGGAAGAAGAGAGACGAGAGATATCTAATGAAGCATAAAAATATAGTAATCTGAATAATCTACAGGTCTTGAGCCTGCTAATAGCAAGAAAAGAGGAAATACTATAAACAATTAGATAACTAAATAACTCCTAACCATAGTAGATGTTGTACTAAATTTCAGTTAAACATTCATCAGAGACATATAAGGGAAAAATGTTGAAAATGAAAGTAAAGAGGCACACATAACTCAGGGTCAATAGAATCTGGAATCTCTGTTTTGTATTCTCATTAATCACTGTAAATGAAGAAAAATTCTCTAGTACAATCATCCACAAAAAAGCGTTTTCTCATTCTTATGAAATTATATTTATACAAAGTCACCAATACTTGACGGTTGGTAATTTCCTAACTCCTAGGGACTAACGGTTACAAAAATGAAAACTTGAACTGTTTGCATGGTTATCTTTTACTTTTCTATCATATTGATAATATGAGCCTACAACATGATACTTCATTGCTTCTTTGAAGTATCTCCTTCTTTTGGTCGAAGACATTCAATACTTTTTTCTAGAAAATGCACAAAAAATCTAGGAGGCTCTGGTATATCCTTTGCCTCGAACAAATAAATCTTCCTCTAAATTTTTGGAAATCAGTCTTCAAACCCTTTGTCAGCAAACTTAAC
The DNA here is from genome assembly GCA_009831015.1 of Picea engelmannii. NCBI lineage: Eukaryota > Viridiplantae > Streptophyta > Pinopsida > Pinales > Pinaceae > Picea > Picea engelmannii. The sequence continues at coordinate 308,453 of ML796035.1, forward strand.
TAATTGCAATTTTAAATTTGGCTTCACCAGCCACCTATTTATTTGGGTAACATCAACCTCCTTTAATTGTGAAATTTCTATCTAAATTTCATTCAAATTCTCTTTGAGTTTCAGTTGATGTCTTACAATATTGATCTACCCTAATAGCCTAGGACAATCGTCTTTACCGATGCCCAATGATCCTTTGTCTAGTAAATCAAAGGTCTCTTCACAATTATTCTTGACTTCCTTGGCCATTTTCTTGCTTTTGGCTATGTTGGCCTCCCATACTTTAAGCATGATATCACCCCTGATCTACTTTGCAATAGATAACCTTGGAGTTTATGATGCCTCTTATTTTTCCGAAAGTACAACTGGCTTTTGAAAAGTAGCCCATGATGCTTTAGCCTCTTTTTCTTTAAAAACAATGTTATTGAAAGATTGACTTACCTCTCGGAAATAGTTCTGAATAACCTCTACTTTAGAAATTAATCTCTGTTTCTCTACTTCTATCTTCATATGTACCTCCAGTGCCTGAGCTTAAATTTTTTTAAAATCTATCACCCGATTTTGAATAGAATTTAGCCTATCCTGCAACTGTCTCGCTAATTCTTCCTGATGGATGACCTGTCCTTGACTGGATTGCATATTCTTATACATCTCATCCAAGCTAGATTTGAGCAGTTGAATCTCCTATTTGTCAGAAGCTCTATATTTTTCCATCCCTTTATTTATTTCCTCTCTAATACTACTCTATGAGTTCTTTATTTGGCCTTGCAGCTGGGCTATCATTTGATTCTTCTGCTTCAACCTTCTTTTTAGATTGTCAACTAAAAATAAGTTAGCCATTTCCAAAGCTCCCATAGAGCCTTCTACCTCAGTGGATAAATCTTCCTCTTCTAGGTTCTATCCATATATGAGCACGCTGTGTTTCTTTACCATTGTGCCTTCTCTCAAATGCATTTCCTGTTTCACTACTGCTTTCCTCTTCTTACTGAAAAAATAATCAGAGTAAGGTATCTCTTCTCTAGAGATTGGAGTGAGGTCACTTACATATATAACTTCTAGATGAGGAGTCTCAAATGTCGACTGTAAAGGAGTCAATTATGTAATAGGGTTGCCCAACTCTGTAGATTGGGTTTCTCCTGTTGTTTTGGGAATATCAACAAGAATAGTCGATGATGAAGATGGAATAGTTTGACTCGACTTTGGAGGTGTCTTGAGCTCAAACTCTATTCTCGAACTTGGGTACTCTGTTTGTGAATCTTCTACTTTTTGTGAAGATGCTTCAGTCTTCTTTGGATTTTCTTCTGCAATCTTCTCGTCAAAAGGATTTGATTTGAAAATTGGGGATATGCTTTCCTGTTCTAGAGGAGAGGTTACCATTTCTCCCTGTAGTATCTTTGGAAAACCACTTCGTCTATGATTCTGGAAAGAAACAAATTTGGTCTGTAGGTCAGGGGGTAGTGCCTGAAATCTCTCTAATATCTCCTCATATGCTCTGGCTCCTTTGAATATGTCGTCACAGGGGGAGTTTTCATGCTCAAACATTTTCATGTTACAATGAGCTAGATGATTTCCCACAATTTGGTATGGGTCATTCTTTCTGAGTTGAAGATCTATTAGATTAATGTATTCTAATGCTCCTGCTTCCACTTTAGAATGGCCAAGATTAAGCAATGAAAACTTCCCAATCTTCACAGGAAAAACCGGCCATAATTTCTTCTGAGATGCTTTTAACTTTGTACCAATGCCTCATGTTATTATCTGGTATGCCACTTCTCTGCACACCAGTCCGTCAGTGAGAAATTTAGAGAGACCATGAGGGGGGATTGAACATCTGAAGACTCTGACATAAGAGAAATTCTCTTCGATGAACCAATCTGCAACTACCTTAAGGTTTCCCACGATTTGCTCTAAAATCCGAGGGGGTGCATAACCATACAAAATTTGGTGCATAGGTATCACTATGTAGTGACATATTTCATAAAATAAATCTTTAACATTCTCCTCCCATAGTTTAGAGTGATAAACATGAATGGGTTCATCACTGGCTAGGTTACAGCTCCAATTCATCAAGGGGAATGGAGTCATGTGACAGATAACATCCATAATATATGAAGACATGTAAAAATATACAGCTCGACATTTTAATTTTTCCATCTGGTAATCCTTAATATCTTTAGCTAGGTTATCCGACAAGATTTTGGCCTAGTTGAAGGTGAAACCCTCTGCTACCTCATGTATAATTGGCACCCATTCCGCCAGGAAATGGGTAGGACTTTTCCTCCCAAACAGTCTACACAACATCATTGCTATATAAACCATGTACTCGTTTAACGGTGTTGTGGCATAAATTCCATGGGTATCAACTCTAAATTTCACTGGAATTCCCCACCAATCTTTGATTATACCTGGATATGTTTGACCCAATTCTATACACTCCTTTCTTTGAAATTATTCTACGAATTCAACATTAAAAATGTATTTAGGGAAAGGGGATAGTTTATACATTACTTGGATGTGCTCTGGTCTAAATGAGCCGACGATGACCTTTTGATGATTTAGAATGCTCCTAGTCTGAATGTCGATTTTTTCTAAAGCCCATATTATCATGTCATTGTATGGCATGAGTCTCAGCCATGTGCTATCTTATGGAGCTCAGATTTTTCTATATCCTTGAGTTTATTTTCAGTCTTTTCGTTTTTGAAATCATTGGGGCAATTCCTCAGCTCATACTCCAAGATATAAAAATATTTCTCCAAGACTTGATTAAATCCACAACATGTGGTGTAGTATTGGATATAACATCTCCATCCAGATTTGATCTCTCACCGACCTCTTCACTCTTCTTAGGCTCTTTTCTGGGTGCCATGATGTTTGTGCTAAAAATGAAAACCTTATTGAGCGTACTAATACAGGCAATAAAAAATAAATGATTTTATGGGGATGATACACCTGTAGATACACACTTTATGCTAAAAATATCTCCACTAATGCGTTATAAATACTGACATATATCGACGATTCAAAATTGGGATTTCGAAAGGAATGTCTTCAAAAACTCCCGAATAGAGAAACGTGAAAAGTCACTTAATATCTTTAACCCTATTTTAATGTTAAGTTAATTATGCTTAAGTGCTTAATACTTTCAGGATTTTGGGCTTCAGGGTTTTTTTTAGTGCGAAAGAGTGATAACTCTTTGATTTTCCGAAATGCAACTGATTAACAATTTGTTAAGTATGTTTAAAATTTAGTTAATCATGATAAAAAAGAGATTTCGTAAAAAGCGCATCGGGACGTTGAACTACTGTTTAAGTTGAGATAGCCGAAAAAGAAGATACAAAAGGTTTAGAAAACCGTTAAATGTTTTTAATTATTCCCTTTAATTAAATTTAATTTCTTTTAAGCAATACTTTCGGGTCTTCATTATCGAGACTTTGGAGTTGTTATTAAAAATCATACTTCGTGAATAGTCAAACCTCGAAACCCGAAACTCTTGAAATACTTTGACTCCTTTTTAGAACTAAGGGTGGCTCCATAACCAAAGAAAACTGAGTTTTAGGATATAAGAAGAAAAATAAACTTTGTTTCAACAGATGGTTAGAAGGTAACCCCTTGAGGAAGCTACATAAAAGTATAAATAAGAGGCAAGGGTATCTCATTTTAATCAAACTTGAGCATATTGAATATCTACAAGTGACTGAGGTAACCAAAGGATCTCTAAGCCAAATTTCAGAGGGAAGGTGAATTAAAGAAGGCCGAAATTCAAGGGAGGATAAATTCTTTTGATAATGCTTGGATAAAATCATGAAGATGGGTAACACTTTTGTGAGAATCAGGTCTCCAAAATTCCTAGTGGCATTTTTTCAGCCGAAACAATGTTGCTAGGAATTTTTTCGGCCAAAAATTTTCACGTCAAATTGAATGGTTCCCTCGAAATTTGTGTAAAATATTTTTCTCGTGGTAAGCATGTTTTGGCCGAAGGACTTTTCAGCCAAAATTTTATTTTTAACGGATTCCGTTAAAAACTAGGTTTCGTCTGAATCAATATTTCGGCCGGAAACCTGAAAATATAACTGTTTGCAGGAAACTGCAAATTCTCTCAAGCTTACTTGATCTTTGGAGGTAGCAAACTCCTACAAATACTCATAATTTAGTTTTGGAATTGATACCAACATTTTTAAAATTGAATCTACTTTCATTAGATACAATTTGTTTTCATTTTCATTGTTTTTATCTAATTTTATTTAATTTTATAAAAAAATCATTGCATAATATTTTTAAGTGAGATTATGATTCAGTGAAATGAAAAATCCATATCTCTAAAAATACAGAGTGGAAGATTATGGAAAATTTATATTCATAATCCTTAAACTATTCTCTTCAAAAGGGTATTTTTAGATTTTACTTTTAAGTAAAAATTAAGATAGATACATAGTGGGGGAAAACATGTGTTTAAAATCTGTAACTTTTTCAGATTGGTCAACTTCAAAAAATTCTAGAAATTAGAATATTCATCCGTTAGATTCAAAACTATAGTCATCACAAAATAGATTCTCTGTAGATTGTTGCAGTATATTTCGTTTGTAAAAAAAAAAAGTTTAATAATGGATACATTGTTGGGGGAAAAAATAACTCATTATCTTTCCCTTCATTTTTAAGGAACATATTGTCAAACAATTTCCAAATTGACATATAAAATATCAATAAAAAAAAATTGAAAAAAAGTCAGTAGAAAGCTAACAAAATTCTTCTCAAGTTTTGTTTTTACAGTAAAGTGAAATTATAAATAAATAAAAAATACTTTTTTTAACCGGAAGTTGAAGAACTTGTTAAAATAAAATAAAAAATTATCATAAAACAAACAAAAGTGTTACCCATCTTCATGATTTTACTCGCTTTCTAGGGTATGTTATTTACATGTTATCTCACCATTTTCACAATAAATTTTTTTCTAGAATGATTCAGACCATGAAATTGGGATTCCGTTGAGGAAACATATACAAGTATACATGATAAAAAATCCATCTTGTGCATCGTTTTATTTTTGGAGTTACACTCTCTGGAAAATAGGGTTTGTGGCTAGTCCTGAAACTAGTCTAGGTAAAAATGTCATAACTTCTTCATAACAGATCCAAATTTAGTACGACAAAATGTATTAGTTAGAGTAAAGTCTGTAGTATTCTGTGTACCATTTTGAGATCTATACATTAAATATTCTATGCAGGGAAATCTCTGCAAGTTCACTCTCTAGAATAAGCCAGAATTCAACAAGGTATGCCATTTTTGCTATAAATCATCTCATTAGAGGTTCCAAGTAGTGAAACTTCGAGGAATTGCATAAAAGACATGGAAGAACATTGCATACTATTTTCATATCTTTATTCATTATAGGCACATAGTTATGATTATTTTAAGTTAGGGTTGTTGACTAATCCAAAATTAGTCATGTGAGACTAAGGTAAAGTTTGATGAAAATGATAGCCTCTTGTTGTTAAAGTTAAGGAAGGTTTGCAGGTATCTGATCATATACATCAGGTCTATTATAGAGTTACAAATAAGATTTGGATGATGAAATTGATGAGGGCTTTTGGTTGAGGTACATGTTGGGTACATGGTTGAGACAAGTAGTTGATGAGTTGGCACATACATGAGGTGTATAGTTGATGATGTTGGTACATCTTGATGGGTAATAGTTTATGTGTATTTGATGCATGATTGGTACATATTTGGTCCATGGTTGATACACTCATTGATGGTACAAGTTTAGGTATAGGTTGGTGCATGGTTGATGCACTTGTTTATGGTACATGTTGATTACATGTTGTTTGGACAGGTTATTTGTACAGGTTTGGTGCATGGTTGATGCATTTGTTTATGGTAAAGGTTGAGGTACAGTTTTATGTATGGTACATGTGGGAACATGTTATTGGTACAGGTTGTTATAGGTTGATTGGTATAGGTTTACAACAGTATATATCACAGTGATAGTGTGACAGTGGTTCCTTCATTCTACTTCTATGTCAGGTCGATTGGACGGGGCAAGGATAGGTGGTTGTAGCCACCTTCCGGTTGTAGCCAGAGAACATAGGGGGTTGTAGCCTTCTTCTGGTTGTAGCTAGAGAATTGGGGAGTTGGAGCATCCCTCGGGTTGTATCCTGAGAAACTAGGGGGTTGTAGCCTCCTTCTAGTTGTAGCTAGAGAATATGGGAGTTGGAGCTTCCTTCATGTTGTAGCCTGAGAAACTAGGGGGTTGGAGCCTCCTTTCAATTGCAGCTAGAAAAAAAAGGAATTTGGTGCTTCCAATGAATGTAATTCTTAAAGACATATAATAAAAAACATTTTTTGGTTTTCTCCCACTTTGGGTTTCCACATAAAAACACTGGTGTACTATGTATGTGTATGATTGTTCATTTTTTCATTCTTTATTTACTCTGTAAATATTGGATGATAATGCTACATTGATATAACAATTGAATTTTGTGGTTAAAAGGGATTATTTCTCTATTATTGATTCACCCCCCCTCTCGGTAATCCAACAGACACCACTATTGAGTCCAATCTAAAACAACATCCATAAGTACTCTTCCTGTCACCGACACATCCTGCCCAATCTGAATCTACATATCCCACCAATCGAAATCCATCCCCTCTTAGATAGTCCAGACCATAATCCATTGTACCACAAAGATACATGGGCACATGATTTTCTGCCACCCAATGTACTCTCCTAGGATCCACCATAAACTCACTAAGAGTGTTGACAAACAAACAAATATCTGGTCTAGTGTTGACCAAATACATCAATAAACTGATCAACTAATGATATAAAGTGGGATCAACCAACTGTGAATTAGAGGCATAAAGATTCTTCCAGCTAGTAATCATGGGAGTGGTCATGGGCCTACAATCCTCCATTTGGAATCTCCTCATAATGTCACAAGCATACTTCCTCTATCCCAAAAAGATGTGTCCAAGCTCCTTCCAAACCTCTAATCACAAAAAATAATGCATCAATCCAATATATGTCATCTCGAACTCTGAAGCAAGGCTCTCCTTGCAACTAGTAATGAGTCTCTCAACTGATGTAATGAAAATATCATCAACATATAGAAAGAGTACGAGAGGATCCTATCCAACCACAATGAAGTATAGATTTGGATCCACCTCACTCTTATCGAAGCCCAAATACTACAAGAAAGCATCAATCCTAGAATACCAATCCCTGGGATCTTGTTGTAGACCATACAATTCCTTCTTCAGTATGCACACATGAGACTCTATCCCATGCACCTCAAATCCCAATGGATTATCAATGTACGCCTCCTCTTGTATGAGACCATTCAAAAATGTGGTCTTCATATCCATGTTATGGATCTTCCAACCCATCTCTGTTGCAATAGAGATCACTTCCCTGATAAAGGTATATTTAGAAACTAGAGTGATGGTCTCATCATAGTCAAATCCCTCAACTTGTGAGAACCCCCAAGCTACAAAATGAGTTGTATAATTCTCAATGCTTCCATTTGTGGCATACTTGAGTTTGTAGAGCCACTTAGAAGTCACCACTGACTTGCCCTCAGGTATAGGAACAATCTCCCAAACATCATTCTTCATGATGGAACTGTGCTCTTCCATCATGGCATTTCTCCAAAAATGTCTGCTAACAACCTCCTCAAAAGTGGAAGGCGCAGACTCCTTGATGTTGCTCATCATCGCAATGTAGCTGCAAAATCTCTCAGGAGGTTTAATCTCCCTCACAACCCTCCTAGGATTCCCCACTAAACCTTTTGCCTCTCTCAAAGTGTCCTGAAGCCACTTGGGCTTCCTCCTCTCTGAAGTAGTGTCCTGTGGAGGGGAATCCCCCTCCTCAACCCCATCACCTAAAGATTGTGAATTTTAAGTAGAATATGGAGCACTTGATCCTAAAAATTGTGGACCAGTAACTTGTGATCCTGACATCTATGGACCTGTAACCTATGGACCAATCGTCATCGAATATGGTGGACTTGAACTCTGTGTCACTAAAGTCTATTGTGGACTCACCTAAATTTGAGGTGCTAACTGCTCACCCCTCTCAATCCCTTGTGACTTCCTCAAGGATTTTTCCTCCTCAAATCTCACATCCCTTCTCAAAATTGTCTTCCTCAAGGAAGGGATGTATATGCAGAAATCCTTTGAAGTCTCACTATACCCAAAAAAAATACCTTTTTTTTCATGGGTCTATCTTTTTCCTCTTCTTAGAAGGGACATGTGAATATGTAAGGCACCCAAAAATCCTAAAGTGCCCAACCTCAAGATTCTTCCCAGAGAAAGCCTCCTCAATATTCTTATCCCCCAATGCTTTGTGTGGACTCTTGTTCTGTAGATACACTACAGTGTAACATGCCTCAGTGCAAAGAAAAAGTGGCAGCCCTTGATCATGCAACATGGCTCTCGTAGCCCAAACTATGGCCCTTTTCTTCCTCTCAACAATGCCATTCTGTTGTGGGTTGTAAGGAATAGTCAACTCCCTCTTGATGCCCTCTCCTACACAAAAGTCATTAAACTCCTTGGAGGTATACTCAGCCCCATTATATGTCCTCAGTACTTTGATTTTCCTCCTAGTTTGTTTATCCACAAGAGCTTTAAAATCTTGGAACCGATTGAAGACTTGTCCTATTGTCTTCATGAATAAAATCCAATACTTTCAAGAGAATTCATCAATGAATATGACATAGTACAAACGACCACTCAAATATGTTGAATACATAGGACCACAAACATTAGAATGAATTAGATCAAGTATACTTGTTTCTCTGTTGTCACTGCTTGGAAAAGTAGTCTTGGTGTACTTTCCAAAACCACACCCCTTGCACAAGTCTTGGTGATCTGTACTAAACTCCGGTACTCTAGTCACAATCTCCCTTAGTATCCTCATATCCCCATGATGTAAATGGGCCATCCTCATATTCCATAGCTCACAAATATCACTGTTGTTGGTAGTATGATACAATGCACTAGCTAGTTGAAACATGAGCTTGTACAACTTCTCATGTCGATTCCCAATCACTTTGGCCGAATTGATACTAGACCCCTTGGGAAATAGAAGAACCTTTCCATCATGGAACAACACCTCATATCCCCTCTCCTCAATAGTAGAAACTAAAATCAAGTTCTTCTTCAAGCCATGAACATATAGGACATCTCTCAACAACATGGGAGGTAGAGACTCCCTCTAAAATGATACTATCCCACTACCAATTGCCTTGACCACTCGGTCATCTCCAAGCACTACCTCAAGATCACCAAACTGTGTAATATATATATATATATATATATATATATATATATATATATATATATATATATATAATTCTTACGAACACATGTCATATGGCGGGAGGAACCACTAAAAATATACCACACACTGGAATGAGTGGCTCTAGTGGAAAGACACACCACTAAGGAAAACTCTGTATCGATCCTGGTGGAAAACTACTCCACCTCTATTGAATTTGTTGTTTGATTCTTCTTCTTATTAGGACATTTTCCTGCATAGTGCCCAAAATTGTGACATTCAAATCACATGAATTTTCTCATCTCCTTATTTCCTTCACTTTTCGGTTTATTTCCTCCCTTAGGACCCTTTTTTAATTTCTTCTTGTTGTTAGCAGCAAGAGCCACATTCTCCTCATCATTACCAGTAGATGAATTGCCATTCACATAACCTCTCTGGGTTTCCTCCTGAACAAAGTCATCCCAAAGATGTTCCAACTTGGGAAGATTCTCCCTAGACACAATGCCCTCAACAAAAATAGCCCATTGTTTGGTCACTCCATTCAATGTTGTCCTCATGAGTTCACTATCATCAATGGCCTCCCAAACAACTCCAATTTCATCTCTCACTTGTGTCAACCTAGTAAGATATGTGACCAAATTTCCATCCCTAGAAATTTTAATGCTTTTCAGTTTCTCTCTCAAAACCATCTTCCAGTTCTCATTTGTACTTTGATACAACTTTGTCAAGGACTCCCACATCTCATAGGATTTTTTCTTACCTATCACATAAGGAATCAAATGGTCCTTGATGGCATTAAGGATGATTCTTTTAGCCTTGATACTCTTCTTGGTGTACATTGCTAGAATATTAGGATCTGTAGGTACATTTACTACGTTTGTTGTGGAGTTCTCAACAATGTCCCATAACTCATTATATTGCAAAATCAAAAGCATTCTCTCCTTCCAAGCACCAAAATTTACTACCGTATCAAGTTTTTCCTCAACCCTTAAACCAGTATCCATTGACCCTTCTCTATTGAAAATAAAAATTCCAAACTTTGTCCGTTGAAGTAGCTTATGTCCTCTTCTCTATATTGTTGATTTAAATCTGCACTTTTCTTTAACTCAACTCTGGTACCATGTAAATTTTCATACCATACCTAGTTTCAAGTCTCGCTAATTTTTATCAATGTTTAATGCCCAAAACCCAGATTTATGATAGCCATAAATATTCAGCATGTAAACAAAATTTCAGAACTAAAACATGAGGATTTTGAACAACATTTAATGCAGAAATTAAATTATATCAGCAACACCATATTCATAAAATAAAATGCAAAAATATTTTTGGTCTAACACTGACCCTGGAAAAACCCATAAGGGGAAAACCAGTGAGAGAGGGATTTTTATTATTTCAGAGATCTGAGAAAATGCCTTTTACAATAGTCATTAATTTCATAAATTAAATACAAACTTATCTCGAAAACCATGCCAAGATTCCGCATCAAAACTAGAGCCAAACTCCTCAAAATTCATGCCTGAATTTCCTATACATGTGCACATGTAATCTCCTCTGTTTCTATGCAATAAAAAAGTACTATGGCCTTCAAAATTTGTACAGTACAGCCTCATTAAATGCATTATACTTTCACCTTGAAAATTGTGCCAATATTTAGCTGTACGGTCTGCTCAAAATCTGTACAGTACAACCTCCATTAATTGATGTACTCTCTCCTCGATTTGCATGCCCAAGCTTGCCTTGGAATGCATTCCCTAGAAGCAAATGCTCCTCTCTTAGTATGATCAACTTCTCTCTTTTTCCATCTCTCTCAAAAATGCATCAACAACCCTCAAATGGTGTGCCCTCCTAACCTTAATAAACTCAATGAGGAGAAGGTGAAAGGTCATCTCATCCATTGGTTGCGATTAGATGAGATGAATGGTGGAGATTAAATCACTTAAGTCACCCACTTTCCCTAAGTTCAAAAAGTCACCTTTTAATTTACATCTCATAAATTAAATGATTAGGGTCCACATTAGGCATTTTCTCACCCCTTAAGCGCCTAGGTGATGGGAAAAAATTGCCTAGGTAGCTTTTAATTATTTGAACAAAACGGGGCCCTGAAGGAAAATTTTCCTTGTAAATGTATATTGTAATTTCATAGTAAATCTGGAATATTCATTATAAGGTCGCAGATCTAACGGTAGAAGTTATGTTAGACCTGGAAATTTCTCTGGTGGATGTAGCCCACACTAGGTGAACCACGTATATTTGTGTCTCTATTGTATTGTGTATCTTTTTTGTTTTATTTCCACATTTGTTTTTATTTTATTGCTCTGCGATCTTGTTTTTCTAACAACAATTAGTATAAATAAGAGTAGGAGGTAATGGATATTTTTTATTCGAGATTATTGTAATAGAGATTTTCTCTACCGGAGGTTACCCCCTCGAAGAGGCAAGTGAAAATTCCTCTATTTAATAAAGGTGGTCTTTCTGGTTTTATTCTAGTATTGATCTAGCTATAATCTTGTTGTTCCATTACTTCTTGCTAAATATTTTTGTTCTGCATATTATTATTCATATGGTATATTTCAAGTCGTATCAGATCTCCTTCCTTGAAATAACTTATGGGTTAAATTATTTCTAGGTAGAGACGTATTTTGACATCTTTAAGCTACAAAGATCTATCATTCAATGCATAAACCCATGGTCGGGGAATCATACATGCAATAACTACAAGTGGTACTTAAGAACACATTTTTGGCCACCCTTGTAACCCGTGTTGGTACCCCTTTGTGTGGTAGCGCATCAGACAACACATGTATACAGATCGACCTAGATATCCTACAACCCTCTGTAGATAAATCGATTTGCTTCCTGAAAGCTATAGTGTCACTGAGAACAACACTCAGGAAGATCATTTCTAGTGCCTAGGTAGTTGACTAGTATGACTAAGGGTACAGTCTAGCCTCCTTAGTTGGTTCCCTGAGATATTGTGCTGAGTACTAGTGTTGGACCCCGCACATATATCAGAGAGCTATAGCACAGGGAAAAACATTAACTATAGATACCATGAAATACCTAACCGTTGGGGATGAAACAATATATCTACTACACTGCAACTTGGGTCCCTGCCAAATGTTTCGCTACAGAAACCCTCCTCACCAACATTTTTTATTATTAAGAATTTGGGAATTTCGATGTTGCAGAAGTATTTAGATCAGAGTATAATTCTGCAGGAGTAAAAAAGACAAAAAAAAAAATCGGGCTAGGTTGCACCTTTATTTGAAACTTGGTCCATTGTATTCCTCTCTTCATTTTAATTGCAGTGGTACCCTTCATTTTTCAATATTTTTTTTCTCCATGGACCCAACCCTTTCTAGGACACCCTTATTTGAGACCTATCCCATTGGATTCCTCTCTTTGTCATGATCACCTGGGTACCTATCATTTTTAGGTCCATATTTTTGTCCCAACACCTCATCTTCTACTTAAGCCTCCACCATGCCTACCACCCACTATCAATGCCAA
>ML796036.1:9972-21142 GCA_009831015.1 Picea engelmannii
CTTCCAAATTGACAAAATAAACACATACAGTAATACATAAACTTCCCATACCCACACCACACAACACTTCCAGCTTCCAAATTGACAAAATAAACACATACAGTACTACATAAACTTCCCATACCCACAAAGCACACCAGCACTACATAAACTTCCCATACCCACAAAGCACACCAGCACCTGTAGACAATATTAGATTAATTCAAAAAAAAAAAGATTTTGAAGCATGTATACAACACTTAATAAACTATTCATTCAAAAAAAAAGATTTTGATGGATGTATGCAACACTTAATAACAGTGACTAAAACACTTATAGAGCAGAGATATTGAACAATATTGTATGTACCAGAATAAACATTTAATAACAGTCACTAAAACACTTATAGAACAGAGATCTTGAACAATATTGTATGTATATACCAGAATAACAGTGCAGAGAATAGAAACAACGTCGGCCTATGGGACCATCTAGTCATGCAATTTCAAAACAACAGAAGTAAAAACAAATTCAAAGATTGAAGAATAGCATCTATTTACCACTGATGTCCATAAGATAAGATCTGAACTTCTCTTGGAAGTTGAGCATTGGATAAAAATTCATATTATATTACACCCACTTCAGAAACAACGATGAGATTCTTCTAAAACACTGGCACAGGCTGAAAGAGAAACCAATATATAATTGGAAACTAAAAACAATGGAGTCCTTCCCAAGTCCAAGAACTGTCAAACAAACAAGAGAGTCCAAGCATGAGTTACATACTTGCAGTCGACGCAAGCGCAAGTTTCTCCGCACCCACACGCAGGGCCGCGTGTACATGTGCCTGACATTTTTAGATTATCTTCTTGATCTATGACCGATTTTTGCTGCTCCTCTGCTTGCTTGATCTCTGTAAATACCAGAGTTTTTGCTTGCTTGATCTCTGTCAATACCAGAGTTTAAAGCTCTGCTGTTTCACAGGAATTATTTATCAATCTTCAGAAGCAAAGTGAATTCAGATATGCTATGACATTTATCGAAAACCTTGTGTGTATATATAAGTGATGATGGGTGTCGATGATTTGATTGCAAGGTTCTGCATGGAGGTAACGTGTGAAGAAGAGCCGTGCACGTATCTTCTTCTCGTCTGGACATCAATGACACAGTATTATTATATGCGTCTAGATTTTTCAGGAAGAAAAGCTGTCAGGATTGCCTTATGACAGTCTTCTCGTTTATGGGACACAGTATTATCGATGTGTCTAGATTTTAGAGGGAGAACCGCTGTGAGGATTGCTTTATGGATAGCTTGCCATGCGGACGGATAGGAAACATTTCGTCATATATAAATTTGGGGCATTTGGATAATGTAAATCTGGGGTTTGGTGTTTTTATGTATACGTGTATGGTATTCGGTGTTTTCCGTTGTAAGTGGAGTTGGTTGCGTCTTTCCTTGGTTCATGTGAAAATTTGGGGCAGGGGAGATATTAAGAAAATTTAACAAGTTTCCTTTATATCTTCTTTGTTAAAAAGTTAGGATGGAGAAAGATATTAGGGAATATTGTTAAATTTTTCCAATACCTCTTCTCATTTTCATCTTTATAGAATTTTCAAATATAAATAAGGTGGAGTTATATAAATAGGGTGGAGTTGGGTATGTGTTTTTCCTGATCATTATGGAAAACTTGGGTGGGAGAGATATTAGGGAAAATTTGATAATTTTACATTAATATCTCCTCCACCCTCATTAAATTTTCTCTAATATCTCTCATCCTTACCTTCATTATAAGTTTTACTAAGTTTTCTTTAATATCTTATTTCACTGTCATTATAAGTTTTCTCTAATATCCCCCCACACCATCTTCATAATGATGTAAGTTTTCCTTAATATCTCTCCCTATTGAGGATAAGAGTGAGAGAGATATTGGAGAAAACTTAATAAATTTATTAATTTTTCCTCAATATCTCTCCCCACCCCTTTCTTCGTAAGTTTTCTCTCGATATCTTCCCCCACCCCTACCCTCATAAGTTTTCCCAAATATCTCCAGGGGAAGATATTGGGGAAAAGTTATTAAGTTTTCCTCCATATCTCACCCCACCCCATCCTCAAAGATATTGGGGAAAAATTATTAAGTTTTCCTCAATGTCTCACCCCACTCCTCACCCTCGTCGTTGAAGATATTGGGGAAAAGTTATTAAGTTTTCCTCAATATATCACTCCACCCCCACTCTCACAAGTTTTCCCAAATATCTCCCTCCACCCTCACCTACCATCATAATGAAGGTAAGTGTGGTAAGAGATATATGAGGGTGCCCTCACCCTCATTAAAGGTTTTAATTTCTCCCCATTATCTCCTTCCAATAAATTTTTCTCAATATCTCTCCCAACCCCCATCCTCATCATAAGTTTTCCCCAATATCTCTTCCCATAATCATGAGTTTTTGCTACTCAATATTTTGACTTGAAATTTGATCACTAAACATAGTTTGTTGGATGTGGATGCCAAGCTGAACAAGCATGTGTGTTTACAATTAGAAACTTTACATTAAGGTGCCGATGAATTTGGGTCATCTTTAAATAGTATATATTTTCTCATAAAAAAGTACATATGTTTTATCCATATGGAGTTGATAGTGAATGGACAATCTCTATAGTCATAAGTTATAATCAAATTAAAGAAGTCATGAGGCAAATTAAGGGTGTCATGGAGAGGGTTATGAGGACACAAAAGAGGTCTTGTTTGATTGAAGTGGAGGGATAAGGGAGAGGGGTTGGATTAAGTGAAAGGAGTTGATAGATACATTAAATATATATGTGTTTTAAATGGGGAGAGGCTTGATTCAATCAATAAGAGTTACATAGATATACAAATATATACATACCTTTGAAATTTAAACCTCTAAACTTGAACATACATCTCGACTACATTTAATTGTGAATTTCAAAATGAACGTATGTCTATCATGTCAAGTATGCTAACTAAGCCTAAAGATGATTGTCATTACATTATATAACTTCTATGTTTCATCATGTTAGACATGTGCAAAGCAATTAGTCACATCATTTGAAACCAAAACCTCTAAATTTGCATTCATAATTGTACATACACATATAATGATGTCCAATCTTATAGATGTGGAAGAAGAAAAAGAGTGCCCATTCCTCTCACAGATGCGGTCTTATCAACAACCTCTTCATTTCATTGAAGAAGTAACAACAAATTGATTTTGTAGTGTTTGTACTAAACCAATTCAAGCTTCCTACCACTCGACCCCTTAGGTAAAAAATTATGTGTGATTTAGCAACAATTTATCCATTCAATAATGAAATCATGTGTGATGAAGACCCTCTAAACATCAACTACAATTTGTTTCTTGGATAACCATTCTTATGGGAGTGCCATGGCATGTGCAACTCAAACTCTAATAACATCATCATTAACATAAAAAAATAAATAATTACTTATTCCTTATACAAAACCCAAACTAAAATTTTATGTCACTTCAAAAAATTAGTGCCACAAACTCATTATCCACACACAAAAATGCTTCTATTAATAATTTACCACAAGCAAAATAAAGCTAAAGCTTATCTCTGAAAAGAAAGAGATTTTGGTAGCTTATCTCTGAAAAGAAAGAGATTTTGGTAGCTTATCTCTGAAAAGAAGGAGATGTTGGCTATGCTTCATTCGCAACAAGCTTTACATCACACTCCATTGCATGCTTAAAGGGCCTCCTTCACCTCAATTATATATGAAAGAGTGAGAAGAGAACAATTCCAATGATGCATGTGGGATAAATTAGTCTAATTTTATAAAATGCCATAAGCATGTAAAACACTAGGACTTCCCAAGCGATCACCCATCCCAGTACTACTCTAGCCCAAGTGCGCTTAACTTCAAAGTTCTAATGGGATTCAATGCATTAACGATATGTTGTAAGCATGTACATAAGACCACTAGGAAATCATTACATGGTGTCCGTAATTAATAAATGAAGATTGCATTGCATTCTATTCCCCATCAAAAGGGTGAATATCATGGTTTATCAAAACCATAGCTTTGAAATGTTGATTCAGTGGAAAAGGTGGATGGCCACCAAGATTTGCCTGGATCATTCCTCTCCCCCTTAGGAAGCAATGGTCCCCATTACATCAAGTTCCCTAGGGAGATGGGGAAACTTCTACTAAATCTAAACCTTGGTGAGTCGCTTGCCTTGTTGAAGTAGATGTCATGCTTGTACTTTTCCTGTGGAAGGATGTCATGAACCTGTTGGAGGTGTTGGATCCGTTCAACAGATCTAGCTACATGATCTGCCTTGGTCTGAGTGTGGGAGGACTACGTCGATGAAGATGGAGCAACAAGAGCCATATCAATGGGAGCTAATGGCTAGAAACCCAAGCACACCTAAAAAGGGTCATGGCCAATAGAGTTATGTTGAACATATGGAAGACTCTCATTATCTTTATGCTCGTATAAATTCTTGTCGACCTGCTTCTGTTGGATAGAAATGTCTTGGGTCGAGGTTGTAGTGGTCGCAGTGACCTTTTGTTCGTCGTCTGTCTAGATCGTGAAGAGGGAAAACTTTGTGGTCTCAGAAATTACTTTGCGACATTTATTTTTTTAGATCAATGAAGTGGCAGTAGTCAGAGCTACCTCTGGTACCCTATAGAGATGACCTCCTAGAATAACAATGACACTGTGGGGACAAGACTCATAGATAGCATGGTGTTTCCACATATATGGTTGTCCTAAGAGAATATCGCAGACTTCAAGTGGGGCAACATCACACACTACCTCATCCTTGAAGGGTTTGATGCCATAGGACATGCGACATTGTTGGCTGACACAGATGTCTCGTCCCCGACTCAACCATCCGATGGTGTATGGTTTGGGGTGTGGCATCATTGACAACTTCAATCTATTGACAACCTCAACTTAGATTAGGTTCTTCTGAGTCATGCTCTCAATAATGAAATGCAGTGGGGTCCCCTTTATCCACATCTTCGAGTGGAAGAAGCGCTCCCCCTCCTCAAGCTCCTTTGGTTCTTCTGGTTGTATTGTTGTGGTCATGATGGTAGCAGTGGGTTCTGCATCGATGATCTATTTCCCTTTATTTTGCTTTGAATCAAAGTCCAATTCAGGTTCCGATTTTTTTTCTTTGAGCTTGGCCACCAATGGTTGTTTCGAGCGACATTCATCAGTGTTGTACCAGGGGTTGTTGTGGAACTCACACCACTTTCTAGTGTCTTTCTTGGACTTCATGTGACCCTTCTTTTCCTACGTTTTGGACTGGCTCTCTTGAGGTTGGCCTTCCTTGATCTATCCTTCCTTATGTGAGTTAGGGTTGCCTTTGCCATGATTCAATTGTGCTGTATTTTCAAACCCGAACTCCCACTTACTCTGTTGCTTGAATTTCTGCCAAATTTTGACTGCATATCGATAAGAAACTCCTAGTGAGAAGATGTACAAGAAATCCATCTCTATTTGGATGTACCTGTGTAGACCACTGCGGTACTTCAAGATCAGGTGTCGTGTGGAGTCTTTGATACCCAACTTTGAGCGCAAGGTATGAAAGATGTTAGTGTACTCCGGCACCATCTGATCTCTTTTCTGACACAGAGTTTTCCATCTCATGTACTGGTCATCATAGTTTTCGACAGGGTAGAACTCCTCCTTTGGGGCATCTACAAAGGCCACCCAAGTGGGTTCTCTCCTAAATGGTGTAGATTCACCTGCGGTGTACCTCTCCCAGTAACCTTCCCACCGAGCTCTGACATGGGGAAGGGCCTTAAGGAGTGTGAAGGTGATCTTTTCACTGTCAATTTTTTTTGGGACTGAGTAATAACCTTCTAGCAGGTTCAACCATTTTTCTAGAGCATCTACATCTATCTTGCCTTTAAACAAGGGGATATCAAAATTGACTTGTACCTTGAAGGGTGGCGCACTTGTGAAATGGTTGCTTGTCGAAGATGCCTTGGTCGCTACCATCGGTAGTCTTTGAAGGATCTGAGCGAATTTGTCCATCATCTCATTCCTTTGTCGCATGAGGGCTTCCTTGAGCAATGTCTTGAAAGGATCTCCTGCTTTGTCATCTCTCTTTTTTTTCGCCATGGAAGGCTGCTTGGGTTGGCAAGAGTGGTTGTCCTCAAGAGAAACTAGCTCAAGACCCAACTCTCTATACCCTGACCTCGTTGGGGACCTTATATGAGAAATGACAAGGATCAGACTAGTCTGATACCACTGATCCGGATTATGTTGAGAATGAAATGAGACAAAAACAAAATATATAGCAAAGAACACAAAAATACAGTGAAACCCAATTTCTATTCATGAATAAGAAAAAAAAACATTATAGAACACAAACTTGCATAATGGGGTTGCTCATCTCTGAAAAGAAAGAGATGTTGGCTACGCTTCATTTGCGAGAAGATTTACATCACACTCCATTGCATGCTTAAAGGGCCTCCTTCACCTCAATTATATGAGAGAGTAAGAGGAGAACAATTCCTATGATACATGTGGGATAAATTAGTCTAATTTTATCAAATTCCATAGGCATGTAAAACACTATGACTTCCCAAGCAGTCACTCATCCCAGTACTACTCTAGCCCAAGCATGCTTAACTACAAAGTTCTAATGGGATCTGGTGCATTAACGCTATGTTGTAAGCATGTACATAAGACCAATAGGAAATCATTACATGATGTTCGTAATTAACAAATGAATAAGGCATTACATTCTATTCCCCATCAAAAGGGTGAATATCATGGTTTATCAAAACCATAGCCTTGAAATGTTGATTCAGTGGGAAAGGTGGATGGCCACTGAGATCTGTCTAGATCATAGTGTTGTTCATCATGGAGATCTAGAATGTAGAATATCAAGTTGATGACATTCCATAATAGACCTATGAGAAATCCAAGAAATGTTGTGACAATATTTTAGTTGGGAATAATGTATAGATTTGTAACATACCCACTACCTAAAATCAAACTATTTCGTTGATTTCTCAACAATGAGAATCCCCGAAGCTTGCAGCAGCGAAATGCCAATCCCGATCCACAGGTCTTTATTTCCCTGTCACGGCCTCTTCTTCACGCGCCTGTGACATTTCCCCGATGATAGTTTCAGGTTTCGGGGTTTCGTGATCCCCGATGACAAAAGTTCCTGTCCTCTCGAACTCCCGATCTTCGATGAGCAATTTCACCGATACGAGCCCTTTACGTGTTAGCCCTCCTGGCTATGCTCTGGTCCATGGGACCGCTAATTCATAAGACCGCAGCCTTATCCTTCTTTCAGGGTTTTGGACTGCAAAATCCCGGTGTGCTCCAACTCCCGTTAGCCCTCCAGGATAAGCTCGTGGTCCACATGACCTTCCCCCTATATGACCGCAGCCATACCTCCTCATCGAGTTTTCAGACTTTTCAATGCCGAAATACACTCATCCTCAGGATTCGCGATCCCTTGAATCCCGACGTGCTCTTTACGCACTAGCTCTCCTGGCTAGGCTCCTGGCCCATACGACCGTTATCCCCGTGACCGCAGTCTTACCTCTCGTCAGGGTTTCGAGCTTTTAAATGCCGTAATGCATTGGCCCATGGGATTCCCGATCCTCCGAATCCCGATATGCTCCAACTTCCATTAGCCCCACGGGCTAGACCTTTGGCCCACGTGACCACTATTTCACAAGACCGCAGCCTTGTCTCCTGTCGGGGCTTCGAACATCGCAATGTCAAAATGCCTAAACATTTTGTCCTCGGAATCCCCAATATCCCGATGATCGAAATGCCGATAGACGACTTCCTGTCGGGACTTTCCCCGATGGCTCCGATTGCTGTCGCACGTCCTCCTCTGATGGACGGTCCTGATCACCTCTTGTGATTTCGAGACTTCTGATGCTCCGAAAGTCTTGTCCTCAAGACTCGAGAAATACCGAACCCCGATGCACCTATTGACTTTTCTATCGGGACTTCCCCGATGGTCTGGATCTCCGCCACATGTCCCGGCTGATGGACGACCCTGATCCAATCTCGTGATTTCGGAGTTTTTGATACCCCGATGACAGAAATTATCTGTCAACTCAAAACCCCGGTAGTTGATATACCGACGGGCTCTCGATTTCAACCACATGTCTGCACAAACGGACGATCCAGATCATTTTGCTATTTCGGGACTTGAAATGCCCCAACGTTCTCGACCTCGAGAACTCCGATATCCCGAGTACCGATATCCCTATGTGTCAACCTTCTCGTCGGGATTTTACCTCTACTGTTCACGAAGGTTTAACCCTCATGCATCTCTTAACAGATCCAATGGCTGTCAGGTTTTTCTAGCTACGATCTAACGGCTCAGATCTGTCCCACCTCGCGCATTCTTTCACTACTTCGTGGATGTGGAAAGATCAACGGTCCAAATGTTCTCATGGACCTTTGGCGGGGGGGGGGTCTACGATCTCGATTTCATCACTATTCACGAAGATAGAGAGAAAAAGGGGCAAGGTATGTAACGCCCTTATTACTTTCGTCAATCTGATGGTCGTGAATTACCATGGGTCTTCCGACAGGATCTCATCCGTCGATTCGTTACTTATCCCTACGCTGCTACTTCGGAATTTTAAGAGGGTCATTCCTCCTCGTACAGGGTTATTAAGACTTTCCCATTCAAGTCCTTTTTCCAGGTTCTTGGTAGACCTTCCCAAGGAGGGAATCTCTGTGAAGATATCTATTCTAGGGCATCCCTGGAGACGGGTAAGGGGAAACAACTTTCCGAGAACGGGCCGGAAGTCTGACTTGGTTCAACTTATGCGTAATTAAATTATCAATCATAAGCCAATTCATTCATGTTCTGTTATAAGCATATATCTACCCTTTCTTATCAAAACACTGCACAGACATTCTTTACTGCAATCATTCACAACTTCACAGTTTATGAGCATATACGTCAACATATGAATTTCAAGATGCAATATGTAAAACACTTATCGGAAATAACACCAGGAGTGAGTGCAACTGTTGAGAGGGGTGCTCGTTTCCACCCAACCGTAGGCTTAGCGACTCCCAGCGGATTTACCACCAGCCACCCCTGAGTTGAGACCACGATGCTGCGAGACTGCGTCTCTCTGTCTCCCAGTGACCAGGAGCGAAGGTTGCAATCCTTCCTCTCTGCTATCACTCACTCTGCGTAATGCCAGAGTTCCCCTCGCGTTTGCGCCCTCCAATCGCTTCTTCCCCACGCCTTATCCTCTTGCGAGGTTGCGTGTGGCGCAATTACCCTCGCGCTGATCAGGCCTGACG
Organism: Picea engelmannii; assembly: GCA_009831015.1. NCBI lineage: Eukaryota > Viridiplantae > Streptophyta > Pinopsida > Pinales > Pinaceae > Picea > Picea engelmannii. Next base: position 19,251 of record ML796036.1, read on the forward strand.
GCTCTATGGATAGGCGGTTCACCTCCCCATCCGTCATTAAGCCATCAACCTGCCAGCCTGCAAGGCATTAAATTCAAGGCCAGCGAGCCACTTTTGGTTCTTCGGGCTAGTGGAGTCCAAATACGGTATTAATTCTCGGTGGAAGTTAACGCCACCTTTTCAGGTGCCTTCCACCACCATCATGGTCTCTTTTCTGCACATCCCCTCTCAGTAGTCCTGCAATAAATTCAAAATGTTATTCACATTCATTGACCTCTTCCTCAAGGTCCATTTACATCACATATTCACATTCATGAGTTTGCCATAGTCCTTGGCCAGTCCAGTTATTTTTACAAACTGGGGGAAACAAGGTGTTACAAGATTCACATTCATAAAGAAATATTTAATGTCCAAAAAATGTAAGCTTTGAAAATTGTGATATGGTCCCTACACCATCATCGAGCAATGTAGCAATATTTCCTTCAAGATTGATTTTCCACCAACATGATTACCTTGGGATACATTTAATGTTGTTCAATATTGTGTTGTTATGACTGTATTGTCCAACTTTTACATAACTCAAACCTCTAGTTAACATCAACCCTAAATTTAACACACCAAAGCCTCTAGTTGACATCCACCCTAAGTTTAACACACCAACCTATCATTATCAAATCATTGACATGATGATGCAACCCATTTTCTACAAGGATACCCAACTCTTTATAATTGTCAAGGTAGGTAAGTTCTTAGCACATACAAATTATTTTTGAGTAGGTGTGAGAGAAGTTACCTGATCTAATGGATAATGTTATAATTTTTTTTTTTTCATTCAATGGATTCTTATGAGATGGGGACCAACCATTCTCATCACATGATGCAATTAGGACTGTTCCTAACAAGGGGAAGTTAATATTTGCATTGAAGTTGATTTGGTATATGCCATATTTTTTTGAAGCTTCAATGCACCATAAAAACAATGTGTTGGAACTTTATAAAAGGGCATTGCTTTGCATCCCTAAGAAAACCATATATATTTTTCATTTTTCATAATCCCTCATGCATAAAGGCCTATTTGATCTCTAGTGCATGCACCTTCTGGTGTAAACACTTGATTGGATTGGTGCTAGGTTATAAGATACATGAACACATGCCACTTAAGCGATAGCTCAATAGTCTCTGTCAACAACACATTACAAGTTAGAGGATTGGCAAGGTCAACCAATTGGGTGATAAAATTTGTCAACTTGAGAAACATGGCATCAACCAAATATGACCAACGTATGAGTTAGCATGCCACTTAAGCGATAGATTAATAGTCTTTGTCAACAACACATTACAAGTTAGAGGATTGGCAAGGTCAACCAATTGAGTGATAAAAGTTGTTAACTTGAGAAATAGATCAATAGTCTTTGTCAACAACACATTACAACTTAGAGGATTGGCAAGGTCAACCAATTGGGTGATAGAAGTTGTAAACTTGAGAAACACGGCATCAATCAAATATGACCAAGTTAGCACACGCACAATCCGATGTGATTGTTCTTGTTCATATTTAAGTGCACAAGGTTAGATTAGGGACTTCCTCTTTTATAGATATTTTATAATTCAATCTTATATAAATATGTCGTTGTACTTCAAATCTGGTTAGAAAATATTAAAGTGGTTTTTCATAACTGTATGATCTAACTCCATGATCATCCCTTTATACAACTCAATCCATAGTGCCCTTCAATATTTTTGTTCTATGCAGAATTTATTTTATTTTATAGTTAAATTATAAATTATACAATTGACCAATCTTGATGTCTTTGGTTTGTAATATGGGGATTATTCAATTACTTAATATTTATTGTTTGAGTTACTTAGTCATATAAATATTATTAATAAATATTTTATTACTTAAGATTAAT
>ML796036.1:21192-69300 GCA_009831015.1 Picea engelmannii
CTTCCAAATTGACAAAATAAACACATACAGTAATACATAAACTTCCCATACCCACACCACACAACACTTCCAGCTTCCAAATTGACAAAATAAACACATACAGTACTACATAAACTTCCCATACCCACAAAGCACACCAGCACCTGTAGACAATATTAGACTAATTCAAAAAAAAAAGATTTTGAAGCATGTATACAACACTTAATAAACTATTCATTCAAAAAAAAGATTTTGATGGATGTATGCAACACTTAATAACAGTGACTAAAACACTTATAGAGCAGAGATATTGAACAATATTGTATGTACCAGAATAAACACTTAATAACAGTCACTAAAACACTTAAAGAACAGAGATCTTGAACAATATTGTATGTATATACCAGAATAACAGTGCAGAGAAAAACAGAGATCTTGAACAATATTTTATGTATATACCAGAATAACAGTGCAGGGAATAGAAACAACGTCGGCCTATGGGACCATCTAGTCATGCAATTTCAAAACAACAAATGTAAAAACAACTTCAGAGATTGAAGAATAACATCTATTTACCACTGATGTCCATAAGATAAGATCTGAACTTCTCTTGGAAGTTGAGCATTGGATAAAATTCATATTATATTACACCCACTTCAAAAACAACGATGAGATTCTTCTAAAACACTGGCACAGGCTGAAAGAGAAACCAATATATAATTGGAAACTAAAAACAATGGAGTCCTTCCCAAGTCCAAGAACTGTCAAACAAACAAGAGAGTCCAAGCATGAGTTACATACTTGCAGTCGACGCAAGCGCAAGTTTCTCCGCACCCACACGCAGGGCCGCGTGTACATGTGCCTGACATTTTTAGATTATCTTCTTGATCTATGACCGATTTTTCCTGCTCCTCTGCTTGCTTGATCTCTGTCAATACCAGAGTTTAAAGCTCTGCTGTTTCACAGGAATTATTTATCAATCTTCAGAAGCAAAGTGAATTCAGATATGCCATGACATTTATCGAAAACCTTGTGTGTATATATAAGTGATGATGGGTGTCGATGATTTGATTGCAAGGTTCTGCATGGAGGTAACGTGTGAAGAAGAGCCGTGCACGTATCTTCTTCTCGTCAATGACACAGTATTATTATATGCGTCTAGATTTTTCAGGAAGAAAAGGTGTCAGGATTGCCTTATGACAGTCTTCTCGTTTATGGCACACAGTATTATCGATGTGTCTAGATTTTAGAGGGAGAACGGCTGTGAGGATTGCTTTATGGATAGCTTGCCATGCGGACGGATAGGAAACATTATCCTCGTATATAAATTTGGGGCATTTGGATAATGTAAATCTGGGGTTTGGTGTTTTTATGTATACGTGTATGGTATTCGGTGTTTTCCGTTGTAAGTGGAGTTGGTTGTGTCTTTCCTTGATTCATGTGAAAATTTGGGGCAGGGGAGATATTAAGAAAATTTAACAAGTTTCCTTTATATCTTCTTTTTTAAAAGTTAGGATGGAGAAAGATATTAGGGAATCTTGTTAAATTTTTTCAATACCTCTTCTTATTTCCATTTTTATAGAATTTTCAAATATAAAGAGGGTGGAGTTGGGTATGTGTTTTCCCTATATTATAATTGATTATTATGGAAAACTTGGGGTGGGAGAGATATTAGGGAAAATTTGATAATTTTACATTAATATTTCCTCCACCTTCATTAAATTTTCTCTAATATCTCTCATCCTTATCTTCATTATAAGTTTTACTAAGTTTTCTTTAATATCTTCTTTCACCTTCATTATAAGTTTTCTCTAATATCCCCCCACACCATCTTCATAATGATGTAAGCTTTCCTTAATATCTCTCCCAACTGAGGATAAGAGTGAGAGAGATATTGGAGAAAACTTAATAAATTTATTAAGTTTTCCTCAATATCTCTCCCCACCCCTTTCCTTGTAAGTTTTCTCTCGATATCTTCCCCCACCCCTATCCTCATAAGTTTTCCCAAATATCTCCAGGGGAAGATATTGGGGAAAAGTTATTAAGTTTTCCTTTGTATCTCACCCCACCCCATCCTCAAAGATATTGGGGAAAAGTTATTAAGTTTTCCTCAATGTCTCACCCCACTCCTCACCCTCATCATTGAAGATATTGGGGAAAAGTTATTAAGTTTTCTTCAATATCTCACTCCACCCCCACTCTCACAAGTTTTCCCAAATATCTCCCTCCATCCTCACCTACCATCATAATGAAGGTAAGTGTGATAAGAGATATATGAGGGTGCCCTCACCCTCATTAAAGGTTTTAATTTCTCCCCATTATCTCCTTCCAATAAATTTTCCTCAATATCTCTCCCAACCCCCATCCTCATCATAAGTTTTCCCCAATATCTCTTCCCATAATCATGAGTTTTTGCTACTCAATATTTTGACTTGAAATTTGATCACTAAACATAGTTTGTTGGATGTAGATGCCAAGCTGAACAAGCATGTGTGTTTACAATTAGAAACTTTTCATTAAGGTGCCAATGAATTTGGGTCATCTTTAAATAGTATATATATTCTCATAAAAAAGTACATATGTTTTATCCATATGGAGTTGATAGTGAATGAACAATCTCTATAATCATAAGTTATAATCAAATTAAAGAAGTCATGAGGCAAATTAAGGGTGTCATGGAGAGGGTTATGAGGACATAAAAGGGGTCTTGTTTGATTGAAGGGGAGGGACAAGGGAGAGGGGATGGATTAAGTGAAAGGAGTTGGATAGATACATTAAATATATATGTGTTTTAAATGGGGAGAGGCTTGATTCAATCAATAAGAGTTACATAGATATACATACCTTTGAAATTTAAACCTCTAAACTTGAACATACATCTCGACTACATTTAATTGTGAATTTCAAAATGAATGTATGTCTATCATGTCAAGTATGCTAACTAAGCCTAAAGATGACTGTCATTACATTATATAACTTCTATGTTTCATCATGTTAGACGTGTGCAAAGCAATTAGTCACATCATTTGAAACCAAAACCTCTAAATTTGCATTCATAATTGTACATACACATATAATGATGTCCAATCTTATAGATGTGGAAGAAGAAAAAGAGTGCCCATTCCTCTCACAGATGTGGTCTTATCAACAACCTCTTCATTTCATTGAAGAAGTAAGAACAAATTGATTTTGTAGTGTTTGTACTAAACCAATTCAAGCTTCCTACCAGTCGACCCCTTAGGTAAAAAATTATGTGTGATTTAGCAACAATTTATCCATTCAATCATGAAATCATGTGTGATGAAGACCCTCTAAACATCAACTACAATTTGTTGCTTGGATAACCATTCTTATGGGAGTGCCATGGCATGTGCAACTCAAACTCTAATAACATCATCATTAACATAAAAAATAAATAATTACTTATTCCTTATACAAAACCCAAACTAAAATTTTATGTCACTTCAAAAAATTAGTGCCACAAACTCATTATCCACACACAAAAATGTTTTTATTAATAATTTACCACAAGCAAAATAAAGCTTATCTTTGAAAAGAAAGAGATTTTACACAAAAATGCTTCTATTAATAATTTACCACAAGCCGGATGTTCATTCGCAACAAGCTTTACATCACACTCCATTGCATGCTTAAAGGGCCTCCTTCACCTCAATTATATATGAAAGAGTGAGAGGAGAACAATTCCAATGATGCATGTGGGATAAATTAGTCTAATTTTATAAAATGCCATAAGCATGTAAAACACTAGGACTTCCCAAGCAGTCACCCATCCTAGTACTACTCTAGCCCGAGCGCGCTTAACTTCAGAGTTCTAATGGGATTCAATGCATTAACGCTATGTTGTAAGCATGTACATAAGACCACTAGGAAATCATTACATGGTGTCTGTAATTAACAAATGAAGATGGCATTGCATTCTATTCCCCATCAAAAGGGTGAATATCATGGTTTATCAAAACCATAGCTTTGAAATGTTGATTCAGTGGAAAAGGTGGATGGCCACCAAGATCTGCCTGGATCATTCCTCCCCCCTTAGGAAGCAATGGTCCCCATTACATCAAGTTCCCTAGAGAGATGGGGAAACTTCTACTGGATCTAAACCTTGGTGAGTCGCTTGCCTTGTTGAAGTAGATGTCATGCTTGTACTTTTCATGTGGAAGGATGTCATGAACCTGTTGGAGGTGTTGGATCCATTCAACAGATCTAGCTACATGATCTGCCTTGGTCTGAGTGTGGGAGGACTCTGTCGATGAAGATGGAGCAACAAGAGCCATATCAATGGGAGCTAATGGCTAGAAACCCAAGCACACCTAAAAAGGGTCATGGCCAATAGAGTTCTGTTGAACATATGGAAGACTCTCATTATCTTTGTGCTTCTATAAATTCTTGTCGACCTGCTTCTGTTGGATAGAAATGTCTTGGGTCGAGGTTGTAGTGGTCGCAGTGACCTTTTGTTCGTCGTCTTTCTAGATTGTGAAGAGGGAAAACTTTGTGATCTCAGAAATTACTTTGCGACATTTATTTTTTTAGATCAATGAAGTGGCAGTAGTCGGAGCTACCTCTGGTACCCTATAGAGCTGAGCTCCTAGAATAACAATGACACTGTGGGGACAAGACTCATAGATAGTATGGTGTTTCCACATATATGGTTGTCCTAAGAGAACATCGTAGACTTCAAGTGGGGCAACATCACACACTACCTCATCCTTGAAGGGTTTGATGCCATAGGACATGCAACATTGTTGGCTGACACAGATGTCTCGTCCCCAACTCAACCATCAGATGGTGTATGGTTGGGGGTGTGGCATCATTGACAACTTCAATCTATTGACAACCTCAACTCAGATTAGGTTCTTCTGAGTCCCGCTCTCAATAATGAAATGCAGTGGGGTCCCCTTCATCCACATCTGCGAGTGGAAGAGGCGCTCCCCCTCCTCAAGCTCCTTTGGTTCTTCTGGTTGTATTGTTGTGGTCATGATGGTAGCAATGGGTTCTGCATCGATGATCTATTTCCCTTTATTTTGCTTTGAATCGGAGTCCAATTCAGGTTCCAATTATTTTTCTTTGAGCTTGGCCACCAATGGTTGTTTCGAGCGACATTCATCAGTGTTGTGCCAAGGGTTGTTGTGGAACTCACACCACTTTCCGGTGTCTTTCTTGGACTTCATGTGACCCTTCTTTTCCTATGTTTTGGACTGGCTCTCTTGAGGTTGGCCTTCCTTGCTCTATCCTTCCTTATGTGAGTTAGGGTTGCCTTTGCCATGATTCAGTTGTGGCGTATTTTCAAACCCGAACTCCCACTTACTCTGTTGCTTGAATTTCTGCCAAATTTTGACTGCATATCGATAAAAAACTCCTAGTGAGAAGATGTACAAGAAATCCATCTTTATTTGGATGTACCTGTGTAGACCACTGCGGTACTTCAAGATCAGGTGTTGCGTGGAGTCTTTGATACCCAACTTTGAGCGCAAGGTATGAAAGATGTTAGTGTACTCCGGCACCATCTGATCTCTTTTCTGACACATAATTTTCCATCTCATGTACTGGTCATCATAGTTTTCGACAGGGTAGAACTCCTCCGTTGGGGCATCTACAAAGTCCACCCAAGTGGGTTCTCTCCTAAATGGTGTAGATTCACCCGCGGTGTACCTCTCCCAGTAACCTTCCCACCGATCTCTGACATGGGGAAGGGCCTTAAGGAGCGTGAAGGTGATCTTTTCACTGTCGATTTTTTTTTGGACTGAGTAATAACCTTCTAGCAGGTTCAACCATTTTTCTAGAGCATCTACATCTATCTTGCCTTCAAACAAGGGGATATCAAAATTGACTTATACCTTGAAGGGTGGCGCACCTGTGAAATGGTTGCTTGTCGAAGATGCCTCGGTCGCTGCCATCGGTAGTCTTTGAAGGATCTGAGCGAATTTGTCCATCATCTCGTTCCTTTGTCGCACGAGGGCTTCCTTGAGCAATGTCTTGAAAGGATCTCCTACTTTGTCATCTCTCTTTTTTTTCGCCATGGGAAGTTGCTTGGGTTGGCAAGAGTGGTTGTCCTCAAGAGAAACTAGCTCGAGACCCAACTCTCTATACCCTGACCTCGTTGGGGACCTTATATGAGAAATGACAAGAATCAGACTGGTCTGATACCACTGATCCGGATTATGTTGAGAATGAAATGAGACAAAAACAAAATATATAGCAAAGAACACAAAAATACAGTGAAACCCAATTTCTATTCATGAATAAGACAAAAAAACATTGTAGAACACAAACTTGCATAATGGGGTTGCTTATCTCTGAAAAGAAAGAGATGTTGGCTACGCTTCATTCACGACAAGATTTACATCACACTCCATTGCATGCTTAAAGGGCCTCCTTCACCTCAATTATTTGAGAGAGTAAGAGGAGAACAATTCCCATGATGCATGTGGGATAAATTAGTCTAATTTTATAAAATTCCATAGGCATGTAAAACACTAGGACTTCCCAAGCGGTCACCCATCCCAGTACTACTCTAGCCCGAGCATGCTTAACTGCAAAGTTCTAATGGGATCTGGTGCATTAACGCTATGTTGTAAGCATGTACATAAGACCAATAGGAAATCATTACATGATGTTCGTAATTAACAAATGAATATGGCATTACATTTTATTCCCCATCAAAAGGGTGAATATCATGGTTTATCAAAACCATAGCCTTGAAATGTTGATTCAGTGGAAAAGATGGATGGCCACCGAGATCTGTCTAGATCATAATGTTGTCCATCATGGAGATCTAGAATGTAGAATGTCAAGTTGATGACATTCCATAATAGACCTATGAGAAATCCAAGAAATGTTGTGACAATATTTTAGTTGAAAATAATGTATAGATTCACATTCATAAAGAAATATTCAATGTCCAAAAAAATGTAAGCTTTGAAAATTGTGATATGGTCCCTACACCATCATCGAGCAATGTAGCAATATTTCCTTCAAGATTGATTTTCCACCAGCATGATTACCTTGAGATACATTTAATGTTGTTCAATATTGTGTTGTTATGACTATATTGTCCAACTTTTACATAACTCAAGCCTCTAATTAACATCAACCCTAAGTTTAACACACCAAAGCCTCTAGTTGACATCAACCCTAAGTTTAACACACCAACCTGTCATTATCAAATCATTGACATGATGATGCAACACATTTTCTACAAGGATACCCAACTCTTTATAATTGTCAAGGTAGGTAAGTTCTTAGCATACAAATTATTTTTGAGTAGGTGTGAGAGAAGTTACCTGATCTAATGGATAATGTTATAATTTTTTTTTCATTCAATGGATTCTTATGAGATGGGAACCAACCATTCTCATCACATGATGCAATTAGGACTATTCCTAACCAGGGGAAGTTAATATTTGCATTGACGTTGATTTGGTATATGCCATATTTTTTTGAAGCTTCAATGCACCATAAAAACAATGTGTTGGCACTTTATAAAAGTGCATTGCTTTGGATCCCTAAGAAAACCATATATATTTTTCATTTTTCATAATCCCTCATGCATAAAGGCTTGTTTGATCTCTAGTGCATGCACCTTCCGGTGTAAACAGTTGATTGGATTGGTGCTAGGTTATAAGATACATGAACACATGAGTTAGCAAGCCACTTAAGCGATAGCTCAATAGTCTTTGTCAACAACACATTACAAGTTAGAGGATTGGCAAGGTCAACCAATTGAGTGATAAAAAGTTGTTAACTTGAGAAATAGATCAATAGTCTTTGTCAATAACACATTACAACTTAGAGGATTGGCAAGGTCAACCAATTGGGTGATAGAAGTTGTTAACTTGAGAAACATGGCATCAATCAAATATGACCAAGTTAGCACACGCACAATCCGATGTGATTGTTCTTGTTCATATTTAAGTGCACAAGGTTAGATTAGGGACTTCCTCTTTTATAGATATTTTATAATTCAATCTTATATAAATATGTCGTTGTACTTCAAATCTGGTTAGAAAATATTAAAGTGGTTTTTCATAACTGTGTATGATCTAACTCCATGATCATCCCTTTATACAACTCAATCCATAGTGCCCTTCAACATTTTGTTCTCTGCAGAATTTATTTTATTTTATAGTTAAATTATAAATTATACAATTGACCAATCTTGATGTCTTTGGTTTGCAATATGGGGATTATTCAATTACTTAATATTTATTGTTTGAGTTACTTAGTCATATAAATATTATTAATAATTATTTTATTACTTAAGATTAATTCTATTAGCACACTTATACTAATCGTGATGTCTTTGGTTTGTAATATGGGGATTATTCAATTACTTAATATTTATTGTTTGATTTACTTAGTCATATAAATATTATTAACAATTATTTTATTACTTAAGATTAATTCTATTAGCACACTTATGTATGTATATTTCTTAATATGTAATATTTATGGTGTATTTATTTCTTATAAATTGATACACTTACTCCATCGATTAACATAATCTTATGATAATTCATTTTATGTATGTATATTTCTTAATATGTAATATTTATGGTGTATTTATTTCTTATAAATTAATACACTTCCTTACTCCATCAATTAACATAATCTTATGATAATTCATTTTTGGATTCACAATAGTCATCCTCGTTGTGTTGATTCATCGTGGCTAGTATGATTCTAATGGGAGTTAATAATGGGCATATGTACTTGGGATATTTGAGAGTTATTCTTTAAATATATAAGGGGTTATTGTGTAACTGATCATTGTTATCAATTTGGGAGGTGTGCTCTATGCCTAGATTTGGTATACATTGTGGGTATGCATGTTTAACATGTCATTTTAAGTATTGGGTTCATAATAGCAACTAACCTGGTCCTTTGTCTTAGCATGACCAAAGCTTCACCATTATTCATAGAATGAAGGACTAACACATGCCTAAGGTGATACAATCCCACAAATTTAGATCTTGGTCAATTGATTATAGGGCATGAAAGACACCATAGGCCAATAGCCTATTCTACCATGTATATGTCAAAATGTCATGAGAGTTAAATCCTTAATGTTTCTCCCACAAATAAAAGGGTGGAAAGACTTTTGGACCTCTTCAAATATTCTTACCAATTGTGGAAAATAGAGATCTTCACAAAATATTCCGATAATGAAGACGCTATAATGTCCTCCCACACCCATGTCCTTTAGTCAAGGACAAACATATGGAAGCTCATGAAACTATCCTAGTCAAAAGTGACTCATAAATTAATTATAACACAAGGAAGGAAGAAATACAAATGTCACATTTTTTTTTTTTAACATTTCTTGAGGTTAAATTAGAAGATTGTAATCATTAACAAACTATATTTTGTTTCCATATCCCTATCTACCTTAATCACTATGATATGTTGATAGACCTCATTTGTGACCAAATCCTTAACATAGCCCTTGGTTGCCCTGTCATCAACCTAGTTCCATTGTAGTCAAGCTCAAACTTGAGTCATTTTCACTCTCCTCGTCCTTGATACTGATCCGAGATCTTTTCATCGAGTGACTTATAAAGAATTGCATTAAATGAGCATAAATTAAAATGCACCACTAAAGAAGGAAAAGCTCAATAATGAAGAGACATAAGCATCAAATTTGAACACAAAAAAATTGATAACGGAGTTCGTCCCTGGTGGACTACGTTTCCGGGTCCTACTCTCAAATGAATAGGCTTTTTCGTTAACTCGACAAAAGAATTTGGCAAAATACATAAGTATACCTCATTATGAAATCAAGCTGCAAAAGTATTGCTCAGATCAGAAAGCAGAAAGCACCATTGAATTTGTGGCATCGAATTATCCAAAAATGACTGTATCCATGCCTCGATCCGACTCTGGCACTTCCAGGCCCAAGAATAATTTTGTCTTGGTTTCTGTACCCTGCAACCTACAATAAATGTTGATGTACTTTGTCTCAAATTATGTACCTGACCGTACCCACACACGCCTCCTCTAAGCTCTGGGCGGATGTACTTTTCAAATATTAAAAAGGGTGTTGATTACAACGTGGGGTCGTTGGCTCGTTGGTATATGGCGCATATATTAACGCATTTAATAAGGGGTGAGGTCCCAGGGTCAAGCCCGCGGGCCTCCCTTTTTGGCTTGACTATTGTAACTTATATATATTTAAATATGTTTGCTCTGCTACTTTGGCGATGGTTCTATCCGTTGGTTGGTTACCAGATTTGATGGGGTCCCGCCAGATTTGGCAGACCCGCCAAATCCTTTTTTTTTTCAAAAATTTGATCATGAGTTGTCATTGGGCATTTTCCCACTGCCACGTGGTAGCCCATGATAGGGCCACGTGACAGCCACCTATTAGACCACGTCAACCACTGTACCATCATCTTGCCACGTCAACACCACATCACCGTACGGATGCCACTTCAGCTACCAACTCATCCTGCCACGTCACTGTAAGGACTGCCATGTGGCGAAATCTTACTGGTCCATGGAATGGCCCAGAAATGCCAAATATGGGTGACACGTGGTAGCCTCTAGTGATGCCACATCACCATGCTGATGTCAACATGACACATGTCACCTCCTGCTCGTGCCACATGTGTTGTGCGGATGTTGACATCATCTCTACTGGTGCTGACGCCAGCAGTATGAATGCCGACTCATCCCCCTGTTGACTGGGCTTGGTTGACCAAACTTTGACCGTGAATATCTTTCGATCTGTAACTCCATTTGACGAGCCATTTGCGTCGTTAGAAATATTTTGACGCACTCCTCACGATGCTTTCATTTTCACTGAGTTTTGAGAACCATGATTTTTTCCCTTTCTCTGTCTGCTGAGGCTATTCTGAGCATCCTGAGTTGCTTTTTGTGAGTTCTGAGTTGTTCTTAGTCTTCTATGGATCCTTTTTGGATCACGACTTCCCACAGAGATCTTTTTGGACCACCAAAATCATTCATCAATCAACATATAAGTGAGGGAAGAGTTCCCTCACCTTGTCCTTCTCAATCCACTTTTCCTTGCTTGGATGTGTGCCCTTTAAACCTACTCGAAGATAATCAACATCACCCCTGCGTGAAGTCCTCGTCCTTCTGTCTAGGATGATATATTCCTTTAACTCATCCAAGTACTCAGGAACAAACTCATCAACTGAAGGTATTGAAACTTCCTCATCCTGATCCATGATCATGGGAGGCTCAAAAAGTTTCAAGTTCTCTACATTCGCTACTGAGTAAATCTGCATATAAAATGGAAGATCTAGATGAAAAGAATTGGTACCACTTTTCTCCAAGATAGTGAAGGGTTCACAATGAATGGGCTTAAGTTTCTTGCCTTCACCCTTCAATCTCTCCTTGCTGATGTGAAGCCATACCCGGTCTCCAACCTGGAACTGATGATCAACCTTGTGCTTGTCATGTCGAGCTTTATACTGTGCTTGAATTTTCTCCAACTATTCCCTGACTTCCTAGTGCACCTGTTGGATCCTCTAGATGAACTTGCGGGCTTTGTCCTCTGTTCTTTCTTCATTTGCATCGGTATCTCCCCCATACATAAAATCTAAAGGAACCTTGGGTAGGTACCCAAAACATGTCTCAAAAGGAGAACACTGATTGGAGGAATGTAAGGCTCGGTTGTAAGCATGTTGTAGGGTATCTGTTCATCCCATAACTTGGGATGCTTGGTCCAGTAGCCTCGAAGCAAAAGTTCCACTGTTTGGTTTATCACCTCTGTCTGTTCGTCAGTCTGTGGATGGAAAGTAGTGCTCCGCTTCAATTTGGTGTCCATCATTCTCCACAAGCTTCTCTAAAAATCCCCAAGGAATCGAGTATCTCGATCCTAGATCATTTATGTGGGTAGCCCAAAGTGAACCCAAATATACTAAAAGAAGAGATTAGCAGTCTGCTCAGCAGTGATCTGCTTTTTACATGGCATCAAGATACACATCTCGTTGAACCTATCCACTGCAACATACAAATAGTCAAGACCCCCTTTTGACATTGGTAAACCCCCTACAAAATCATGGAGATACTTTCCCATGGATGGGATGGAACAAGAAGTGGTGAGTATAGCCTCATTTTCCTATTAGTGGGCTTACAAGTAGAACACATCACACACCCCTTTACATATTTAGTTACAATTGCTTTCATTTGAGGCCAGTAACGAAACCTCTGCAAATGATCCATAGTTTTTCCTACCCCAAAATGCCAAGACACAAGAGAAGTGTGAGCTTCTCATATTACATGGACTCGTTCACTTGTAGGAATACATAGCTTTCCAAAATGGTAGAGTAGTTTTCCCTGCAGACAATAGTTCTCTACCTGTGCACCATGGGTTAGCTTCTCATATACTTCTTTAAAATCATCATCAATGACATATTGTTCCACATAGCTATCATGAGATAAAGAAGTATTCTTCAAAATAATATGAGAAACAATAGGAGGTCTAGAAAGCATATCAGGTACCTTGTTACTTGTACCCTTTTTGTACTTGATTACCCAATGAAATTGTTGTAGAAAACCCATCCATTTGTAGTGTCGAGATTGTTGCAGTTTGGTCTATGCTTGGAGATACTGTAAAGGTTGGTGATCTGTATGTATGATTGTTTCCTTCCCTAACAAGTAGTGCTTCCATTTCTTTATGCTTTGAACTAATGCATACAACTATTTATCATATGTAGGATAATTAACAACAACTTGGTTTAAAGTTTTAGAGTGGTAACATATAGGCTTACAATATTGCATCAATACTACACCCATGGCGTATCCGCTGGCATCTATCTCGATCTCAAAAGGTTGTTGAAGATTCGACCGTGCTAATACTGGTGTGGTACTGATCTTCTCCTTCAAAGTGTCGAAAGTTTTTTGTTGCTTTCCTTCCCATTGAAAAGTGTTCTTCACATTGGTTAAGGCATGCAAAGGAGCTGAGATAAAGGAGAATTTTGAAATGAACCTCCTCCAATACTGGAATGCACCTAAGAAGCTCCGGATCTCGGTTACACTTTTTGGCTCAGGCCAATTTACAATTACATCAATTTTGGAAGGATCGATTTTTAATTGTCCTCTTCCTACAATATGACCTAAGTATAAAAGTGCAGTCTTGCCAAATTCACATTTAGACAATTTTACATACAAATTTTCCCTTTGCAAAGTATCCAATACTTGCTTTACATGCCTCACATGTTCATCCCAAGTCCCACTAAAAATAAGAATGTCGTATAAATATACAATCACAAAATCATCTAGGAAAGACATGAATACATCATTCATCACACACATGAAAGTTGTCGGAGCATTAAAAAGACGAAATGACATAACTAACCACTCAAACAATCCATGTTTGGTTTTAAAGGAAATCTTCCATGCGTCCTGTTCTGCAACCCTGATTTGATGGTATCCACTGCACAAATCCAACTTAGTGAAATAAACAACATTCTTTAACTGATCAAGTAAATCATCTATACGAGGAAGAGGGTATCAATTTTTCACCGTAATTTTATTTAAGGCTTGGTAATCAACACACATTCACCATGTGCCATCTTTCTTTGGCACCATCACGATCAGAGAACCACAAGGAGATGAACTGGGCCTGATGACCCCTTGATCTAATAATCCCCGTACTTGCTTCTTGATCTCTGTTATCTCCACAACTGACATCATGTACATGCCCACATTAGGAAGAGGAGAATCTTGTTGAAGATGTATCTCATGTTGGATTTCCCTCTTAGGAGGTAATCCATCTGGTTCCTGGAAAATATCATCATACTTAGAAACAATATCAATTAATTCTTTCTTATGAGAAGGATCACATCCTTGGAAAGCATCAGATGTTCCGACATCTTTCTCTCTTACGACCATGAGTACATTCTCCTATTAGTTTTTATGAGTCTCTTCATTTGTCCTGCACTAACAAGTGTTGTATTTACCCTCATGCTGTGAGCTCTAACAATATCTTCCACTCCTCCTTTAGTAAGGTGGTACTTGTTCTCATGACGAAAGAAGACTGCTTTTCTATCATAAAGATAAGGACTTCCCAACACTATGCCACATATATCAAGTGATACAACATCCAAATCTACGTCATCAATCAACTTCGAAGAAATAGAAAATATGATCCTACATTGTTTGGTGACATTAAGTTTTGCTTTATCACATACCCAACCAAGATGATAAGGCTTTGGATATGGTTTCGTTTCAAGACCCATCTTTTTGACAAGTGCTTCAGATATTAAGTTTACTTGGGAACCAAGATCAAATAATGTATCTATCATAGTGTGTTTAGATACAACTCTTATGTGAAATAATTCATTCTTCTTTTGTTCATCATCATGAGATTCATTATTGGAATTTGAACTAGCACGAAGGGAATCTTTACCTTGTACTCCAACCGTTGTGATCTTTCCTTCGTCTCCTGAATCGGAACCAAGATCTTGTTGAGCAACGGTTTTTTGTCTTCCCCTTTCCATCGAATTGTTTCGGTCTCTTCTCTGGATGCAGTTTCCAACAATGTTCATCACCGTGATTGTTTTTCTTGCAATCAGTGCAAGATGGATTTCCTCCTTCTCTCGTCATTGTGGCAGTCTTCTTGTCCTTCCTTTTAAACTTCTTAAAATGTTTATGTGGGAGATTGGAAGGATTCTTTGTGGGATCTTCTTGAACATGCTTTCCCCTGTTTTCAAGGTGAGTGGCTTGCACACAAACTTCGTCAAGATTGGTGGGGTTAAACAAGAGCAAAGTATGACGAATATAACTGTAAAGTGCGTCAATATACTTCATTAAAGTTTCATAAAAATCCAAAGGAATGTTTAATGCAAGAGCTTTCTTCCTAAATTCTTCTGTGAAACTTTGTACAGTTTGACCTTTACTTTGCCTTAAAGTTTGTCACTCCATCATTGCTTTATGTAAATAACCCAATGGATAAAATTTCTTCCTTATCGTTGATTCAAATTTCGACCATGAGGAAAGAAGATTACCACACTTACTTATGTCCTGTAGTTTTCTCTCCCACCATACGAGAGCAGTGCCTTCCAACCGAAGAGAAGCCAGTTGCACTTTAACTTCCTCTTCATCAATAAATATGTTGAACACAACAATATACTTCAATCTGTCGGATCCAATTATCTAGCTTTTCACGATTAACATCTCCATTAAACATAGGTAAAACAAACTTTACATCAAGCTTTAATAATTGTTTCTTAAAAGAGGCTTTATGGCTAGAATGATGAGAATGATGAGAATGCTCAGAGGAAGAAGAACTAGAACTTGATCGTGAAGATGGAGGCTCAAGAGGGTCTCCTCCATCCCCTTGGTTTACCAAAGCATCATCATCAACACGTGCTTCATTTTTCTTCCCTTTCTTCTTCATCATCTTCTCGTAATCTCCATACGTTCGTTCGACCATTTCTGACATGTGATAAAAGACCATATGAAATTTTTTCTCCTGTTCATCACGCTTGTCTTCTTCTACCATTTTCTTCCTTCGGGATGCACATGTAAGTTTTAAACCTGCGAAGTAAAGCAATGCATATAGATTCTTAAGCAATATAGAAATTAATCAATGGCTCATACACAGAGTACACAGAGATTTTATACCAGAAACCCTCAACCAAGAAAACCTTTCTTATTTTCATTATGTCGAATTTCACCATTCGCCATACAATATATACAATGTTTTTAGGTATTCCGTAGATACCAAAACCCTAATCCCTTAATCCGAGATTAATTTACAAATCCGCTAAAAATAGCAAAAAACCGCCAAAAAAAAAAAATCGGGGCGCTGCCCCGAACGCTGCGCATAACCAGGGGAGGGCATATCTGCCCCCCCCTGGGACCCCCCTAGGAAAGCACCTGGCACACACGTAAAATCTCTAGGTGAAGGGATCGTCAGACGCAGTTGTCGTATCTGACACACCCACACACACACACATGCAAAGAATATAACACATACCCAACAACGCGACCAACTTCGGGATTGAAAGTTTTAAGAGTTCCTTTACCCTGCTTATGCTTGGCCCTAGTAAGAATTCACATTCAACAATTCAAGTCAAAGACTACTACTCTGATACCAACATGTTCCGAGATCTTTTCATCGAGTGACTTATAAAGAATTGCATTAAATGAGCATAAATTAAAATGCACCATTAAAGAAGGAAAAACTCAATAATGAAGATACATAAGCATCAAATCTAAACACAAAAAAACTTGATAACGAAGTTCATCCCTGGTGGACTACGTCTCCGGGTTGTGCTCTCAAATGGGTAGGTTTTTTCATTAACTCAGTAAAAGAATTTGGCAAAATACATAAGTATACCTCATTCTAAAATCAAGCTATAGAAGTATTGCTCAGATCAGAAAACAGACATCACCACTGAATTTGTGGCGTCGAATTACCCAAAAATGACTATCTCCACGCCTCGATCCGACTCTGTCACTCCAGGTCCAAGAATAATTTTGTCTTGGTTTTCGTGCCCTGCAACCTACAATAAATGTTGACGTACTTTGTCTCGAATTGTGAGCCTGACCATACCCACGTGCGCCTCCTCTAAGCTCTGGGCGGATGCACTTTTTAAATATTAAAAAGGGCGTTGATTACAATGTGGGGCCGTTGGCCCGTTGCTATATGATGCATATATTAAGGTGTTTAATAAGGGGGGAGGTCCCGAGGTCAAGCCCGCGGGCCTCCCCTTTTGGCTTGAATGTTGTAACTTATATATATATATATTTAAATATGTTCGCTCTGCTACTTTGGCAATGGTTCTATCCGTTGGTTGGTTGCTGGATTTGGCAGGGTCCTGCCAGATTTGGTGGACCTACCAAATCCTATTTTTTTTCAAAAATTCGATCATAGGTTTTCATTGGGCATTTGCCCACTTCCACGTGGTATCCCATGACTGGGCCATGTGGCAGCTACCTATTGGACCACGTCAACCACTGTACCATCAACCTACCATGTCAGTGCTATGTCATTGTACGGATGCCACTTTAGCTGCCAACTCAGCTTGTCATGTCAATGCCATGTCATTGTATGGATTGCCAGGTGGCAAAATCTTACTGGTCCACAGAATGGCCAAGAAATGCCAAATATGGGTGACACGTGGCAGCCTCTAGTGTTGCCACATCACCATGCTGACGTCAGCATGACACATGTCACCTCCTTCACATGCCATGTGTGTTGTATGGATGTTGACATCATCTGTACTGGTGTTGATGTCATCAATACGGATGTTGACTCATCCTCTCGCTGATTGGGCTAGGTTGACCAAACTTTGACCACAAATATCTTTCGATCCGTAACTCTGTTTGACGAGACGTTTGCGTCGTTAGAAATATTGTGATGCACTCTTCATGATGATGTCATTTTCACTAAGTTTTGAGAACTTTGAATTTTTTCCCTTTCTCTATCTATTGAGGCCATTCTGAGCGTCCTGCGTTGCTTCTGCGAGTTTTGAGTTGTTCTTAGTCTTCAATGGATCCTTTTTGGATCAGATACCTTGGGGGTATGCCACACATTATTAATATGAATTTGAAATTCTTTGTCAATATGGATGAGTTGTAGACACTTAGTGATGGAATCAATTTTTTTCATGGCTTCTCTTTCATTCCTTTTTCTTATCAGTAAAATATCTAGATCACATACCATGGAAGAAATAGGTTGTCCTAGAACCCCATCATTTCACCATTGTATATCGATGACCATGGGTACATGGGATTATACTTGTTCAATACTACATGTACATGTGGGTTTTTCTAAATGCGAGACATTGAAGGGTAATGTGGCTAGGAGTGCACAATTTATTACAACTCTAAAAAACACTAAATGGGCATAGGGCCCTATTAAGCAATAGAAAAAATATTTTGGTAAATGAATGTAGCTCACTTAAAACTCTTGCCTTAAACTTCCCAATATTTGACCAAGTTAACTATAGGTCCTTCCTTTAACTTCCCAATGTTTGACCAAGTTAATTAGAGATTGGAGGAAATGTTTCTATAGTAAATACTTGGGTCTTAAATCCCTATGAAACCACAAACTAAATCATGTTTTTGTACTCTTTAGGGTATTGACCATGGGAAAAGAAACCTTTTGTTATCCTATGACTATTTCATGTCAAAATCTCCACAAATTTTGTTTCTAGTGAGTCCCTATCCATCCAACACAAAAGAGACATGTTTTTCATAGCATCATTCAATGAGTAAATGCTAACCATAAACATACAACTTCCCTTTGTCATATTACAAATGCCTTTCAAATGCAAACCATAGGGCTTCCACAACTCCCTAACCTAATCCCTAGTCATATGCTTAGAATGGATTCTTCCTAGAAAAATAGCTCACCAAAACATGTTGCATAATAACAATCAAAACAAGCATCCTTCATTTAGAACTACTTTTTCATTTTTTTTGGACTCCATAATCCTCCATAATTGCTATGAAGTAGTAGCACCCCAAGTATAAACCACTCTTAAGGAAGAGCTTAAGTGATAAGAGAAACCAAAAATAAAACCTAAAAATAAACTGTAAAAGGATTTAAATCATATTAAAATTAAAATTCCTTTCAATCAAATTAAACTTAAACTAAACTGACATGAAAATATATACATTAAATTGACATGAGAAAATATGGACCATTCATAGGCACAAACACCTTTCTTGCCTTGAGTCCCATTATCAACATCTTATCAATTAATTGGTATTGTTTATAAATTCTTTGAGCTTGAAATTTCTAATAATTGATCTTAATAATGAAAGGCTTACTTTTTGTGATTTTTTTTGAGTTCCATTATCAACATTTTATCAATTAATTTTTATTGTTTATAAATTCTTTGATCTTGAAATTTCTAATGATTGATCTTAATAATGAAAGGCTTACTTTTTGTGATTTTTTTTGAGTTGGGAAAACCATCACTACTAAAAGATGGTAAAGCGAGCTAGCTAATTCCTGTTACTGGCTAGAACTTTGTGTTCTACATAATCGAGTAAGGAATATTGCTTAATTTTTGTGTTCTACATAATCCATAGAGTAAGGAATATTGCTTAATTTTAATCAACTATTAGGGAAACTTCGTTCTACATAATTTAGAGAGGGCAAGGAATATTGCTTAATTCTAGGCAACTGTTGGGAAAAGATTCAGGAAAATGTATCAATAACAATCAAACACAGTAGAACTTCATTGAGTTGTGCAAGACTTGATCAATGGTGAGCCCCTGGCTACGCATGATGCCAAACCTTTATTTGCTGAGGGTGATAACACAGATTTAGCTGAGAGTGTGGGAAGAATTCTAGTGGAATCCATGTAATTCAAACGATATATAATATGCGTGGAGTGGCTTTGGATCTGCCCAGTTGCATCTATTGCTTTCTACCCACCTCCATAAACCCACTGATCTTTTCTTTCTGTCATGAAAAAGCATTGAACAAATGGTATGGTATGGGCTGCCTTCGATCTTCTGGCATATCACCTTTTTCAACTGCGCATTATTGCCCATCGCTTGTCACTGATCTCAGTTATATGATTTTTATATGGCCAGCGTTGAAAATAAAAGGGCGCATGCATATCAAAGTAAATCTGCAAACGTGACGGGCCATCAACTCTGGCCATGGGTGGACTTTGAGATGTCCTTTCAGATATGGTTGAAATTGTTATTACAGATTTTCGTTGATGAGATATGAGATCGCAATGTGGAGTATGTTAATATATTTTTTTATGGGCAGAAATAAAAATTCACGGGTAAGAGTTGATGCATTCCTCGCTGAATTAACTTAAAAAAAGGCTGTGCAATTTGTAGCAGCCTAATTTGGAATCAGAAACCTTTCACATCAGCAATAGAAAATAGTGAAGGTGGGGTGAATTAAAAAACTTCAAGTTGACTAATGGTTATGTGTTTCTTTCTCAGAGATCATAAGTTCAAATCCAGACTGGTGTAGGGTATGTATATTTTTATAGACTTTAGCAGTTAAGTCATGGAGTAGGTTAACTCGGGAGCAATCTTCCCTCCCGAGTTCTGCTTTTCAGGCAAAAAAATGGATCTGAATCAGAACAAATTTTCAGGGGTAGTCTGAGTTTTGCATGGATCAAAGTTCCATGCATTTCAAAACCTTACCCCAGGGCTTTTGACCCATTTTAAACCAATCTAGATGCTTAGAAAATCGATCAGAGTTCTGGATTGACCGGGTCGCCAAAAAACCTGCCAGAAAAGTAACTTGGGAGGGAAGATTGCTCCCTAGTTAGCCCACTCCGTCAAGTCACTATGCTGAGGGAGTCCCTTGTCCCAAAAACAAAGAGTCTCATACACCAATTTAGTGTCTGGCTTGAAGTGGCCTTAAAATTAAATTATTATTATTATTATTGTTTTAGCACTTTTTGAATTTTTAAAGTTTCAATTTTGTCTAGAAATCAACTAAAATTTAAAAAATTAAATGAAATTATAGATATTAGTTGTTAAGATTGCACAATCTCAATGATTAAGAGGTTTTTCAGACCCCTAGATTTCTATCTACATTCAAAACTACAATTCAAAGGATAGAAAATTATAATTTCAAGAATAATTAAATCACCCAATTCAACTGATAATTATCTAAAAAAATCGAAAAAATCTAATAAATAGAATACTCCAAGATTATTTTATCCACAAAGTCAGCCAGGAAAAACAAATTTTCTTTTTATATACATATTTATGCACGCCTAGAAAAAAGCAAGTTTCCTTTTTAACGTTGTTTATTGAAAAATATATTTTATCAAAAACAAAATCGAAAAAATCTAATAAATAGAATACTCCAAGATTATTTTATCCACAAAGTCAGCCAGGGAAAACAAATTTTTTTTTATATACATATTTATGCACGCCTAGAAAAAAACAAGTTTCCTTTTTAACGTTGTTTATTGAAAAATATATTTTATCAAAAACAAAATCGAAAAAATCTAATAAATAGAATACTCCAAGATTATTTTATCCACAAAGTCAGCCAGGAAAAACAAATTTTCTTTTTATATACATATTTATGCACGCCTAGAAAAAAACAAGTTTCCTTTTTAACGTTGTTTATTGAAAAATATATTTTATATAATTTTTAATTAAATATCTAAGACAGGGAAAGAGACATGGTTCTAAAAACAAGATCATATAATCTTTATTAGATCTCATTTAAAACAATCAGGTTCAGCACCTTTAGTTAGGTCGGTAGGCGATCAGTTTCCAGATGGCTTATTTATATGAACCTCATATCTGCATCTCATGAGGGATTTCACCGACTATATTATTTTCCGTTGAATTATAAATTCACATATCAAATTTGTATAGATACGTTGTTAATAAATCTATTATAAAGAATTGCATTTTTATGTCATTTAAATATTGATAAAAACTTAAAAGAAAGACAGTATTTTTTGTTTTTTAACATAATAAAGTAAGGACATGACAATACATGTAATGCTATTATTATATTGCTTTCGACAGTATATAGTTGTGAGTTAGTATATAGTTGTGAGTTAGCTTTGACTGTTATATTAATCTACATTTATTTAAAATTTTTGTGTCAAACCTAATCTTTAAGATAATAAATAATATTTTTTATTTTTTAACATATAAAATAACAATTTTTTTAAACATTTAATTGATTAATAACTTTAAAATGTTATTACAAGTTTCACTTGGTTCTAGAATTTTTATACTCATGCTTTAAATTTTTGTACTTATGATAGTCAATACTTGTGAGCTGGTCTCCCATACTGTGGAGACATTATGTAGTAGCCAATTGCACTTGTTATTGTTACATGTAAGAATTAGGAAAATACTTGTGAGCTGGTCTCCCATACTGTGGAGACATTATGTAGTAGCCAATTGCACTTGTTATTGTTACATGTAAAACAACAGGGTGAAATTCCAACATCTTCTTGATATATCTATTTGTATTATATCACTGTTTTCTAAAAAGTCTCAGTGGTACAAGTTATCCACCTGCTTGACATGAATTCACACATTTTTGAACTTTTTATTTATAATTTTTTTTTTCAAAAAATCTTTAACACAAATTATTTAAAGACTTTACCTAGCTTCACAAGTTAACCCATAGCCCTAATTTGTAAGTGTTTCATGGGACCTATTGTGATATGTGTACTTAGTAGTTTCTCATTCAATTTTAATATTTGCCAAAAATCATAATAATTTCTTTTTAATGATTTCCAATTACTACCAAACTATGCGGGATAAATTAATTAGGTTTTCAATCAATTTTAGTATTTGCCAAAAACCACAATGATTCCTTTCAATGATTCCCAATTACTACCAAACTATGTAGAGTAAATCAATTAGATTTTCAATGATTCCCAATTACTACCAAACTATATAGTGTAAATCAATTAGGCCTTGAATTATACTTAAAAAATCAAATACATGAAAGACCTAAAAATAAAAATTACATATTAAGAAAATTGATTTGTGAACATTTTTTTACTTATTTTTTGGTTAAATAAATATTCTTTAAACATTGGAATTTTGATAAGCATATATTCATCAAATCAAATGGTTTTTTTTTCTTATCTCACTACAGCCTTGACAATGTTACAATTATTAAGGAATACATGTGATTATATGGTTTTTTTTTTTTTTTTTCGTATCTCACTAAAGCCTTGACAATGTTATAATTATTAGGAAATAAATGTGGTCAAAACTTGTGGTGGAGGAATTTTAAGTAAAGTTATATTTTGAGTATAAGTTTTACAACATAAACTATTGAAATTTATCTCAATAAAATTGTGTGAGTAAAGTGGTCTGTTTTATGGAAATGATTAATTATAATAATTTTATTTTATTAGAAGAAAAATGCAAGATTTTAATGAAAAGGTGAAAAGTGAGAGTTGTGTTTGTTTTTTAGTGTTATTCTTCAACGTCGTATTAGATCTCCAACCTTTCCTTCTCCTTTGTTAATTTGAAGGCATCTTGACTATCATTCGAAGCTCTTTAAATTGTTTTATGTTGAAATTCCTCTTTTTCATGTCGCTTATGCTTGGTTTTTAAGCAATCTTGGAAGAAGCACTTGAATATGGAATTTGTGAAAGTCCCAAGGAAAAACAAATAACTTGTTAAAAAATAAATGGAGGTCTTTTAGAATCATTTGGGTTTCATCAAGTCCCACTATAGATCCAACCATTAAAAGAAACATTTAAACTTGAAAAATTACATTATTTTTACTTTAATATGAATTTGGGTCCATTTCTCTCGACATTTTCTAACCCCTTCTCCCAAATTCACTCGACCCTTTACCTGGACCCAAACTTACCAAGCAAAGATATGTTTAACAAATTTTTAGGATCAATCTCATAGGAAACTCTTTGTCCTTTCTCTCATTTATCCCATGGACTCCAAATGCTTGGAGGGAGGTGCTTAGGTGGGTCCTCTCTTGATAGGTTATTTTGTGGAGTATTTGAGTGGAAAAAAAAATGTTTCATCACAAGGGATATGTATTGGCCTTGATCTTTTTCTTTGAGTGATCGGTATAAATTGTGACCACTAGGCACTCTATATGAGAATAGACATCCTAGGAATGCATGTTTATGCTACTTTACCAACAATATTTCTACTATAGGTGATTAAAGCATGAGTTCCATTCCTTAATAATTTGTTTCAAAAAAATTTTAAAAACGATATCAAGGTTCACAAAAGGTCACTAATAATAAGTAAAATGACTACAACGAACCATAACTATTGTAGTTGATTGAAGTGGAGGAGACTCAATGACCAGATCATGTAGGCCAAACCAAGCAACCATGGAATGTGAGTTATCTTAAGTTGTGTGTTACATTGTAGGATTCCCTTTAAACAACTCCCTACAAAACAATCAATGGCAAAGAGGCGGTCACAAAGCTTCTATGTCATACACATCTGGTCTTCCTTCCACTTGTCAAAGTTCTTCATTAATCATTAATAAAGGAGAATATTTTTTTAAGATCACATAGGGCCTAAGAAGTGAAAATGTGAAGTCTTAACTTTGATCTTCATTTCAATACAAAGTTAATCAAGGAAAAATTTAATGATTCACACTTATCTTATAAGTGTAGAAATCTTGGTGAATCTTACTAATTCTTAAAAAGGAAACAATAAACGTTGTAGTCTAAACATTCTACGTTTTAGCTATTCTTTGGGGATATTATCCATTTAATTTTACCCAAAATCTGGTGAGAAATTGTTGGATATGTAGATTTGAGTGGTCAAGTCTGTATAATCTAAGTGCCCCAAGTGTTTTTCAGGATGCTGAATCCATTCATGCATTCATAAATGCAATTTAAACACCATAAAATTGTGATTTTTCCCAGATTTATATCACGGATACCGGTGAAAAATGTCAAAACATAGAATGTTTAGACAACACCATAATAAAATGTTTGGCAATACTTTTCTAAAAAAAATTCAAATTTCTAAGAATTTTATATAGTTAAAAAAAATTGACAAATTTTCAAGTAAAATAATCGCGTTTGAAAAAAAAAGAAGAAATTATCCAAATGGCGAAATTTAACCCCTAAAATTTTCCCCAAAGTTAATGCCCATCATTTCCAAAAAGAATCCAAGTCTTTAGACTCTTAACATCTAAATTATGCAATTAACATCATGTTCACACTGGGTAAAGCACTCGGTAAAAAGTAGAGAAAGGTGCCTATCACCTTCCATTCTATATAGAGAAATGTTGTGCTCTTCGGACTGGCTTACAAGCTCAAGACACCAAAGTTTATGAGTATACTTTGTTTTACATTATGGTAGTCTACCATGTGGTTGGATCGAAATGGATATGACCTACAAATTGAGACACAATTGAATTTGTTTGCATGTTCAAGGCATAAATTCATATGTGTTGATCATGCCAATTATTGAAGGAAAACTTCAAGAATCCTTCCATCTTGGAGCAAATGACAACATAGTTGTGGGCGTTGAGAGTGGGTTTGGTCTCATATACGGTTGTAGCTTTAAGACCCGCATTTATGTTCATACAAATTAATATCCTTTTGACTTGATGAGAGAAGCATATATCGCCATGAGCGTCCATCTCGGCAGGTTAAGATTGTTGAAAGAGAAGAACATTGGTAACATAATTAATAGATTGGGATGGTGTAATTGGGATACATTTTATTGGCGTTGTCTAACTGTTATATGAAATGTTTTCTTTTTTTTTTCGCTAGAATTCAGCGACATAAATTTGCATGAAATTACTATTTTTTGCTGTTTAAAATCCATTTCTGAATGTAGAAATGGATTAAGCATGCTGAAAAATCCATGGGGTACTCGGATTATACAGAAATAATCACTCAAATCTGCGGATCTAACAATTTATTGCCGGATTTTGGGAAAATGTTCCTGGAAAAGATCATCGGAGAAGAGTCATTTCTTAGAACGTTTAGACTATGGCCATTTTATTTCACTAACGATCTTGTTTGTGTTTGGCAAGGAGTGAAGGAGTTCATAGATGTAGTAGTATAATTTGAAAAAATTGTGATTGAGAAAAAAACAACTAAATCATGTATATTTAATCTAGTATTTTTGGGAAAACGACTAAAGGTGGTATAATATCAATCTTTTATAAAAGGACTAAATTTACTAGTAAATTAGGTTAGATAATTAATGACTAGGAGAGCTACTATTAATCATGGTTAGAGTACATTTAATAGTTGAATGAGTCGTTAATTGTTCTTTTACTAACAAATTTAGTCATGTTATAAAGGACTAGGATTACATGGGAGACATGTATCACTCTTGAAGTCCGTATCATTGACTATTTGAATGCCACTCTTGACAAGTTTGTGTCCACGATGGTGTTGAACTTGTGGCCCTAGTAGAACACCTATAGGCCACTAGTGCAGAGCTTTATGCAAGAGAACGAAAGAGACATATGACTATGGTTGAGAAAATATGTGTCGATGAGATAAATATAAATGACATATCAATGTTTAGAACGATCTAGTTCTTTTGTAATTATATAGGAAAATTGTGTTAGGTTTTCTGAAACTTATATTGGAAAAACTTATATAGTTTTTTTTGAGCTCACCTTCTAGTTGGGTTGTAATCCATATGGTGGCGAGGGTCCTTCTTATTTAATATGGACTTAGAATAACACTTATTTATATGGTTTTAGCTAGGGTGGTTGTGTAGCGTGTTTGTTATCCTCCCCACCCAAGTTTATGTAGGTCCATTGTGATAAAGTTAGAAAGATAGACAGATTTGATCTCAAGCCTAACTGAAAAAAGGGTTATAGTAACAAAAGTAGGCTTAATCTTCCACCTAGCTGAAAACACTCTAAAATTTCCGTGTTAATAAGAACACACATTTACGTCCGAGCCTAGCTGAGAGAAAGGTTATACTAACAGAAGTAGGCTTAATCTCCGGCCTAGCTGAGAACACTCTAATAACTTAGAGATTTCCGAGTTAAAAAGAACACACACATTTACGTCCTTCAGACCCTAGCAGGCTTCAAGCATCCTTAAAATCCTATCGCTTGTTGAACCGTAAATTACCCCTGGGGGAGTTTCGATCTCAAGACATCGGAGGCAGTGAAATGTCTTTATTCAAGGAGATGTAATTTGTGAGAATTCGGTAGCCTGTATTTTTGTAGATATCGCCATCAAAACCTGACAGCGACCTCATGTCTCTCAACTGACTATTCATGGAAACATGAGAAGGGTTGGTGGCGAAAAAGGTGTTGCTATGGAGATTGGTTAATATGGTGGCGTGGAAAGCTACTCTCAAAAAGCAAAGCCAAGAGGACACATTGAAGATTATAATTGGAAGACAATATTTCCAGAATTAGTGGTAAATATCGACCAGTCTCGAGCGACAAAACATCAGAGAGATCCATCCTTTAAAAAAAATCCTTCAACAGTAATAAAATATGTTCTTATCCATCATGTAAAAAATAAAGATGATAACTATTATTGTTGGATGTGTAGCCTTTGTCCAATGGAGTTGTGCAACAGATATGGTGGCAATATGATGTGGATAGTTGTTCCTGATGTACCATAAATACATTTAAATTGTATGAAGGATACATGAATTAGTATGATGGAGATGGTTGTGATTATGTAAAATAAGTAAAATGAAGTTCCACAAAAGATATTAAGCATATGATTTTGTTGAGGGATGGAATTTGATGGGAAAATTGTTAGTTATGGTGGGTTTTGTTTATATTTTATGGTTAAAAATGTATTTTATTCATCAACTTTCTTCATTTAAAATGTTAAAATGAGTGTATAGTCAAATTTAATCGGTTATTTAGTTTTGAAATTCCAACCCTTGTCTGCCTCATGCATGATAAGTATAAAAAAAAAGGCAATGCATAGACTTGTAAAATTTCAAAATTTCAATACTTGAGGCATGTCACATATTTCCACATGTGTCATATGAAAGGTGGAACCAAAAAGATACAAGTTATGGAAATAGGTTATCCAATGAGTAGGTTGTGTTGATGATTTTTATGATTTTTATCCTTACCTCTTGAAAGGAGTGGGATTTTTTATATTTAAGACTTTATGACACAAGATCTTGCTTTCTTGTTAAAAAAATATTTACTAACAAATCTTTGTATAGGAAAAAGTAATTTTGAAAAACTTGTAATGGAAAAAGGTTAAATGTTTTATGAATTTGAATAATTTGACAGTGGAATCTGGCCATACAATTTTTTGTCAAAAATTTAATTTTGGATTAATAGAATTGTTGTTTTTAATGAGAAATTGATTGATACCCTTGAATATTCCTATTGCAATCAGATCATGCAATGTTAATATATAATCTTTATAATTTCATCAATATTTTATGTTAAATAAATTAATTTTCCTTCACATTATTTTAAGTAATTTAAAAAAATCATTAAAATAAAACTTTATAATAAAAATGAGAAACCGATGTTATACCTACCAAATTCCAATAAAATGAATTCACCTAGAATTTAAACTTCACCTACCCCTACCCAAAGTTAGAATTGCATATTTCTGAATTTGGTGGAGAACATTTCTATGAACGCAACTCAACTGTGTAAAAACTGTTAAATGATCTTTCTTTTAAATTCATTATCACATGAATCACGTTGTTCATTGCATATGTTTTTTTTTCCGTTGTTGCTTGGAACATATGTTTTGTAAGCCTTTGAATTTATTAGTTTAAACTTGGTTATGGAAACTAAAAGTTTGTATTCACTATGTTACTCAAATTTGTTGTAATTATAAATTATATTTTGTTAAATAATTTTTTTTTAAGTTTTCAAATTATTTATAGTTGAAATATGTGCATTTGTTATAAAAATATATAATTAGCAACTCAATAAATTTATGATTCATGTCTAGAATGTCAAAGCTAAATAGATATGTTACTATTTTACTTATTTTTCATTTTTCAATTTTGATGAGATTGTTTTTTATTTAATTTTTACTTAAATTTGGAATGTTTATAATTGATTAGGTAGAGAAAAAGCCATTCTTTTAACTACAGGATCCTTGAAAAAACAACTACAGACAAATTATCTTTATGTTAAATAATGAATCACTTTCTATTCAGTAATTTAACTAAATTTTTTTACATTTCATTTGTTTTTAATTTCTAAACTAAATGTTTAGATTTTGATAGGTTATGGAATGAATTTAAGGTTTTCAAATAAATATAAATATGATAACAAATATTTACAAAACCATTAATCCTTGGGTTTTTTATCTCATTTAAATCATTGAATCAATGTTGGTGGCTCCCATTATGGCTATCTAACACTCATTGTTATATTGATAAATTTCTCAAACAAACTAACAACAAAGCAGGAAGTATGATTTAATAATATATCTTTGGTTAACTGAAATACATCTTCAGTTTTAAGTGTTTCATGAAATCTTTAATATTTGATAAGTTAAGTTTATTTGATCTCATATTTTTAATTTTATGTTTTCATTTAAAATATTAAAAAAAACTCCCATTATAACTATCTAACATTCATTGTTATATTGATAAATTTTCCTTACCAACACCAAAGCAATAAGTATGATCTAATAATATACCTTTGACTGATTGAAAAACGTCTTCAGCTCTAAGTCTTTCATGGAATCTTTAACATTATAACTATCTAACACTCATTGTTATATTGATAATTTTTCCTTACCAACACCAAAGCAATAAGTATGATCTAATAATATACCTTTGGCTGATTGAAAAACGTCTTCAGCTCTAAGTGTTTCATGGAATCTTTAACATTGGATAAATTAAGTTTATTTAATCTCATTTTAATTTTTATGTTTTCATTTAAAATATTAAAAAAAGTTTTGATATTAAAATATTTCATTGATTATCAAAAGTTTCATAATTATAAGATCTCCAAAAACCTTTTTAAGTTGAATTGGTAGTTAACCCGAAGTCACATTGTTTTGTCTTACAATTAATATTTTTTGTTGGGTTTGCTAAATTTTATTTTCTCTTTTCTTATGAGATTGCTCGTAAGTTGGATACAAAATACTCTACTTTTCTTCACAATAAAAACACCATAACCCTCTTTTTGATGTCCATTCTTTAAGTAACACACTTTATGCAACAATCTACTATATTTTACTTTTGTAATTTTCATTCAACATTTACTTTCACAATTTGTATAACTTTTCATTTTCACAATTTGTATAGCCTTTCATTTTCAGTTTACTAGATTAGTTTCCTGTCATGAGTTTTCAATTTCCACATTTAGAATAAGTTTTCTTCCAATTGTAGATCCACTTTGATTTTAACTTTTCCATTTTTGTATGTGTAAAATTGTAAAGTGTCCAAACCATAAAACTCCATATCCAAAGCTTTTTTTTTACTGCAATGTGCCCACTCAAGGGAAATTTACAAAAATTGTCATCCTTAATGCGTGTACAACAATAAAATCAAGTACCCATACATAAAATCAACAAGTAGTTGCAATAAAATCAAAATGAAAACCTGTACAATATTATTTTAATTGCTCATGTGATCAACATAATGTGTTTTCTGAAAATTTCATTTTTTTTTTTTTGAAGTAAAAAGGTGGAACCTGTTATATTACCATAAGCAAAATACAGTAGCTGTTTGTGATGCTAGCTGTCCCGCTTAAACAGGAAACCGGGACAGCTGGGCATCCCTTGCCATGTGTTGCCCCATTCACAAAATTAACAGAATTAATAGTGCATCATCCTGCCCGAAGGAAACCAGGACTATCAGTCATAAACATGGAACTGGATGTCATGAACTAGTTCTAAGGAAACTGAGAACTAACCGGCCTAAATCCTAGATTATAGCAAAAAAAGCAAATTCTAGTTCTGAGCATCATGTAACCTTTGAGCCTGCGTGCTTGTCCTCGTCCTCGTGTTGCCGCCATCCTGCTGGGAACGCATAGGCCCGTGCGCAAGTTGGGCATTGTCTCTTTGGAAGAGTTTTGGAGTGAGCCGCAAAGAGCATGTCGAGTCTCTGGTCAATTCGCGCGAGGCGAAAGATCTGGTCATCTAGCAGGCTCCTCACCTAAAAAATGAGATTGAGGCACCCCAAGTCGGCTAAGAATGGCTGCTCCTGGCTGTGGTTGTCAATTGACTCCGTGGGGGTGGTTTCAACTGCTTCCTGATGTGTGTGCACCTGTTGATTGTGTGCTTGCAACGCTGCCTCCTTGGGTGGTTCAGGAGGAATCTCCTCTTCGACGTAGCAAGTGGGGTAAGGCTCCTCTAAGCTGGTGGCATTGGGACCGGGCAAAATGCATGCAGGCGGAGGCTTACTATCTGGACCAAATTCCGAAGGCGGGTTCCAGTTATCCAGCACTGTAAATAGCGTATTCTCGGGGACACTCTCCATGCCTTCCTCCGGGATAACTTCTTCCACGTACGCCATTGGAGGCATTCGTGGTGCCTTTTTCCTTCGTCGGGCTGCCATTGCTATGGCTTTCTCAAAATTCTTTTTCCTCTGTCGCCATGATTCCGCCATGTACCATGCCGCTCCCCTGCGCGACTTCCCTCGTGCTCTAGGCATGGTGGGAGTTTGGTGGAGTGCCAGGGTGTTTTCCCGAAAGGTCGCTTGGCTCCAAAACACTAGCGAGGTCACAGGATGTTGCCACTATTCTAATGGATTGGAGAAGAAGCTGCGGCGATTCTGTTGTTCCAGTGGAGCGGAGGCTGCAAAGAGCGACTAGCGCTTTGCTCTATCGACCTGGGCAATGAGGACTAGTGCTGACATGACCGCCGTGACCATTAAAGCCTGCTGGTTAGTGCGTTGTTGGCTGGTACTCCTCCCTCGCGCGAGGGGCCTCGTCGTTTGAATGCGCCTGCTCATATCCATGGCAAGTTAAAGTCGGAGGGGATGTTGGCCGGTAGATGCATTAATACCGCGTCCCGGCCGGATCCCGCGTGGCACAATTGCGCGATGTGTCACCCCATCCAGGGATTGAAGGTCTTTAGTGGCCAAGGTTTGGCACCGAGTGAAGATCTCTGGATCTGGTGAGATGTGGGCTTCCCAACAAAAGTGATCCACTCCCGTTTCGACTGCTTCATTTGCTAGGCAGTCCGCAATCTTGTTTGCGTCTCGTTTCACGTGGGAGGTAGTGATGCTGAGATGGGGTTGGAGGAGGTGGCTGAAGTCTTCGAGCAGACCATAGAGTCTCCATCTTGGTGAGATTTTGGCAGGGTTGCATCCATGGAGAATCTTGGTGGTTAGCCTTATGATGACTTGCGAGTCCCCCTCTAAGATTATTCTTTGGTAGCCTTTGCCCATGGCTGTTTGGAGGTCTCACAGTAATCCTGTTATCTCAGCTACGTTGTTGGTTGTGTCCCCTAGGAATCCCGCATCCAGACCAAGGATTTCACCGCTGAAATTTCTGAGCACTGCCCCATATCCTGTTGTTCCCAGGTTGCCTTTGGAGGCTCCATCAAAATTTACTTTGATGAAATGTGCTGGAGGGGGAGTCCAACTAGTTGGACTAGTCGGTGGACCCTTATGACTCCTTGGTCCCAGTTGATTATTTAGTATGGGCTGCCAGTTTTGAAGAGTGCATTGTTCCTCTGGGTTGCATTGAAGATCTTCCTTTGTCCAAGACTTACTCCTGATTGTTTCTTTGATTAGGGATCTGATTTTCTCCCATCTGGTCCCTGGCAGGGAAGATTGGGAGTGGAATATTCGCTTGTTTCTTTCCTTCCAAATTTGCCAGAGAATAAATCCCGGCAAAAGTTGCCAGATGAGATTTAGTATGGGGTTATTATAGGTACTACGATCCCAATTCTCGATTGTGTCATTGATGCTGCTCCGATTTTGGTTGGATTTGCGCATTATTTGCGCTCCTCGGTCCCATATATGTTGACTGTAGTGACACCCGTTAAAGAGGTGTTCTTTAGTTTCCTCCTGTTGATAGCAGAGAACATAGAGGGATGGTCCGATGAAGCCTCGTTTCCTTAGATTGTCCCACGTTAAGGCTCTATTGTGCACCACGAGCCACAGGAAGGTGGAGACCTTAGGCCAGAGAGCGGGATTCCAGACTTTACTCCAAATGTGCTCCTTTTTTTGTCCCTGGTGATTTCCCTGCAGTAAATAAGCTTCCTTGATAGTGAAGATGTCAGCTGTGGAGTATCCCCACCTCAGGATGTCCGGTCCCCCTCGAGAGGGTATTTTCCTGCGCATGGCTTGAGATTGCCAACTCTATAGATTGAGATTTTTTGGGATCCCGAGCTCTCGATTTGAGATCTTCCATTGGCGCCACCGCTGATGCTGTGTTTGTGGTTTCCAGAGGTCCTTGACCTTTAGGGAGGTGTTCTGGTGGAGGGATCTTTTGAGATCGGATAGTTCCTCCATTGCGTCCAATGGTTTGAGTTGTTGCCATGAGTCTTGCCAGAACAGGGCACTTCCTCCATCTCTTATCTCCCAGAAGGCGTGATTATGTACCAGTGTGCGATTCTGCCAAGCTGTGTTCCAGATGTTGGAGCCATGTATTCGGTTGTTGTGTCGGATTAGCTGGTCCTCCGGTGTGAGGGGGGTGTACTTTCGTTTCCACAATTGTGCCCAGGCGGCTGTTGGAGTTTTTAGCCATCTCCACCAGATTTTAGCTCCCATTACTTGATTAAGTTTCCCTGGATCCTGGAGTCCCATTCCTCCTTGAATTTTTGGCATGCAAAGTCTATCCCAGTTGAATAGAGCCCATTTCTTGTTGGGTTGATGACCGTGCTAGAGAAAGTTGCGTTGAAGGTTTCTAATGGCTCTGATG
Organism: Picea engelmannii; assembly: GCA_009831015.1. Taxonomy (NCBI): domain Eukaryota; kingdom Viridiplantae; phylum Streptophyta; class Pinopsida; order Pinales; family Pinaceae; genus Picea; species Picea engelmannii. The sequence continues at coordinate 54,386 of ML796036.1, forward strand.
ATTTTTTTGGGAGCAGCCAAAGCGGTGAAGAGATAAGTGGGTAGAGCTTACAAAACTGACTTGAGGAGTACTAGCTGGGAGGCAATATTGAGGGGTCTGAAGGTCCAATTGCTTAGCCTGTTAGAAATGGAAAGGAGAAGGTTGTCCCAGGAGATGGATCTGGCTGCCGCTCCTGTGAGGGGAACCCTGAGATAGTTGGATGGAAGGGAGCTCCTGGGTATCCCCAGAAGTCTGGAAACATGGAGTTGGATAGAAGGCGGGGTATTGAAAAAGTAGAGCTTGGACTTTTCCAAGTTGAGTGACATGCCTGAGGCTTCAGTGAAGTCGGAAAGGATGGAATTGAGCTTATTAGCTTCCTTGACCGTGGGGGAGTTCAGGAGGAGGGTGTCATCAACAAATTGGCTATGAGAGGGTGCTGGCTGAATGTTGTGCAGAGGCAGGCCTTTAAGGGAGCCTTCCACTACTGCTGCCTTGATGTATCGTCCCAGGCCTTCCACCAAAAGTACAAACAGGAAGGGGGAGAGGGGGTCCCCCTGTCGGATTCCTCTGGATGGTGAAAAAGGTTGGGAAGGTACACCATTTATGAGAATGGAGAAGAAGGCGGAGGAAGTGAGATTCATGACCCAACTTACCCAACCCTGATCGAAGCCAAAAGAGTCTAGGACAACTCTGAGGTATTGCCAATTGGCTCGGTCGAAAGCTTTTGAGAGATCGAGTTTGATTAGCATACCTAGAGTTCTTGAAGTCTTGAGGGAGTGGATGATCTCGTGGGATAGAATGACGCTATCCATGATTTGTCTCCCTTCCACATACCCTGCCTGCTCCTTGGAAATGACAAATGGCAGAATGGGTTTGAGTCGATTGGCTATGACCTTCGTTATGATTTTGTAGATAACATTGCACAGGGCGATGGGTCTGAATTGTTTGGGGTTTGTGACTCTTTCTTCTTTCAGAATAAGGTGAGAAAGGTAGCATTGAGAGCTGGTAGGACTAGGCCTGAAGCTCTTGATTCCTCTACCACTTCCTGTACTTCTTGTCTGACCAGGTCCCAGCAGTGGTGGAAAAAATCCATGGTGAATTCGTCCGGGCCAGGCGCTTTTCCTGGGGGCATGGTTTTGACTGCTTGGTCTACTTCTTCTTGGGTAATGGGCCGAGTTAGAGCTGCATTTTGCTCTGGGGTTACCAGTGATGGTATATGTCCGGTGACTCTTCGTATGGCTTCCGTTCTGTCCTTCTTCGGTTCCGTTAGAAGGTCTTGGTAGTACTTGAGCAGCTCCTCCTCGATTTTGGAGTGTTCCCTGGTGATGTTTCCCTGACTGTCTTCCAGGTGAGTGATCCTATTGACATGTCGTCTATGCATCATAGCTCTATGAAAAAAATTTGTGTTTGCCTCCCCTTCCTTGAGCCATTGCACTCTGGATTTCTGCTTCCATAAGATTTCCTCTTGTTTCCTTCTTTCTTCAAGTTGTTCCTGTAGCTGCTCCTCCTCCTTCATTAATTCTGTGGTTCTGGATCCGAAAATGAATATTTTTTGAATCTCCCCCAACCTGCTTTCTATGGTCCTTATACTTTGAAGTATATTGCCAAAGCAATTTTTGTTCCATTGTTTCATCATTTGCTTGAAGTTTTTAAGGCGCTGCTGGAATTTGTACATGCTGGAGCCATGGTCTATTTCTGCCTACTCCCACCAAGATTTGGCTAGCCGCTGAAAATCCGGATGCGACAGCCAGAATTTCTCGAAGCGAAAAGGCTTATACCTGGGAGGCTCTCCCATGTCTAGCTGAAGAGCCAGGGGCCAGTGATCTGAGCCTGCTTTTGGTAGAATGAGGCTTTCCAAATAGGAGCCCGATTCCATTATTTCTTTGGTGACTAAGAAGCGGTCCAGTCGACAGGCAATGTGTTGATTACCTGATCTGCGATTGGACCAGGTGAAAGTACCATTGCTATTTTCTATATCTACTAATTTTAGATGATCAATGAGAGATTTAAAATTACCACTGTCTTGCTCTAGTATTTTGGTGCCTCCAGTTTTCTCCTCCAGCGTCAGGATCATGTTGAAGTCACCTCCCAAGATCCAGTTTGGGGTTGTTGCCAGGGTCTTGATCAATTCAAGTCGCTCCATGAATTTGTCTTTGTCCTGGTTGTTGTGAGGCCCTTAGACATTGGTGATGGCTCCTTCCTGATTCGAGCTGATGACCTCGAAGTGGGCCATTATTGTGCCTATCGTTGTAAAGGTTTTGCTGATAGTGATGTTGGATGGGTTCCATAAGATGGCAAGGCCACCTGAGGCCTTTGTGGAATCTTTTGTTATGGAAGCACATTCTTGCCATATGCGCTGAAAGATTGTTTCAGCTTCTGCTCCTCGGCATTTAGTTTCCTGTAGCAGCAGAATATCTGGTTTTTTTGCTATGATGCAGTCTGGGAGGATCCTTTGCTTGGATCTACCATTCAGTCCTCTAATGTTCCAGGTGATGATCTTCATCATTAAGAGGGAGGTGTTGAGTGGAGGTATCCCTCCGAGAGATTATGGATCTGACCTGAATTTATCATAAGGTTGCCTGCTTCCTTTATCAGTTGGTGCACGGTTTTCCATCCTCTTCTTTTGTTTTCTCGAGGGACTCTCTTCGAGCCAGAGCTCAAGTCCGTTGCTATGCCCAAGCGTGTTGTGGATCCTGCTGAGGAGTTGAGAAATACCTTATGTACTTTACGTAATTGTTCTTCAGGGAGGGTCTGCAGGTCCTTTTGATTTAGAGCTTCCTCCAGCTTTTCCAGATCTATCCTTGCTAGATCTCGGTCGTCCAACAACATAGGGGTGTCCCCATCCCCTTCTCCTCTATCTTCTGTGTGGGTTTCACCAGTTTGGGGAGAAGGGTTAGTAGTTGGGCAATTTTTTTGCGGCTGTTGAGGGTCCTTGTGTGGGTCCTGAATTTCCTCATCGTCTGGTAGCTGATCCAAAATCTCATAAGAGTTTTTGGTTGCGATTTTTTGTCTGGAGTCCTGGATCTTCTTCCTTGGAGGGTTTCTCCTTTTTGATGCAATCGTGGTGAAGCCATCCTTCTGTGTGGATTCGCTTGCTTTTGTAGCTTGTTTGATAAGAGGGCAATCCCAATATAAGTGGTTGTGCTCATGGCATCTCCTGCATCTAAAGGGAATGTGCTCATAGTCCAGAGTTTGTTGCCAGTCCTCATCCTGGTACTCAAGGGTCACCGCTCCAGGGAGTGCTTTGGAGATATTCATGTAAACACAGATCCTGGCATATGAGGTATATTTTCGCTGTCTTGTGGCTTCCGAAGCTTTGACATACTGCCCGAGGGTATTTCCTATGCCCATTAGAATCTCTTCCAGCCAAAACTCGTGTGGCAAGGAGTATAGGCGGATCCATACAGGGGCCATGGTGAAATCTTCTTTATCCGGGCTAAATCTTTCAGTCCAGAAGCGTAGGAACAGCCCTGCCGAGTTGAAGAAGTACAACCCATTTTCAAAGATCCTATCCTTGTCTTCTAGATTGTATAGAATGATTGTAAAGAAACCCTTGGAATTGAGTTGGACCTCATAATCCCCTTTGGGATTCCACCAGTGCTTGATCCATTTGTTGAGGTCCCTCTCTGCGGGCCAGAGTCCCATAAATTTTCCAATGAGGGCATGCTCTTTCATAAATTGTGTGTGCTCTCCAACCTAGTTGAGCTGATAAGGTATCTCGGTGGTTTCTCCATTTGTGGAATGCATTTACCTGGTTCCCTACCTCGTGGTGGCTTTGCCTAAGATGTTCCGGCTTCTGTTTCCATTTTCGTTCTGAGGCCTTGTTCCCTGGCTAAGAGCTGCTCTTGTACCTGTGGTGGCAGCTCGAAAGTGGGTCTCTTTGCTCTGGTACCTGATTTGTCATTGGCCACAACATTGCGGTATGAGGGGGTCCCCCCCCCCCCTCCTCGCCCATACCGGTGTATCAGTGGGGGCCGAATGGTCGTGATCGGTACTGGTAAATCTCCGCGCAGGGGTTCTTTGTCTGGATAGAGGCAAACTACACCACGAAGGGAATAGGGTTTCTCATGCTGCGTTCTGTCTGCTCCCTTCTCCTCTTCTCTTTTTCTTCCTTATAATATTATTAATGTGAAAATTTTCATTTTTTTAATCTAAAAGATTCTCTCACATTTTGTCACCCAAACTCTCTTTCAGAGACTCTCTTTCTAATTGAGAACATGTCTATTAAACAAATTACAATGTATTTTTTCATCATTTCACATTTGTGATCAACTTAACATTCATAATGTCTTGTTATAATATTTTAATGTCTTGTTATAATACTTTGACAATTGACAAATATAAGATACAATTAGTCATTTTAATATTTATGTGAATCTCTTCTTTATTTCAATGTCTTGTTATAATACTTTAATGTTTTGTTATAATACTTTGACAATTGACAATACAAATACAATTAGTCATTTTAATATTTATGTGAATCTTTTCTTTATTGAATAACCTCAACTATAACCTCTCAATTGTTTGGTTATTTTTATCATCACCTAAGAAAATCTTAGTCTTTCCTTATATTTGTATTTTGGATGGATGGGTGTGTGAATGAAAGTGTTTATTTGAGTAAGCTTGGAATCTTTTATTTGATGAAATTATTATACAAGTGTATGACATTGTTATTGAAAATATAAGCACTTCCTATGAGGATATATTTTTATAATTATTTTATTAGTTTTACCTTATAATACACCAAATCGTGATATCGTGAAAAATGAAAAAGACCTTAAAACATTGGCAAAAACTTGCCTTTTTTAAGTTAAAATTTTGTTGATAATCTTATGTTGTAAAACTCCACCAAGTTACAAACTACATTAATTGAGTAACATTGATGGTTATTACTCCCTTTTATTATTGTTGTCATTCCTTGTTAACTTTTGAGGGTTTCACTTCAACAAATATGACATTCTTGACTTTTCAAATTCTAACAATGCTTATATACAAGATTATCATGATCATCTTTCTCACATGTATGTGACAATATTGTATATTTGGATCTTACAAATCAAAGTGGGCTTGCCACTAACAATAAATGAACTAAGTCCTTTTGCATTCACTCTTTTTCTCACATGTCATTTCTTACATGAGTTTGGCCATGTTTCTTAAAAAAATTGATTGGAGAAGGTTGAACATCTTGTAGATTTTTTATATGTGCATTAACACACTTTTTGGTCCATGTTAGGCTCTTCTAAATTTTCAGTGTGATCAAACTTCTCTAAGCCTCATTATGCTTGACCCCTCATGAGTGACTAGAACTTACATTTCATCATGCTTTCATATGTGATTACCTTCATTTCTATGACCAACACCTATCCTTTATAGTGCTTGCACTTGCACTTTCCTTCACATGTCAAAACAACTCTTGATCTATAGCATGTCATCTATCCTACATCAATGCTTGATCTACATTGTGTCAACTTGACTTACATATCAATGCATGATCTTGCTACCACTTCAACCCATTAGTTCATGTCACTTATATATCTTATAGTTTGGAGGATCAATGCACTTTCTTATCTCGGTACTCAAATTTGACCAACTTTGTTCCAATGATTAACTTTGATTGACTCGAAGTGCAATCAACCAACCTAATACTAAGATTCAATTGGTCAATTATTCTTGTTTGTTGTTCCTAAGGTCAACCAATTGTTTCCACCTCATTTAATGCATTTGATTACTCAAATATGCATAAATAGGTATTATTCTACTTGTCATTTGAAACTCATGTTCTAATTCTTGCAAGAATTCACTTGATACAATCATTCTCATTGGTTGTGTTACATCAATACTTTACATCATATAAGTTTGTGACATTCTTTATTATTAATTCATTAGTACCAGTATAGATGTAAAATTGAGTAATTCTCTAGTATTGTGGTTTGTTATTGTTCATTGGTTTTTTATCACATCTATATGTGTGGATGGTTCACACTTGACCCATTATGTTCATCAATGCACTCTATAATACTGAATATCATTATTCACTTCACTAACTAATGTTCATAATAATTATCTCTCCTGCACTTCTATTATTTAATTCATATGAGCTTCTTCTTGGTTTAGTTACTATTCATGGACCCTTCTTGGGGAGGAAGCATACGTATACAACTTCGGACCCAATTTGTTTGGTTGGATAAGGCTAATCAATCAAATTCTTCTATATACATGATTTCTCAAGTGTCTAAACAAAAATGGAAGGGAATGAGCAATCAACTAGAGGGAAGGAAAAAAGTTTTATATTTCGATTTATTCCCTATGATAGCAGCATTGACTGTTGATTTATTTTTTGTGGCTGCTTGTTCCTTCAATGCTTTCAACATCAACTTCCTTTATCGCTCGATGCCGCATAGATCATGCAGAGAAATGTTGGTTCTAATCTTTTTCATATCCTCAACAATATTGTATTCCATTTGAGTAGTTGAGGAAGAACTAATTGAAGGTACTGAAGGGGTGGCAGTGGTTGTAGTTTTCTTGGTTGTTGTAGTAGAAGATGAATGACGAGCAGTTGTCCTATCGTGTGAATTCCATTGTTACCAAAATGGTTTTTTAGATTTTATTATGCACAAACCACACGGTTTGACCAATTTACTCACAAACAAAAGACTAATATGTGACCAAGGCCTTGATCGTAATGTTGGCACTGTTCGCTGGTATTAGCGAATAAATGTTCTTATTTATGTGTTAGTTTTTAAACACTTTCTAAGAGATTTATGCATTTCTCTACATGTTTAGTAGATCAAGGGAAGTAAATCCCTATTTGGACATGTTCAAAGTACCAAAGGCACATGGTTGGCCATATGCCTTCAACCCAATAACAAAAATAGCAATAACATCCAACACGGTAAGAGAAAAATGGAACAGATTTAGGTAGAAAATCAAGTCAAGATACCCAAGTACTTAATATGAGATCCAAGCCATGCCAATGAGGAAACCTCCAATACAAATAATAAACAAACAAATCTCAAAATTTATTCCTAAAGATGAATATCTACTCTCTATTTGTATAAATAATTAGGTTGGACAACCCCATTGATGTAGCAGACGTCCACCCCCTGCCATCAAAGTACATATGCAATGGAACATTCCTTGAGTTGTGCATAATTAGGACCACAACTACCCTAATGCTTCTTCCTCACTGTTACATTTCCCTTATTTGTCAACCCAATCATGCCATAACCCCTAGGGTTGTACATTGACTATCACATATCCATGTTTGCTTCCATGTAACACCAGTAAATAGATGTTGCAGAAAAACAAATTGTATGAACTAGAATGACACATTCACTTGCTGCAACTTGTCTCCTACTACAACACATCTCATGTCGCACCACATCTTTTACTATGGCATGCCTTTGTTGTAACAGGTCTCTGCTACAACATGTCTCTATTGTAACACACCATTGATGCAACATGCATCCTATTGCAAAACATCTTCTATTGTGACACATATTCTATTGAGTTTGTAGTGGTGCCATTTGGGTTGACAAATGAACAACTACTTTTATGTGTTTGATGAATGGAGTGTTCAAAGGCTATCTGAACAAATTTGATATTGTTTTTTCAAACAATATTCTCATTTACTCCAAGATAGAGGAGGAGCATGAGCATAATTTGAGGTTGGTGCTACAAGTGTTGAGAGAGCACCAATTGCATGCCAAGTTAAGAAAGGGCACTTTCTATCAAAGGAAAATCCACTATTTGGGCCACATTATATCAAAAGAGGGCATAGGAATGGATCCAGAAAAGATTGAGGCGATCAAAGGATGGCCAACACCAAATAATATCTTAGAGAGGAGATCATTTATGAGATTATTTGGCTACTATATGAGATTCATTGAAGGTTTCTCCAAGATTTCACATCCAATTAGTTCACTAAAAAATGAAGGAATGAAGTTTGAATGCACTTCAAAATGTGAAGATATTTTTCATCACTTGAAGGAATTATTAACCAATGCACCTATTTTAAATATTGATGATCTAGAGGAAAAAAATTTTCTGTGCACTGATGCCCACAAGGAAGGACTTGGTGGAGTCCTTACTCAAAATGGGAATGTCATATGCTATGAGTCAAGGAAGCTAAAAGAGCATGAAATATACTATGTCACACATGAATTAGAGCTAATAGTTGTTTTTCGTGCATTGAAGATGTGGAGGCATTATTTCATGGGCAGAAAATTCGAGCTAAGGATAGACCATAGTGGTCTAAAATACTTGTTTGAGTAGCCAACATTAAATCCCAGACAAATCAGATAGTTGGAATTTCTCGTTGAATGTGACTTTGACATCAAGAAAATCAAGGGAAAAGAGAATAAATTTGTTGATTCATTCAACATGAGGGTGCATGAGATGCATGCTACAACCATTAGCATGTACAGTTCATATTTAAAGAGAAGAATTTTGGAAGTTGTAGCAATAGACCAACACTATTTACAAGTTAAAGAGGGCATACAATAGGGTAAGGCATAACTGCAATATAAAGATTACAAGATGGAAGAGGATGGAATCCTTTTTTACAAGAAAGAATTTTATGTTCCTAATTCAAAGGAGTTGAGAAATTTAGTGATGAAAGAGATGCACAATGTGCCTTATGTTGGACATCCAGGGTTAACCATACCAAAAAGATATTGCAATTGTAATAGGCCAATATTTTTGGCTTGAAATGAAGAAATATGTGGTTGATTACATATTCAGGTGCATAGAATGTCATAAGGTAAAGTTTGAGAAAAAACATTTGGCATGATTGTTACAACCATGGAAATGGAATATTGTTACTATAGATTTCATCACCAAATTGCCCAGGATGGTAAAGCAACATGATTCCATCATGGTAGTGGTGGACAAACTTACAAAGGCTGCACATTTTATTCCAATCAAGATGAGTTATAAGGAAGACAACATTGTAGATATTTACATGAAGGAAATTTCCAAGCTACATTGTGTGCCTAAGGCAGTAGTATCTGACAAAGATTCCAAATTCACTTCCAATTTCTGGAAGGGTTTGTTTAAAGGCTTTGGGATGAATATGAATTTTAGCATAGCATATCACTCAGAGTTAGATGGTAAGATCGAGAGGATCAATCAAGTTATTTAAAATATGATAAGGATATATGTTATGAACAAGCCTTTCAAGTGGGAAGACTATCTTCATTTGGTTGAGTTTGCATATAATAATGGGTATCAAGAATTTATGAATATGATCCCATTTGAAGAGTTGTATGGAACAAAATGAAACACGCTACTGAGCTAGGATAATCTAGCAGATAGAGTCATTATTGGGCTAGAGTTGCTCAAGGATATGGAAGAGTAGATGATAAAGATTAGGCAAAATTCAAAGTCTACACAGGACAGGAAAAATATCTTTGCAAGAAAAGGAAGAACACGTGGGGAATTCAGAGTGGGGGAGCATGTATTCTTGAAAGTAAAGGCTAAAAATAGTTCACTGAAATTGGGGAGCTACTCAAAATTGGTAGCAAGATATTGTGGGTCATTTGATATTCTAGGGAGGATCCACCATGTTGCATACATGCTTGCATTTCCTACATCCATGTGAATTCATAATGCATTTCATGTGTCTTTGTTAAATAAGTATGTGCCTAATCCTTACCACGTGATTGTGATCCAGATGGAGCACAAGGGTCACTTCCAGGTCCAGTTGGTGTACATATTGGATAGGAAGATAAAGGTGCTCAGGAATCAAGCCATTGGCCTGGTAAAGGTCCAGTGCACCTACTATGATCCTGAAGGTCCCATGTGGGAGCACAAGGAGGCTGTGAAGGAGGAGTACCCACATGTTTTTACAAATTTTGAGGAAAAATGAATGTATAATTGTATGTAAATGCATTGAGTAAAGTGCACAAATAAGGGGGAGGGGAATGCCATACCCTCATATTGATCCCCCTGTTTGTAATATGTTTAGGTAAGTATGGTTTATAGGTTGGTGAGCCAGTATGATTTTGGGTTGGAGTTCTTGTAATGTTTTGGGTCGAAGAGCATGTACCGATCAAAGGTTGAAGAGCTTAGAAATGTAATTGTACATGAAATATCATTAATAAAATACATCGTGGTTGTATACCAAGTCATACAAAGAGTGTGGGGGGCTAGGACTCCATGAGAGGGAAAGGTGAGGGGGGTAAGGGGCTTGGGAAGGGGACTAATCCAAGAATATAATAAAGTATTCCTAAGCCTAAGTCTTGATTTCATGTGATTTCCAAAAGTTTCTAAGAGATGGAACGAGTTCCCAAGTGGTGGGAGAGTGGCTCCTTCAGTGCCACTTGTCAAAAAGGATCCATGCATATTTAAGTTGAGAGCTTAATGGAAAATAGGACCATTGTGTTTACTCTTTATACCATTGTTTCCTAGGCATGTTGGGGTGTAATCTAAGATATCCACTATGACATTGTTACCTTGTGAACCCTGAGAATCATAGGCAAATTTTTGTGGACAATTCTCCTTGGGTTTCCTTTCCCTGGAGGGATAATTGTGTGGGTAGGTTGCCCAATGTGTGAGGCCTAGAGGGTTCTTAGAGACTCCATTATTGTAGTTAGAGTTCTTGGAGCCACAACTCTAAGACTTCCTAGCTAACCTGTGAAATATCCTTGAAAGGTAAGCGGGAAAACCTGAGGTACTACAGAGTAGAGAAGGGGTACACTTCCTTTGTTTTTACAGGATGAGGGGAATGAGATCTTTCTGGTTGGGATTGTTGTAGGAGTTTGGAACCTTACCCTAGGTTTCTATTTGTATTGATTGTTAGACCTAGTTGAGTCATTGCTCCAGCTCAGGGGTGACCTACTGCTGAGAGAGTTGGAGTAGTAGAGTTTATGGATTGATAGAACTCTTGAGGCCTACAACTAGTTGGTGTTTTTCATAAAAGATAAGTGTTCACTTATATGTGTTTTAAATGTTTTTTATGATGTGTAATTATACGTGTTTAAATGTTGTGTGATTATGAATAGCTATGCATATTTATAGTTCTATATGTTATCATGAGTATGCATGGGATTACATGTCATCCATCATAATTGCATTCATATGACATGATATATTATTAAAGGATATTAGAGCTTTGAATTTTTAAGGAAAAATTATGTGGGAAACTGAAGAAACTTTCTGAGTACCCCACCATCCCAGTTGGAACATGGGTGGTTAGGTATGTTAAAAAATGCAAAGGCAATGAAAGGAGAATGTGAACAACATGTTAAATAGACATTTTTTACATGTTCATGAGTGCATTGCCTAGTTTTCATATCATTTCAGTGTTTCCATCATTTCTAGATAGGCACTCCTCTCTGATTTTCTTGAAAGCAGTGGTCATGGCGCAATCCATCTTTGTGATATAGGAACTACAACATGTTGTTGCAACATAGGAAACTAAGATAAATTGTGCATCTATATTTGCATGCTATAGATATGGTACTTATTTGGTTAATGAGAGCAAGAGAAGAATGTATTCATCTCTAGCTACATTGAGCTTAGACAAAAACATATTGAAGGATGTGTTTTTAAGATATCTTTTGTGTTGTAAAAGGGAAAATATTTCTTTTTCTTTTTTTTTTACTAGTGACAACAAAGTTCGAATGGATGCAGAATTGCATTTTTATCCATTAGAAGAAGTGGGAAATTAAACCTGCAACGGGAGCATCGATATTTCTTGCAAATTATTGTGTGGTGATGATTTTGAACCTAATCAACAAAATCCACAATCTCATTATCAAAATCTTGTCAATAAATTGGCACATTTTAGATCCAAAGAAACCCATGTTCATATTCATTTCCTTTATTTTAGAATTCAATAATGAAGATGTAGTCTTCTAGTTCTCCAAATAATTCACTATTGTTTGAAATTAAATTTCAAAAATATGTCATTTTGTGTCTATAGTAGCATCTACAAATGACAAGGTGTTTTATGACCAATGAATCAATAGTTTCTTCATAAATGTTTTTTCAATTTTATCTGAAGATTTGTTTTCAGTTTCTTGCAATGCATGGCCCAATGGAGCCTAAAGATGTTTAGCACTAGTAAATCAAAGTTCCAATGGATGCAAAATTGTAGTTTTATCCATTACAAGAAGTGGGAAATTAAATCTACAACTGGAGCATTAATATTAGTGGAAAATAGGACCATTATGTTAATTCTTGCTACCATTATTTCCTGGGCATGTTGGGGTATGAGCTAGGAGAGCCACTGTAACCTTGTTACCTTGTAAGTGTACCTCATATTGGAGTAGAGAATGGGGTACACTTCCTTGGTTTTTGCAATATGAGGGGAATAAGATCTTGTTGGTTGGAATTATTATAGGAGTTTGGTACCTTGGCCTAGTTTTTTATATGTATTGATTGTTAGACCTAGTTGGCTTAAGTATCCTTTCCCCTAGTGGAGTCATAGCTCCAACTTGGGGGTGACTTGTTGCTGAGAGAGTTGGAGCAACAAAGCCTATGGTTGGATGGAACGCTTGAGGTCTACAACCAACTAGGTATTTTTCGTAAAAGATAAGTGTTCCATTTTATGTGTTTTAAATGTTGTTTATGATGTGTAATTATACATGTTTAAGTGTTGTGTGCTTATGAATAGTTGTGAATATTTATAATTATGTATGTTATCATGAGTATGCATGGGATTTCATGTCATCCAACATAATTACATTCATATGAAAAGACTGTTGGAGTTACTTCACACACACCTAGGATTTATTTTTCCTAAGGTTTTTCCTTGTTTATTAGTCATAATTAGTCATTATCCAGTCTCCTATATTTTAGGAGAGAATATTCCACCCGGAAAATATTCTCTTTTAGTTGACACTTTAGTTTGACTAGTTGAGTTGAGTTTAGATGTTGCATTGGGATCATCAGCATGATAATTTGACCTTTCCTTGGGATCATAACCAAACGGGTGCATTAGCCTTGATTCCTTGAGTTAACTCCTCACTACTCTCTGTTCAGTCAGTTAATTGAAGACTAGTTGACTAGTTAACTCAACTAGGTGGCAGTTCACTGCCGTAACTGCCTGAGAGACTAGAATAGGTGGTAGTTCACTCCCGTAACTATTGGTGTGTGTCCAGATCACTCTAGACCACCACTATGGTGCATTGGTTCACCTCCAGTGTGAACTCATTGAGCTATACAGAGTATATCATGTGTAAACTATTCATTTTTCACAACGGTTAATGAGAATTCTTTCATTCTTTCTCTCCTTCTTCTTCTTTCTCAAACTCTCTCTGCAAATGTGTGTATTATTGTTTAGCTAGATCTATTCTATGTAGGTTCAACACATTTACATGGTATCAGAGCCGATAGATTGCTAAGCAAAATCTACACCAAAATTTTTTGCAGGTACAAAAGATTGAAGACAGCGGAAAGATGGAATTCCAAAAAGAATTCATTCTTACACCTTACAACTATTTTGCATGGAAGGAGAAAATATCCATACATCTCCGAACCAAAGGGTTGTATAGGTTAACCTTGAATACAAATACATAACTGACATCAGCCATAGAAAAATCCAAGTACTTAAATCACATGGATGAGGCACTCAGAACAATTTGCAGTCTTATTTCTCCCAATCTCCTTTTTCACATATCTTCCTGTAAGACTCCCAATGAAGCCTGGAACACCTTGGAAGGGCTCTTTGGAAAACATGATGAGATGAGGGGACACATGTTGGAGGTGGATCTGCTCACATTGGATCCAAAAATCTTCGACAATATCCAACATTTCTTTACAAAATTCAAGGATTTACTGTCGCAACTCAAAGCTTGCGGGGTTGATAAATCGAAGGAGGAGAAACAAATGGTTCTCACCATTATCTCCAAGCTTGGTCCTGAATTCTTTGTATTTGTATCTACATTCCATACTGTCAGATTCGCCTTTGGAGCCACCTGGAAGATGCCTCTCTTGAGGACTTTATCGAATCCCTGACACAAGAGCAAACCAAGCTCATCAACATGGGCACAATCAAAGGCCCAAGGGTGCTTGCACTCACTGTGCATGATGGCAGCCACACATATCAGAAATATAAAGATAAAGATAAAAGGAAAGCTCATGCACATTCGAAGAAGGAAGGGTACACAAAACCTTTCACCGATGCCTCTGAATCCAAAGGAGAAAAGGGAAGAAAAGGGGAGAAATGCACGTATTGTCACAAAGGATTCCATTCAGAATCCGCATGCATGCAAAAACAATATCTCAAATACTTCAGCAAAACAACCTTGGATATCGCATCCCCGAGGGTGCAAAGAAGAAGAAGGCAGAAGATCTGAATTCCAAGAAAGGAAATTCTAGCCATGCCTTGATTGCCATCAACTCCTCTCCCGATGCTTGGATCGTTGATTTAGGAGCATAACATCACATGGCTGCCTCAAAAGAAGTATATTGTTCTTTGGATGCTTGCAAAAGTCCTCCCATTCTAATGGGGGACAACTCTTCTGTAGTGTCCCCAAGGCCGAGCCCCGTTGCAGATCATGTTATATGCAAAGAATTGTAAATATGTTCTATAGGCTGGTGAGCCAAGTTTTGAATAAGCTATAGGCTTATGATTTTTGTTAGGCCAGGGAGCCTAAGTGTTGAAGGCCAGGAGCATGTTGATGTACTTGTATGTATGCAGGTCAATTAATAAAATATAAATACCACCAGTGCAAACCGACCACGATGAAAGAGTGATGGGGGACTGAGCGTCCACATAATGGGCAAGAGATCAGGGGCTGAAAGGTGGGAAAGGGGCTGAGTGAGGATCCTAGGGGCTAAGCCTAGGGGGCTTAGGCCTGGAATTATATTTTATTATTATTCATAAAAATCCATATGCACATTATTTTATCCTAAGTCCTTTTTGGAAGGACCCGTGAATTCCCAAGTGGTGGGAGGAAGGTGTACGGATGGAATGCATGCAGTTCCGA
>ML796036.1:77738-129456 GCA_009831015.1 Picea engelmannii
AGGTTCGTGGAAGGCCTGCACTTGGTTGGTGAATGCTACAGCAGATAAAAGATAAGTAATCTGAGTTATGTTTTAACACATTTGACATGACTGTGCTGTTTTGTATCATGTTTTCCGCTGTGTAAATGAATTAATGATGAATGTTATGGAACATTTAATTATAACAGTACCCATATATTTTACTCTGAGTTGTTAAGTGTGTTTAATTCTAGTTAAATGCATTTGTTTTTAAATCCATGTAATGGATGGTAAATCGAGAGGTTTGGGTGAACCTGGGTAGTGAATTGGTACACTACAAATTGGTATCAGAGCAATTGGTACACTACAAATTGGCATCAGAGCAATTGGTACACTACATCTTCTGTCGAAGTCACCGACAAAGGAAGGATTGAACTCACTAACGGAAGATTCGAGAATGTGCTGCATGTTCCCAAGCTTTCTATCAACCTTCTCTCTGTGTATCAAATGACGAATTCCAGCACCGGAAAGAAAGTTGTATTAACACCAAATTCCGTGGACATCTACAACATGCAAACCAACTCTAGGGTTGCTACCGGTGAGGTAAATCATCAGTCTAGATTGTATACATTTTCTGAATTCATTGAACCTAATTCTACTTTACTGCTTACTCATGCTGATGAAAGTAGTAGTATATGGAACGAAAGGTTTGGACATTTGAATTTCAGATACATGTAACAACTTAGCAAGCAAATATTAGTTGATGGTCTACCATACATCCATTTCTACAAGGGAGTATGTGAGGGATGTGTTCTTGAAAAACACCCTCAAGAGAAATTCAACAAGGGAAAGTCTCAGTGAGCTTCTGCACCTTTAGATCTGATCCACAGTGACCTCATGGGTCCTTTTCCGCATCCATCGATCAGAAAAGCAAGGTTTGTTCTCATTTTTGTTGATGATTTCTCACGTTTTACATGGATATACTTTCTTAGGCAAAAATTCGAGGTCTTTCAACACCTCAAAGATTTCAAAGCCCTTGTTGAGACACAGTCCGAAAACAAGATTAAAGTCCTCCGAACTAATAAGGGGGGAGAGTATGTGAATCATGAGATCCATAATATTTTCCACAAGGTAGGTATTCAGTTGAAACACACAGTTCCCTATACTCCACAGCAAAACGGAGTTGCTGAGCGGAAAAACAGATCTCTAAAGGAGATGGAATCTTGCATGTTGCATGCAAAGTCTCTACCATAGAGACTATGGGCCTAAGCACTTAATTGTGCAACATACATCCAAAATAGATCTCCCCATATATCTATCAAGGATAAGACCCCCTACGAGGCTTGGAGCGGCCTCAAACTGGAAGTGGCCCACTTTCGCATTTTCGGTTCACGTGCATGGGCCCAAATTCCCTCTGAAAATAGGAAGGCACTTGATCCACAGAGCACTGAGTGCATTTTTGTTGGATACCCCAACGGTGTGAAGGGAGATCGGCTTATTGATCTTTTCTTGGACCGGCTCATCATTGAGCATAGTGTCCAATTCAATTAAAGTGTCTCGCATGTACCTCAGCAGCCGCATGCAGACACCTTCACTCTTCCACCTGTCCGAGATTATGAGCATGCACATGTTGAATCTTCTTCAGATGAGAGTTCTGATTCAGAGGACTCAGATGATTCAGATTCAGAGTCAGTACAGTCAGATGCACAGTCAGAGCATCTAGATGCAGTTGCAGAGCCATAGCAGAGGCCCAAGTGGGCACAAACTAATCTCCAGGATGCAAGGGATCTCGTTGGTGATCCAACCAATACTACAAGGACTTGATCTAATTTCAAGGAGCCTCTTGTTGCACTCACTGCCACTAAACCACTGCCTTCCAGGCATCTTTTCTTGGTTCAGTCTTCAGATCCACAGTCTTATGGCGAGGCTGCTGGAAATCCCTTTTGGGAATTCGCCATGCAGGAGGAGTACAACTCCCTCCTCGAGAACCAGACTTGGGATTTGGTTCCCCTTCCTTCTCGGAGGAAACTTGTCAGATGCAGATGGGTCTACAAGACCAAGAGCGCAGTGGATGGAAAGATAAACATATACAAAGCCAGGCTTGTTTGCAAAGGCTTTCAATAGGTTCATGGTATTGACTATGATGAGACCTTCACTCCAGTAGAAAAGATGAATTCCATATGATTGGCACTTGCCATTGCGGCAGCCAAGGGAAGGGAAGTCCATCAGATGTACGTGAAGAATGCATTTCTTCATGGTGATCTCTCTGAGGATATCTACATGGAGCAACCCCAGGGATTTATGAAGGACTCATCTTTGGTCTGTCGGCTGAAGAATTCACTTTATCGCCTCAAAAAGGCTCCGAGGGCATGGTATGCCAAGATGGACTCCTACCTGTTGTCACAGAACTTTGTATGTTGTAAATCAGACTTGAATGTCTACATGCTCAGGACGACTGATTCACTTCTACTTTTAGTTCTATATGTCGATGATTTTCTGATCACCGGTTTCTCGACTTCAGCGATTGCTGCATTCAAGAGAATTCTTCATGACAAGTTTTTGATGACGGACATGGGTCCGCTACACTTCTTCCTTGGACTCAAGATTAGTCAGGATGCATCAGGCATCAAACTGTCTTAGGCCAAGTATGCATGAGATTTCCTTAAGAGATTTCACATGATAGACTGCAAGTCTGCTCCGACTCCTTTCCTATCAGGAGTCAAACTTGAGGATGGCGAGGAGACTCCACTGGTTGAAAACATACTGTACAGACAACTAGTGGGGAGCTTATTGTATCTCACACACTCCAGACCAGACATCTCATATGCAGTTGGCGGAGTTTCCAGGTTCATGCAGGAGCTGCATGAACTACATTGGAAAGCCGCAAAGCGTATCCTTCAATACGTATAGGGCACCATGACCTTTGGGATTCATTATGCAACAGACTCTAGATTAGATCTCATCAGGTTTACTGATTCCGACTGGGCTGGCGATATCATTGATCGCAAGTCCACATCTGGTTAATCACTCAGTCTTGGTTCTGGGCCTATCTGTTGGTCGAAAAAGAAGCAAGCTCCCATTGATCTATCTTCAACCGAGGCAGAGTACAGAGGGGTATTTAACATAACCATTCAGGCTATGTGGCTACAACATTTTCTCACTGAGTTGGGAATTCAGTTTCATCGATCGATCGTCATCTGGTGTGACAACCAGAGCACTCTGAAGTTCTGCAGAGATCCAGTTCAGAGGCAATAGACGAAGCACATCGATATCCACATGCACTACATCCAAGACTTAGTACACGAGGGGATCATCGACTTACAGTTATGTTCTTCAACAGAACAGATGGTAGACATCTTCACCGAGACCTTCACTAAGCAGAAGTTCCATTCTCTGCGAAGTCGTCTTGGAGTGAAGGACACAATTGCCTAGCAATTGTAGTTCTTCTTTTTACATACATTGTACCTTGAGGGGGGGGGGTTTCCCATGAGGTTTCCCCTCTTTCCTCACTTTATTTTCAGTGTATCTTTTGTATTTGGGTACCTAACATGGCCTCGTTGTCGGGACCCATTCTTTATTTTCACCATAGTGATGTTCAAGGGGGGTGTTGGAGTTACTTCACACACATCTAAGATTTATTTTTCCTAAGGTTTTTCCTTGTTTATTAGTCATAATTAGTCATTATCCAGTCTCCTATATTTTAGGAGAGAATATTCCACCCAGAGAATATTCTCTTTCAGTTGACACTTCAGTTTGACTAGTTGAGTTGAGTTTAGATGTTGCATTGGGATCATCAGCATGCTAATTTGACCTTGCCTTGGGATCATCACCAAACTAGCGCATTAGCCTTGATTCCCTGAGTTAATTCCTCACTACTCCCTGTTCAGTCAGTTAACGAAGACTAGTTGACTAGTTAACTCAACTAGGTGGCAGTTCACTCCCGTAACTGCCCGAGAGACTAGAATAGGTGGCAGTTCACTCTCGTAACCGTTGGTGTGTGTCCAGCTCACTCTAGACCACCACTATGGCACATTGGTTAACCTCCAGTGCGAACTCATTGAGCTATACAGAGTATATCATGTGTAAACTATTCATTTTTCGCAACGATTAATGAGAATTCTTTCATTCTTTCTCTCCTTCTTCTTCTTTCTCAAACTCTCTCTGCAAATGTGTGTATTATCATTTAGCTAGATCTATTATGTGTAGGTTCAGCACATTTACAAAGACAGATTGTTAAAGGGTATCAAAATTATGAATGTTTAAGGAAAATTTTTGTGGGAAATTGAAGAAACTTTCTAAGTACCCCACCATCACAGTTGACATAGGGGTGGTTGGGTATGTTACAAAATACAAAGACAATGAGAGGAAAATGTGCACAACATGTTAAATAGACATTTTTTACATGTTTAGGAGTGCATTCCCAAGTTTGCATATCATTTCAATGTTTTCATCATTTCTAGAAAGACACTCCTCTCTGATTTTCTTTAAAGTAATGGTAATGGTACAATCCATCTTTATGATATAGGAACATCAATATGTAGTTGCACCATAGGTATCTAATATTATTTTTGCATATGTATTTGCATGCTATAGATATGGTACTTGCATTTAGTCATATGTCATATGGGTCTCTTTTTAGCAACAAAGTAGGGCATAAAATAGAAGAGCGCAAGAGAATAATGTATTCATCTCTAGTTACTTTGAGCTTAGACAAAAAGATATCAAAGGACATGTTTTTAAGATATCTTTTGTGTTGTAAAAGGGAAAAAATTTCTTTTTTATTTTTTGTCGTTACTAGTGACATCAAAGTTCCAATGCATGCAAAATTGCAATTTTATGCATTAGAAGAAGTGGGAAATTATACCTTTAACTGGAGGGTCGATATTTCTTGCAAGTTCTTGTGTGTTGATGAGTTTGAACCTAATAAAAAAAATCCACAATCTCATTATTAGAAGCATGTTGATAAATTGGCACATTTCAGATCCAAAGCAACCCATGTTCATGTTCGTTCCCTTTATTTTAGAATTCAATAATGGAGAAGTAGTCTTCTAGTTCTCCAAATAATTCACTATTGTTTGAAATTAAAGTTCAGAAAGATGTCATTTTGTGTCTATAGTAGCAAATACAAATGACAAGGTGTTCTATGACCAATGAATCGATAATTTCTTCAGAAATATTTTTTCAAGTTTATCTGAAGACTTGTTTTCAATTTCTTGCAATGCATGGAACAATGGAGCCCAAATATGTTCAACACTAATAAAAGTCACAAAGAATGTAGGAGGATCAAGCTATTGTATAGTTGCAAAGATATTTCTTTACACATTTTGAAATAGTAAGGTGGCATATGTATGTTTTCGAGAGATCAATATGCAATTGAGGATTTTAATACCCTTTCAAGATTGTTTTTGTACTTGACATCTTTGGTAGCTATTTTTTTTCCTTTTATCTCTCCTTTGCAAATAAGAATCCAAGCAAAACTTGAAACTTAGTTTATAAGAATTTGGATTGCTTTGAAGAAAATATATGTAATGTGTGTTACAAAGTCTTCGGTAGCATGTACGATCTCCCATTGTGTTATTTTTCAATAAGAAAACCACTTCACAGTGTCATCATGTTGACTAGATCCATAAAATAGTCTAGGAAAATTTAACACTTCAAACAACTTTTCTTGTCAAATGCCTAATTGTTGGAATCCTTCATAAGGTGCAATTTGCATGATTATGTTGTCTATATTGTCTATTAGATGGGTTTGTTCATATCCATGTTGATAGGATGTGCTATGAATAACTACACACATTGATCTGCATTTCATTAAAGTAAGCCATACATTAATACAATCAAAAGTGACATTTGGCTTCATCTTCCAAGATGTCCAAATAACTCTTCCTATTCACCTATGAATCTTCATATTTCTCCTAAAATAATATGTACAATGTACCATAATCCCAAGGATTAGGTATCTAACATTCCACCCCTTGATCCAAAGGGGCGTTTGTAAGTATAAGCATCTTTCTGAACTTTTTAAACTTTTCTCTTCCAAGCGCTTTGGTGAAGATGTTTACAATTTTCTCACTTGTGGAACAATGTATCAACTAAATGGTCTTGGCCTCTACATGAGATTGAATCATATGGTACTTCATGTTGATGTGCTTTATTCGATCACATAATCTATAATTATTGGCCAACTTTATTGTAGAAGTGTTGCCAATAAAGAGTGGAGTAGCATTCACTTATTTCTCCTGCAAATCCTCTAGTATCTTCCTAAGCCACACAATCCCCTTTTTTACCTCTATAGTGGAATCTACTACTAGAACATACTATATGTGTGATCTCCAAGAGATAGTTGCCAATATAAGACTCATGAGGTATATTTAAGTAGACACTTCATTGTCTGCATCCCCATCAAAGTGTGTATCTATATGTCCAACTAGTTTGAATTCCTCCACCTTGGAGTATTTTATCCCAAAGTCTTGACTTCCCTTCAAGTAGTTTTTTTGCATGAACTTAGAAAGGATCCCAACTGAAAATGAAATATATGGTCTAGTAGTAGTAAGGTAGATAAGGCTTCCCACAAGTTGTCTGTATTTAGTTGCATCTTCAAATTCATTCCCTTCTTTTTCTCCATTGGAGTAGGGAGAGGATTACAATCATCCATGCCAAATTTGTTTAACAATTCTCTAATGTACTTATTTTGGGAGATGCATACATGTTTTGGATTCTGAGTTACTTAAATACCTAAGTAGTAGTGAATATGTCCCATGTTTATCATCTCAAAACCCTTCTTTAGTTATTTCTTTATGGATGCAATATATGCTTCATTGTTCCCTGTTATCAAAATATCATCTACATACACCGCAAGATATACAACAATTTTTCCAACTTTCTTGAAAAATAAAGTTGCATCATCAAGATTAACATGCTTGAAATTGATATTCAAAATATTCTTAGTTACCTTTTCATACCATGCACAAGTGCCTTCTTTAGGCCATACAAAGACTTGATGAGCTTGCATACCTTATGTTCTTGACATTTTATAGCAAATGTTATTGGTTAAGACATGTAGACATTCTCTTTCAAGTCTCCATTCAATAAGGTTATATTCACATCCATGTGATGAATCGTCCACCTGCTTTGTCTTTCCAAATCCAAAAATGTGCGAACGATAGCCCATTTTGTTGTCAGGCAGGGGGGGGAGTCTCTTCATAGTATATGCCTTCTTTCTATGTATATCATTTTTCCACAAGCCTCGCCTTATACTTGTCAAGTGAGCCATATAATTTGTACTTGTTCTTGTAGACCACCTATAACCAATTCATTTAGTTATGAATTGAGGATTCACCAACTTCCATGTCCCATTCTTGATGAGAGAACCATATTCCTTCTGCACATATTCTTTCCACTCATCATGAAAGGAAGATTCATTAAAGGAAGTTGGTCCAATGTTAGTATATAAATTCAATTCACAATCATATGAAAAATTCATATCATTTACATCACCTAAATCTAAATTGTTTTAAGCACATCCATCATCTTGTCTTGTAGAACTTCTAGTTCCTATCTTTTCAACCTCATCAGGATGAAAAATTTCAAGTGTCTTTATGATACACTTTAAACATTTCCATGATGATCCAAGTTTCTCAACTAATTGAGATGGTGTTGCATTCCCATCAAGGTTCAACCTTTCATTCCTCTCAATCACACCATCCAATTGAACTTCATGTTTTCATGAAGTGGCTAGATCTTCTACATGAGGGGGAGATGGAACTTCAAAAGACGATTCTAGAGATTGATCCAAGATAGGGACCCCCCTTTCAAGATGTGGAATCTCATCATCAAACTCATGACATGTCTTTACATGGGTGAATCTATCTAGATGATCAAACTACTTCTCAATAGTTTTTTCATTCTTGGTGGATTCAAGAAAAATCACATATATGGAAAGAGTGAACTTATTGTCTACCTCATCGTATAGATGATATGCCTTGGTAGTATTTGAGTACCCCACGAAAATGCACTTTGGACTCCTTGCACCAATTTTGTTTCTTTTCTCCTTAGGAATTAAGGAATAACAAGTGGAACCAAAGACCCTAAGATGCCTCACCGAAGGAATGCATCCATACCACGTTTCATAAGGAGTCTTGTTCCCAAAATCATGACTTGGACTCTTGTTTCTCACATATACTACACATAGAACTTCATCAACCCAAAACATCAACTTCACTTTCTTGAAAAAAAACATTGAACATACCATATTCAAGAGTGTCTCGTTCATTCTTTCTGCTACACCATTCTGTTGAGGATTGTATGGAACCATGGTTTGATGTTTGATCCCATGTTGATGAAGATAGTTTTAAAATCATTTGAAGTATATTCCCCTCCATTATCAATACGAAGAGTGCCAATACAAGATTGTGTTTCATTTTCAATCCATAATTAAAAAAAATTAAATGTTTCAAATGATTGAGATTTTTGTTTCAACAAATAAACCCAACACATCCTAGTGTAGTCATCAATAAAAGTCATGATATATTTGTTTCCAAAGGCAGATGGAACGGGCACGGGGCCACACAAATCAGAGTGTATCAACTCTAGATTTATGCATGCTCTCATGAAAATGTTGCTTGTTGTGTTTGTCAGTTACCTAATCCTTGGGATTATGGTATTGTAAAATTATTATAGACATTTAATCTAGGAGAAAACGAAAAGTCTTAAGTGAATAGGAACAACCATCCGATACCTTGTTTGTATATATATATTCCACTCACTTTAATTCAAAATATTTCATTTGTAGCTTTACTCATCCCTCACTTGAAAGTGGTATGAGAACACTCGGTGTTTTGATAACTCCATGATATGATTCTCTTTGTTGTCATTTGCTAGATCTCTCATTTCATGAATTCCTACTAGCCTCGTTAACATCGAGAAAATAGTCCCAACCATTGAACTACTCGATTTTTGAGTGTGTAGGTTTCCACAGTTAGTCATTATGTTGTGTAAGATTTCTGGAGAAAATTGTGTATGTTGTTTTTGAAACGTCCAATGTTTCGAGTGGATACTCCACCCATCATCAGGGACACCAGAAGCTTGTATGGTGGAAAAGAGTGCTAAGTGGCTTCAATTTAAGGGGAAATAAGTGACCCTTGAAGAAAGAGAAGATGTAGGAATTTAGTTGTTCATATTAGTTAACAAATTTTAATAAAAAAATTAAGGAAAAAATGTTTAAAATAATAAAAAAAATTGAAAGATTATTAAACAAAGAACAATGTAAAATGTAAAGACTAGGAACAAAAAGAAAAAGGAAAAATAAATTGTTGAAATAAAAAACTATATTGATTCATTAGGGAAAATGAATGAAAAATTAAGGAAAAAAAAGGAGGGGGTTAATATAAATGAATCAGGAGGTTAAAATTGTAAAGGGGACTAGTTTCACCACATTTTAACCTAATTTTCATCCCCTTTACATTTTTAACCTCCTAATTCATTTATATTAACCCCCTCTCCTATTTTATCTTATCTTTTTATCCCCTTTAATCTTTCATTCATTTACCCTACTGAATCTATGTAGTTTACCGTTGATTTCAACCAAAACAAATTCCCTTTTCTTTCTGGTTCCTAGTCTCCCCATTCTCATTTGTCTAATAATACTGCAGTAGGGCATTGCACTGTCTAATAATATATATATGACTCACTTTAATACAAATTAATTTGTTTGTGGAGTTACTCATCAATGACGTGATAATGTTTACCAAGAATACATGCATCAAATTACTTTAAATTCCTTAGAATGGTAGGCAAACCAGAAACACCATTTCTCTTCAATATGCAAAGACTATCATAATTGATGTGCCCAAATATAGTGTGCCACAAGAGACTGGAAGACAATATAACTTCATCATGGTGAGAGACGTATTTTGAATTATGTTCTCGTGCAGATGTCCCTTTCAAATTCAACAATTTGTCATACTCCCATTCTGTCATGGTCATGACCATGTTGTCGAAAGACCTTATTTCAATTTTTTTTATGAAACATGTGAATGGAATGGCTATGCTATTGAATGTGAACAAGAGACAACAAGTTCCTCCACAACTCAAGAAGATACAAAACATCATGCAAAATAAAGTTTGGGAATCCATGCAATTTGAGCATGATGGTGACAATTCATACATTTTTGAGACTTGATATATTTGCAAAGTATATTGCACCTTCTACATTGTCATTCAATTCTTCAGAGAAATATTTATGCAATTTTGTGTGTCAAACAACACTAGTTTCAAGCAATCATTCATGTATCCAAGAATCAAATGAATTTTTGAACAAATCTTCATTTATGCCAATATTGCAATGAGCAACAACAAAATGAGCATATTCTAGAGATTTACCTTTGTTTTCCTTTTGTTATTTCTTGTCTTTTATCTTCTCCCATGGGAGTCTACATGTCTTTGCTTCATGTCCATTATTGCAACAATGAACACACAATGAAGATCAGATCTCTCACCTTGATTATGCCTACCCCCTTGCCTCTAAAATTATTCTTTCCAAATCCTCTCTTACTATCTTCTCCTCTAGAAGAATAATGTGATTGAGTCTTCCATTTTTTATCAAGGCACACAGTCTCTCCAGTGGGATGAGTTGTATTCTTCCTGAAAGTCATCTCACATTCTACAATTTTCTCAACCAAAGAGTCAAAATCGAGGGACTTTGATTGGCCACTAGGCTCTTGAAGTGATTCAGGATAATGAGAATATGTGGGGTAGAAAGCATTGATGAAGGCCATGAAAATAATGTCTATATTCACACCATCAACATCTTTGTGCATGATGGTTTTGATTCCGGATGCTAATTCCATGGGATCATTATCCTTCAACTCTAGGTTGAAGAGCTTCAACTACAATTGAATTAGCTCCAATCTTGAATGTGAATCATATAGATCTTTCAACTTCTTCAAAGCACTCCAAGAATCTTTGATATATCTAACATGATGATTCACCTCTTCACTTTTAGAAGTAGCAATCAAGGCATATGTTTTCTCTTCTTTATGTGTCCATATGGAAATCTCTTTATCTATTGTCGGTTTGGTAGGTTTGGTATCGCCATCACAAATCTCATCCCAAAGATCATTGAAGTTTAGAGTATGCTTAATATTCCTTAACCATTTTGGATAATTCTCTTTTCCATTGAGCACCACACCTGTAACGTCCCCGACCACCCATGCCCGGACCATGCTACCTCAGACACACACGGTATCAATCTCTATTATAGATAATTAAAATTTTCCATGCCCAGACATAGACTCACTGGGCTATGGAAGACAGATCTCTTTGTGAAATAAATCACATATTCAATTAACATAAATAAAAAGAGATAACATGAAAGCTTACATGCAATGAAACACATGATATTATTATAAGAATCACAGACATGCACTAAAATACATCATTAACCATTAAGCACAGAAATGATACTTATCTCTTAATTGTAGTGCACTTACTGCATGCAAACCTTCCACGAACCTCCCAACCTTAGACCATGTTGCTCATCACTCTCAGTAGTGGGTCACCCTTGAGCTGGGACTAAACTCCATCGGGAAAGGGATTCCTAGGATAGGAAAGGACAACAGGAAGTTGCACCAGTCCTACAGGAAGGATTTCCTCCAAGGATCCACTTACACCCACCGCTCACAGAATCTCATTCCCCACATGCATGTCCCACCCCATGAGTATACACCTTCACTATCACACAGTCCATCGGCTGCTCCACCTCCCTTCCTGGGATTTAACAACAGGTCAGACAAGAATTCTCAAAGCTCTGTAGTTGCTACTGAACTCCCTCCAGGAGAACTCACTTCCTCAACAAACTCTATCACCTGGAGAGAGTTTCTCACATGCTTGACAACCTGCTTCTTCACACCACGGACCTGACAACCCTCTTCTTCAATCCAACTCCTCAACTCATAGGCAAGGGTGATGGAAACAACAGAAACTGGATGTGGGGCACAATAATGGAAGAACGAAACACAGGAAACCCACATGGTATAGGTTCAACAAAGATATCATTTCAGTCTCATTGCAGAGGTTCACAATGGTCAAGGGTTCAACAATGGCATTCTAGGTTTTACTGCTTGTCTGCTAGATGTGTGCGTGAGTGGAAGGAATGAAAAAGGATCCCTGAAACAGTCAAAATCCCCACATATCTTTGCATGTGCCTGAGATGATACATGGTTCTCATGAAGCACATTCCTCTCCATTTGGAAGTCGTTCCCCTCCCCAAAGGAACTTAGGATAAATTCATATCCTCCTCACAACATTTAGAATAATAATATATATTATTCTATGAGATTTAAGCTCTTAATCTTAGCCTCTTTTTCCATCCTCTCAGCCCCCTCCTTACCTAGTATCGTGGAGCCTAGTCCCCCATACTCTTTCATCGTGGTCATCCTACACACAATGATGCTTTTATATTAATGATTTGAATATTTACATATACAAAATAGGCTCTCTGGCCCAACTATCACATAATCCTCCTAGCTTATCATTACTTGGCTCACCAGCCTATGAAACATGTTTAAAATATATGATTTAAAAATTAGGGGCTCGGCCTTGGGGTATTACAATCCCCTCCCCTTATTTTTTCACTATCCTAAGTGCAATTCTTTTACACCATATCAACAAGATTTTCAAAATCTTCAAAAAGATGTGGGTATTCTGTTCGCATTGCATCCTCATGCTCCCAAGTAGCGTCCTCTTGACCGTACCAAGTCCATTGGAACATTACAATCCCTATGGATCGATTCTGGAGCTGTTTGATTTTTCGATCCATAATGCATATCAGATGCACTTGGATAGCGCCTTCTTGCTCCACCTGAATCACATTCTAATCAATTACATGATTAGCGTTAGGTATATATTTCTTGAGCAATGATACATGGAATACATTATGAACAAACATATATGCAGGAAATGCAATCATATAAGCTATTGGACCAATCCTCTCTAGGATTTTAAATGCTCCACAATAT
Organism: Picea engelmannii; assembly: GCA_009831015.1. Taxonomy (NCBI): domain Eukaryota; kingdom Viridiplantae; phylum Streptophyta; class Pinopsida; order Pinales; family Pinaceae; genus Picea; species Picea engelmannii. The sequence goes on from ML796036.1 coordinate 90,713, forward strand.
CTAGCTTCCAACTTGGAATAGTTTCCCAACTTTAGTGAAATTTTGTTGGTCTTAACCTTCAAGAATACATGATCACCCACTTTAAACTCCTTGTGAGTTCTACCCTTGTCAACATATCTTTTCTGTCTGTCTTGGGAAACCTTTAAATTATGTTTAATCCTCAACATTTGCTCTTCCATTTATCTGAGCAATTTTGGCCCAATCACTACCCTATCAACTGGATTGTCCCAACTTATAGGAGTGTTGCACTTTCTGCCATAAAGTGCTTCAAATGGGCTCATCTTCAGAGATTCTTAGTACCCATTGTTGTAAGCAAACTCTACCAAGTGTAGATAGTATTCCCACTTTGATGGTTTTTCCATCACATACATTCTTAGCATATCTTCTATTACTTGGTTTACGCTCTCTGTCTGCCCATCAGACTTAGTATGATAGGTTGTACTGAATTTCAGATTGGTTCTGAACCCCTTGAATAATCCCTTCCAAAATTTTGAAGTGAATTTTGGGTCTCTATCAGACACAATTGTCTTGGGAATACCATGCAATCAGGCCACTTCCCTCATATAGATATCAACATCATTGGTTGCTTTGTGAGTAGTCTTCAATGGAATAAAATGGGCATCCTTGGTAAGCTTGTCCACCACTACCATGATAGAATCATGATGCTTTCTTGTCCTTGGCAGTTTGGTGATGAAATCCATTGTCACCACTTCCCACTTCCACTCAGGAATGGGTAATGGATGCAACAAACTAGTTGGGTGTCTATGCTTAGCCTTGAACCTTTGACACTCCATACATCTAGAAATGTACTCAACAATTTCTTTCTTCATACCTGGCCAATAGTATTGGCTCATGACTGCTGCCATTGTTTTCTGATATCCTGGGTGTCTAGCATAAGGAACATTATGCATCTCCTTCAAGATCATACTTTTAAATTCTATAGATTTGGGTATAAAAATTATGTTCATGTATAGTATCATTCCATCATCTCCCAATTTATAATCTTCGACTATCTGTTGCATTTTATCTTGCTACAATTTTGTTACCATCTCCATGTACTGCAAATCTGCTTTTGCAGCTTCATAAATTCTACCTTTAAGATATGTTTAGTACATGATAATGGTTGTAGCATGTAACTCATGCACTCTCATGTTGATTGCATCAACCACTTTGTTCTCCCTTCCTTTGATGTTATTGATATCAAAGTCATACTCACAAAGGAATTCCAACCACCTGCTTTGCTTGGCATTTAAAGTTGGATGATCAAAGAAATACCTCATACCATTATGGTCTATCCTCAGTTCAAATTTCTTTCCCATGAGGTAGTGCCTCCACTTCTTTAAGGCATGTATTATGGCTACCAACTCCAAATCATGAGTGGCATAGAGCCTTTCATGCTCTTTCAACTTTATGGATTCAAAACATACTACCAAACCATTCTGATTGAGGACTCCACCAAGTCCCTCTTTGCATGCATCTATGAAAACCATGAATTCCTCATTAGGATATGCAATTCTCAGAATCAGAGCACTGGTTAACAAGTGCTTCAATTGTTGGAAGCTCTTTTCACATTCTATTTTCCATTGAAACTTCATCCCCTTCCTTTGCAAGGAAGTGATTGGGTGAGCAATCCTTGAAAACCTTGCAATGAATCTTCTGTAGTATCCAGCTAGACTCATGAAGGATCTAACTTCTGTCACATTCTTGGGTGTTGGCCATCCTCTAATGGCCTCAATATTTCCAAGATCGACTGTTATCCCATCTTTGGATATGATATGCCCCAAATAATGAATTTGGTTCTGATAAAATGAACACTTCCTCAATTTGGCATACAATTGGTGTTCTCTTAACACTTGCAACACCATTCTCAAGTGATGCTCATGTTCTTCTTCTATCTTGGAATATACAAGGATGTCATCCAAAAATACAATGACAAACTTGTCTAAGTACTCTCAGAAAACACCATTCATCAAACACATGAAAACAAACGGTTCATTTGATAACCCAAATGGCATCACTGCAAACTCATAGTGACCATACCTTGTTCTGAAGGCAGTCTTGTTGATGTCTTCATCTTTAATCCTTACCTAATGGTATCCTGACCTAAGATCAGTCTTTGAAAATATTCTTGCATCCTTCAATTGATCGAAGAGATCATCAATCATTGGCAAGGGATACTTGTTCTTCACAATTACTCTATTTAACTGCTTGAAATCAATACACAATCTCAAGGTCCCATCTTTCTTATTCACAAATAACATTGGGGCACCACAAGGTGACACACTTGGGTGTATGTACCCCTTCTTCAATAACTCTTCAAGCTGCATTTGCAACTCCTTCAGCTCTGGAGTACTCATTTTGTAGGGATTCTTTGACATTGGAGTTGCTCCAGGCATCAAATTTATAGAGAAATCAATATCTCTCTTTAGGGGTAGTCCTGGTATCTCCTTAAGCACATCCTCAAACTCTTTTAGGACAGCTTGATATTCTAGATATGGCACCCTATCATCAGGTGTTTCCTCCATATGAGTTGCAAACACTTGGCAACCCTTCCTATAACACTTCTTCAGCTGCATTTCTGATATTTCTCGGATAGTAACTGCCCTATGAATTCCTTGGACTTCTCTTGAGTTTCCTTCCTCATCTAGGAAAGTGAATTCTTTGTTATGACAATCTAAGATGACATGGTTTTGGTCCAACCAATCCATACCAAATATACAATCATATGAACCCAAAGGCAATATGTTCAGATCTGCCTTGGTATTCATCCCATTCATGCCCGATGGGCATGACTTAACCAACTCAACAACCTTTCTCTTAGCTCCTGTAGCCATCTCACCAACCAAGATTTCTCATGCTTTCATATTGGCAATTGCAATCTTTCCACTGCCTTAGGATCTATATAGCTATGACTACCCCTAAATAAATTAAAATAGTAAAGGCATGGTTATTGATCATACATTCTACTTCAATCATGTGTGATTGAAACTTTGCTTGCTTGATTTCCAGGGCTGCATAGATCCTTGGTACACTTTTTCCCATGTCATCCATTGTTTTTTATTGTTGGACATTATGGAAAGCTCTCACTTTGTTAGCGTTATAAGGACAATCCTTATACTTATGATCTCCTTTACAAACCCAACATTGCATCGGTGGATGCCTTGGCCTTTGCCCACCCGCCTCAACCATCTTGGGCTCTCTAAAAGCTGGTTGTCCCTGAGGATTATTTCTTAAGAATGGAGTCTTGCTCCCCTTCTTCCTCAGATCTCTGCTAAACTTCTTCTTGTCCTCCCAAGCCTTCTAGAAGGTAGGCTTTCCTTTTTGTTGATCATATAATCACTTATCTCTTCTTATGGTTTCTTCCAAAGTTTTAGGATCATCATACTGAATCTTGTCATTGATGAAGGATGGTAGTCCACTCAGATATCTCTTGATATTAATTGTCTCATCTTTGATGAAGGGGACATACTTCAACAGTTCCAAGAATTTCCTTTCATACTCATCAATGTTCATGCTGCCCAACTTGAGTTCAAAGAACTCTTTCATATTTTTGTCATAATATCTCTTGGTCAAGTATTTCTTCTCAAAATACTTCTTAAATTATTTCCACGTCACATTTTTCTCCTTAATGTGTTGCACCTGCATAAGCTAGTCCCACCACATGGATGTTTTTTCTTTCAGCTGGTAGATTTCAATTCTTCCTTTTGCATGAGAGGAATAATTATGCAGTTGGAAATATTTCCTCATGCCCAACAACCATGTCTCAGCATCTTCATCCTTCTTGTGCTCTCCATCTAAAGTAGGACATTTGATATTATTCATTTCTCCTTTCAAATCATCCACCCCAGACCTCCTATGCTTCCTGGTAGGGGATGGACCTGACCTATTATGTTCCCTCCTATTGGAATGCCTTTGAGAGTGGTGGTGGTGCTTGCTGACACTCCTTGATCTTCTTTTCTCATTAGGGGACTTATGGATTCCTGACTTGTTGGAGCTACTCTCCTTGTCTAACTTCTTCTCAATTATGTCCAAGATTTTCATTAACTTCATGTTGAATTCTTCTTGTTGCTCTTTGGACTTCATAAGCCTTTCATTATTAGCTTTGTGTCTCTGGACATCTACCTGCAATTTTCTAATGGTCTCCACCAGATTTGTGTCTTCCTCCCTTTCTCCTCCATGTCCATTGGATTTGGTTCCTTCCCTATCCAACTGGACATTCAACCCTTTGTTTTCATATTCTTGACTGAAGACTACATGAGTATCATCCATCACTTCTGCACCCTGTGCTGACTCTGAACTGACAACTGTTAATTCTGCAAAAATGTGTAGTCAAAAGAACTTTGTCAGGCTAATTGTTCTTAATAATTTCATGAAAGCATGAATCATTCTGATTCATTAATATATATCAAATTCCTTTTTCTATTGATTTCCTGAGAAATTTTACTATCCATAGACAATTTATGGGTGAAAAATTGTCCTCTATTGTACCATACCTTTCCAACGATTGCTCCCTTGATCAATTTTGAGTTTTGAGCAGGAAGTTATGACTATTTGAGCAATGGCGCTTCCTGGAAGGTGATCTATGTTCAATTGTTCTTAATTCTCAGAGTTGAATTGGCTCTTGGATCCATGCTAGATCCTCTCTTCAGATTTACATCATTTTCCTTAGTTCTTTTAATGCAGGTTTGTTTAATCAGGGACCTCACGACTCCTTCTCTAAGCCTTTTCCTATTCTTAAAACAAAATTTCGGGCGCTAGCATTTTTTCTTCGATCCCCAAATTCATGTGACCATGGGTTGTGATTAAGCACTAAGCTGATAGGCCGTTATCTGCAACTTTGGTTCTTCAGAACTTTTGCCTTCGGAGAATTTCACACCTTCTTCTCTCATTTCTTCCGAATGCCGAACTCCTAAACCTTTTTAACTTTATGGGGCCCACGTAATACTATTGTCGTCATATAAACATGGCCCCTACGTGTCAGATTGCTAATTGGTCCAACAAGGTTGACAAAAATACAAATATGACTGATACGTGGCATGCATCTTGCGTTCCCACGTCATCTCCGGTGACGTCAGCAGGCCACGTCACTTCGGGCTTCGGAAGATTTCACATCAACACAGTCCATTTCTCCCGAATGCCGAATTCTCGAACCGCTTAATATTTCTGAGGTCCACATAGTACTCCCATCCTCATATAAGATGGTGACATGTGGCCCCATGTGTCATACTGATATTGGTCCAACAAGGTCATCCAGGTATCGTTCTGACTAACACGTGGTAGGACTAGGGAAGTCCACGTCACCCTGGGTGACGTTATCATGCCATGTCACTTCAGAAATTTGGGCCTCGAGATATTTCACCTTAGCTCACTCTGTTTCTCCTAAACTCCAAACTCCCAAACTGCTTAACCTTCCAGGGCTCACGAAGTACAACTGTCACCAATGAAAGTGGTGACACGTGGCCCCTCCATCGATTGACACGTGTTAGGTTCCAATCGGTCCTAAGGGCCTGTGAAAAGTATGGAAATGAATGACATGTGGAAGACCTAGGTAGGTTCACGTCACCCTAGGTGATGTCATCTTGCCACATCATACCTGGTGCTTCGGGACTTTGTGGATCTCTTCCTCCCGCGCAACTACAAACCATTTCTTCCAGAGTGTCGAAACCTCGAACCTTGCTTAATCTTTGGACATGTATCCCTTGGAATGGACAGGTCATATTGGTTCTAGACTCTGGGACTTCGACAATTTCCTCTTCTTCTAGTTTTAAAACGGTCGGAGGGGCGAATTCCGAAGGACTTTGGTGCTTAACCTCTGCGCATCTTCTCTGGATCCAATGGATGTGAGGGGTCTCTCTCCCTACGAACAGATTCAACAACCCAAATTTAACTTTATGGCCCATTACCATGTCTGTTGTGGTTTATCAAACCGCTATACCTCCTGATCTTTCCAATACCACCCAAGAGCTCTTTCAACTCCCTCTTGGCACTCTGTACTTCAAATACCCGTGGAATTTTTACTTCAAATTCCACCTTTGTGGCCCATCCAGGTTCAGTGTTGAAAAATTGGCTCTAATACCATATTGTAATGTCCTCGGCCACCCCAGGTTCAGTGTTGACAGGAATTCTCAGAGCTTTGTAGCTGCTACTGGACTCCCTCCAGGAGAACTCACTTCCTTATCAAAATCTCTCACCTGGAGAGAGTTTCTCACATGCCTGACAACCTGCTTCTTCACTCCACGGGCCTGACAACCAGCTTCTTCAATCCATCTCCTCAACACACAGGAAAGGGTGATGGCAACAACAGAAACCGGATGTGGGGCACGGTAATGGCATAACGAAACACATGCAACCCGCAGGGTACAAGTTCAGCAAAGATATAAGTTCGGGCTTATTGCAGAGCTTCGAGATGGTTGAGGGTTCGACAATGGCATTCCAGGTTTTACTGCTTGCCTGCTGGCTAAGTGGAAGGAATGGAAAAAGGATCCTCGAAACATTCAAAATCCCCACATATCTTTGCATGTGCCTGAGATGACACATGGCGCTCATGAAGTGTGTTCCTCTCCATTTTAAGTCGTTCCCCTCCCCAAAGGAACTTAGGATAAATTCATATCATCCTCACAACATTTAGAATAATAATATATATTATTCTCTAAAATTTAAGCTCTTAAGCTTAGCCCCTTTTTCCAGCCTCTCAGCCCCCTCCTTACCCAGTCTAGTGGAGCCTAGTCCCCCATACTCTTTCATCGTGGTCAGCCTACACGCAGTGATGCTTTTATATTAAGTATTTGAATATTTACATATACAAAACAAGCTCCTAGCCTGAGCATCCTAGGCTCTCTGGCCCAACTATCAAATAAGCCTACTAGCTTATCATTACTTGGCTCACCAGCCTATGAAACATGTCTACAATTGATGATTTAAAAATTAGGGGCTCGACCTTGGGGTATTAAAACACCCATAATTGAAACAAGATAATGCATTTTCATAAACAAAAAACACTTCAAAAAAATATACTAAGATGACCAAGATACCAATATGGTGGCGGTCAAGAGCTCTATGTCGAATGAGAAATAATCACAGAAGATCAAGGCATAGGTATTAGAAACCAAGACCCAAAGTGCAAGTTGTCCTTCCAAGGGTTAATCATGTTGACAAAGTGTCCTCATACATGTAATTTTATTAATAAGGAAAAAGTGATTACAATCTAAAGTGAGAACTCATAATCTACTTGTTAACCTCACTTGAACAAGGAACTTGTTTATATAGCTCAACTCTAAACTAAAAACTAGGAGAAAAACCAATCACATAATCACATGAGTATGATAGGTGTCCTTTACATAGAAGCTAGGTGTCCTTATCCTAACAAACTAGAATAAACTAATTTCTAAAAACATTTATACGAGAAAATACTTAGAGTATAGAAATTTAGGATTATGAGGCTAACAATCCCCCCTTTAATCTGAAAGTTTATTTTTACAAATACCAAGTTCATCTCTGAACTTAGTGAACTTTAATCTACCAAGAGGTTTGGTAAAAATATCTGAAGTTTGATCTTCAGATGGACAAAATTGAGGCTTGATGATCTCTTTGATGATGAGCGATCTAATGAAGTGGTACTTGGTGTCAACATGTTTAGTATTTGAATGAAATATTGGATCCTTGGCCATATTTATTATTGACTGAATGTCGATCAATAAGGTAGTTGGTGATTTCTGAGTTTCACCAAGATACTATAAAATTCTACGTAGCCATACAATCTCACATGTTGCTTCCCAAGCTAGTATGTACTCTTCCTCTGCTAAAGAATTGGCAATTGTTGTCTACTTTCTGCAATTCCAAGATATTGTTGTTGAACCTGTATTCATTAAATAACCTGAAGTGGATGTTCTATCATCAATGTCACTTGCAAAATCAACATCTGAATATCCAACAAGTGTAAATTTTTTGTTCCTTTTGTAGAGAAGACCAAAATATTGTGTACCTTGAATGTATCTTAGTACCCTTTTTGCTGAATTCCAGTGACTTTCCCTTGGTTCCTACATAAACCTTGAAAGTATACTGACTGAATATGACAATTATGGTCGATTATTTGTCAAATAAATGAGACTTCCAACCAATTTCTTGTACTTTGCACTGTTTACCAATTCCCCCCCTACAAATTTTGAAAGTTTCAATTTCTTCTCCATGGGGGTCAGAGAAGGTTTACAATCTTCCATGCCAAATTTCTTTAACAATTCAGTGGCATACTTAGTTTGACTAAGGAATATTTGGTTAGGATGTTGAGATACTTCAACTCCAATATAATAATGAAGTGTCCCTAAATAAGTCATTTTGAACATTGCTTTAAGTTCTTCCTTAACCTGTTTGATGTGAGCTTCATTATTTCATGTTATGATTAAGTCATCAACATAGAGTACACGTATCACCATGTGCTTATCTTGCATTCAAAAATACAATGTATCATCTCATTCACTTCGCTGAAAACCCACCTTTCATAGGTACTCATCCATTTTTGCATACCAAGCTCGAGGAGCTTGTTTCAAGCCATATAAAGCCTTCACAAGTTTGCAAACTTTATGTTCTTGTCCTTTAGCTTCAAACCCTTGTGGTTGATTCATGAAAATATCTTCCTTTAGATCACCATTCAGGAAGGCACTTTTGACATCCATTTGATGTAATTTCCAACCATTATGTGCAGCCAAATTGATAACCATTCTGATAGTATTCCATTTAGTTGTGGGTACAAAAGTTTCTTCATAATCAATTTATTCCCGTTGAGCAAAACCTTTAGCAACAAGTCTTTCTTTGTACTTGTCAATTTTACCATTGGGCTTGTACTTTACTCGATAAACCCATTTACAACCAATGGGCTTAACATCATGTGGAAAATCAACTAAGTTTCAAGTCCCATTTGCAAGTACTTAATCATATTCATTAATCATTGCTTCCTACCATTCTTTATGTCCAGCTTATTCAGCAAAATAAGTAGGTTCAGTGGAAGCATGAGAAAAATTTGCTTCTTCTCTTGAAGATCCCCTAGTTCTTGTTTTGTTAATTTCATCTGAATGAACATCTTTGAGAAGTTGTTTTGCCCACTTTGTCTTCTTATGTTGAGGGGATTATGGATCTGAATCACCATTATTATTGAAAAGAGGATTTTCAGAAAATGAGGCTCTTCTTTCATCTGAAATATCCAAGGTTGGAGAAGATTCTTTTGAAGATTCAGTATCAGAAGAGTCTTTTGTAGTTTCATTATCAGATGAATCAGAAGAACTTTTTGATAAAGAGATGTCTTCTAGAGAAACAAAGTCTTTTTCAAACCAAAATGTTTTATTTGACTTGTTCTTCTTACATTTACCCTTAGTGTTTTTCTTCTCTAAACGACTAAGGAGATGATTAATCTCATCTAAATTGTTAATTTCAGTTTCATCAAAAAATACATCTCTACTGACAATGAATTTTCCATCTGAAAGTAACCTATACCCTTTCTTTTCATCAGAGTATCCAATGAATTTCTGCCTCTTCCTGACTGTGCATTATTATTGGGAGGATTACTTTGAAAATTTTGTTGATTAAAATTGTTAAGACCTCTACCTTGATCACGACCTCTGCCACGACCTCAATTAGAAGACCAATTCTGAAAATTTCCAAAATTTGATTTTCCTCTTCCTTTAGAACTTTCATCTTTAGTACTTGGCTCTAATACCATGTTGACAAAGTGTCCTCAAACACGTAATTTTATTAATAAGGAAAAAGTGATTACAATCTGAAGTGAGAACTCATAATCTACTTGTTAACCTCACTTGAAGAAGGAGCTCGTTTATATAGCTCAACTCTAAACTAAAAACTAGGAGAACAACCAATCACATAATCACATGAGTATGATATGTGTCCTTTACATAGATGCTAGGTGTCCTTATCCTAACAAACTAGAATAAACTAATTTCTAAAAACATTTATACTAGAAAATACTTAGACTATAGAACTTTAGGATTATGAGGCTAACAAAACCCTAGCGCCAATTTTCTTAAAATTCCAGACTCTATCTCATTTCCACTTCCTCTACAGACCGTCAACACAACATTTAAACCAATAGGTTTTTATCTGGTTATGTGATCGATGGTTGGAATTTAATAATTCTTCACTTGAAAGACAAAAATGGATTTGTATGTTTGAATAACAATGTGTTCCCTTTCGTATGCACTAATACTTCATATGGGAAAAATTTCTTTGGATTCAAGATAAACACCCTTGCAGACTTGAAATGGCTCTCGAACTTTGTGGAGGATTCCTTTATGATGGGATTTCCCTAATTGTTGGCATGTCAATGAGATGGTTCCATCAACAGACATAAACAATAACAATAATGAGAGCAATTTGTTGGATGAGACAAAAATTGAGAAACTCAGTGGTCAACGCTATTTGTCGGATGTTAACCAGGCTAGCAAGAATTCACGAAATGAGAGATTTGGAAAAGGGAAAAAAAGGGAAGTAAATCATGGAGCTATCAAAACAACCATTTCTCTTATACCACTGACAGGCTAGGCAATGAATAACTCCATGCATTGAATTGCATTTTGTTAAAGTGATTCATACATTAATACAATCAAAAGTGACCTTTGGTTTCATCTTCCAAGAGGTCCAAATGACTCTTCCTATTCACCTATAACTCTTCATATTTCTCCTAAAATAATATTTACAATGTACCATAGTCCCAAGTATTAGGTATCATGTTGACTAGATCCATAAAATAGTGTAGAAAAACTTAACTCTTTAGACAAATTTTCATGGAAAATATCTAATTGTTGGAATCTTTCAAAAGGTGCAATTTGTATGATTCTATTGTCTACGTTGTATATTACATGGGTTTGTCCATAGCCATGTACTATTGTTTCATATATTGGTTTTAGATCTTCATCTTCATCAATAGAATCTAGGGGTTTTATGTTCAACCAAGATATTTACACCTCAATTTGTTTGGATCCCTTTTGGTGCATAATAGATATACCATTAAGATGGATTTACATTGGTTTAGGATACATTTTGGAGGTGGAAATATCTTATGTAACATGTCATAATATCCATTTAGGGTTAGGGTTATTATTTTTACACGTATCAACTCTTGATTAGGGTTAGGGTCTTGGACACTCTAGAACCTTCTTAAGATTCCACAAGTGACTAGATCCACATGTTTGAGTAATGGGAGATGACATGCCATGGTATCCACTCAATACTATGGTGGTAAAATCATAGGTCAACCCCAAAGTTACACCTTTTGCCCAATTCCCCTACAAATCATTCACCAAAGTCTCAATCTTAACCTTAATCCTATTCAACATCCCCATTATTTTCACTTTTCAAATAAAGTTCTAATTCACAACAATGTAATAATACGTTGGGTGAACCACCTTCATCCTACTCATATTGTTTGTTTCATAATTCCTTAAGAAACTACCCATTAAGAGACTATCATTATACCTTTGCATCCATTTCCTTAATCAAGGCTTTAACTTTCAAATTATGAAGTCAAAGTCAAATATTATGGTCATTCTCTTATTAGTCCCTGCCGTAGGCATAAAGGGACTATAGCGATCAATAATTCGTTGACTTCATATTAGTTTTTCCTTTGACCACAAATATTTTCATAATATCTATTGTTGGAGCTAGGGAACTAAAAACATTGATTTTTATATAATAAAAAGTACCATATATGTAATGATCTAATTGGATAACAGATTGGAGGTCTTATTGTTGGCTTTGTTGTTCCCAATGTTTTATATTTTAGCATATCCAAACTTTTTGATCGTATACAGTCTTTTTGAATCATATATTTTTCTTATGCATTGCTCGAAGGTGGATTAATGCTAGCATTAGTTCGAATGTTTGTCTTAGCATTTTCCGCTAGCTAAATTTATCCCATTGTTTGATATGCTAGCATATCCAAAGTTTGTCATTCGAATACATTCTCTATTGTTCGAACTATTGTTCCTAATTTTATTTTATAATAAATTATAATTTTTTTTTTTTGGTACGCCAGAGACGTGCCACACTGCATTCTTTCTTAAATGTTTACTGAGCATTTATGATAGACTTAAATGTTTACCTAATAGGCTTCGCAGTGTTAAATGTTTACTTAGCAGGCTTGTTACAATACATTTTCTTCCATTTTTTTTTTATATGCAATGTTCTCTGCAGTCAATTTGGGCAATATTGTACTTCAGCGACATTGCTAGTTCATTGGTTGATGCTTGTTTATTGCATCTCCACTGATTTCTTATTTGTCTGTTGTTGTTTTTCTTGTTTGCATGTTCATCTTGTTGCAGTTTGCACATTTGGGGTTATGCAACCACGATTGGAACTGCGACATTCCTGGTCGACTGGTTGGTGCTTGCTTCTTTGTTCGCTAGATGTTGCTTATTGTTGTTTGATTCGACTTTGCAGGGTTCGGGTCCTGCGGTTGCAGTTGGGCCTTTTGGTGCTTCTTAATTGGGTTGTTATTTGTTTCTTGCTCTTGTTAGCCTAAGCTTTGCAATGTTGGGGTGCTACATCTACAGTTGGATATGTTGTTACATTGTTTTGCAATTGGATCCCTATAAAATACTATTAAGATAAAATAACATACAAAATTTTGCAGTCGATGTAGATTGCATCTTTTACGGCTTCAATCAGAGTTTGTCGGGCTCCAACTATATTTCATAGCTGGCAATGCTTTTTCCATGGTTTATGTCTTACTATGGTTTCATAGTTATGAGAGTAAGTGTTGTTGTCTGAGCGATATAGTTATTGTCTCCCTTTTTTTTTCGTCTTGTAAACTTTCCCGTTTTTTACCTTTTGTTCTTTCGCTCTATTATGCATTTCTGGTTCTATACTTTCTCACGTTTCTGTGCTCACGGGTTCTCGGTGTGGCGAACTGACAAATCTTTATCTCCATCTATATATTCACATCATGATTATGGCCGACCTTCCTTCGGTTGCATACTTAGCCAATTCTATGAATGCGACTTCGCGGATAGGTGTTATGGAACTATGGTAACTCGTGTTCGGTGTATACATATTGCACCTAGAACTTTTTTGCTCTACAATTTGACCCCGCACTCCTTGAACTCGCAACCCTGCCTCTGCCTACGATGAGTATGTTTTTTTGACCTGCCTTTCCATACTTAGTCGAGTTTTCAAAGTTTCGCGGGTTCACGCGTTCCCGGGTTCAGAAAAGTTTAAAAGAATTTTGTCGCTCCTCTCCATCCCCACTACTTTACGCCCTTCCCAATGGACATTAATTATGCTTTGAAAAGTGATAACTGACCAAACAGGTTCGAAAATATTGGCTTTAATAAGCGGAAAGTTTGAGGACATCTCCCATTAAAATGCATAAACAAGCGAATATTATGGGATCTGATAATTGTTTTTGCCTGCATTTTGAATTTGCAAAAAAAAAATATTGGCTCTTTTAGTTTTTTAAAGGCTTCATCATAGTAATAGTGCAACACTATACTACCTTGCTACCATCCACGAATGTGTCGTCCACAGAGGCCTTGACGTCATGTCCCTCTTTAATACTATGCATATGTTAGATGTTGTCAGATTTGAGAATTTGCTCGGATATGGAAATGTTAATATGTGCTATTAGTCACTATTCAACGCACATATTCAAAAATATTGGCATTAATAAGAGAAAAGATTGAGATAATATGTCATTAATACGAATTAAACCAAAATCTATGGAAGATCATACCGTCATCCTCCAGCGTTGCTTTTAAATACTTATTGTCATTTCTCTCTATCATCAAAGGGTTGGGATTTAGGGTGCCTTTGTTCTAATGTTCCTAGTCATGGACATGTAAGACAACTTAGAGATACCATTGAGGCCCAAATGAAAGAAGAGAGACTGGTTTTATGTGACGTGAGCTTTGAGCCAAAAAAAAAATCTGTTATCCAACAAAAACTCAGACAGGGGAAAAAAAAAAGTATCTTCTGGTTGGTGTTCTCCCTGTATTCAATGCTTTGGTTGGTTGAAAATCCTGCCTGGAGATTTGTTTGTTGATCTTCTTTGTTTTCTTGCTGGGAGTTGGAAGGGATTTTTAAGTCATGTGAAAAATGTTCCTCCGTTTAAGTATATAGTTTCTTCCAACAACACAGATTTGGCAAGTGTATCGAATTTTGCAGAGCACACAAGAATTTGTCTTCGTCAGAGGATTCTCACTTACCGTGGCTTGCAAAATGGTCTGTGATATTCGGAAATGACACGAAATATTACTCCATTTGCGAATGTACCCAAAAGCGGGTAAGAGAAACTGTATGGGTGGATAAAACGACATACTAAAATTATAGAAGTTTCTATTTCAAAGTTTGCTGAGATACTTCTAGGTGTGGTAATAGACTTGACAGAAAGCCATATTCTTTGTCAAAGTTTGTTCATTGTCCTATGGATGTAGTTACAAACTCCACATACAATCAACTGTCTATCACTACTGCACATTTTTTATTTTACTACTCCTACGCATATAACTGGATTATGGACTTTGCAACATTTTCTGAGGATTACTTTATACTACCACCTTCTGCAAGAGGTTTCGCGTGTTCAGGTAATGATTTGGTTTATGAAAATCACCTTTTACTACCACCTTCATGTAATCATCCTATTTCATTCTTTAGAAGAGACCTTAATGCATTGGTGTGTTTCCAGATCTGTTTCAACCTAATGTCAATCTTCTTGTTGTTTCCCTTGCGTTGGATGGGGAAAATGCATTTATTTTGTTGCAGTTTATGCGATATTTGATAATATATATATATATATATATATATATTCAAACCATACAATTTTTATTTTTTTTTAAAATATAGAACAATGTATTTTTTTGAACAGACGCTTGTTTGAAAAGTTTTAGGTGTTGTTTGGGGTTCACGTCCTTCAAGGATGTTAAGTAATCACAAAATTAATATTGTTTGTGCCAATACAATTGAGTCGTCGTCCACTATGGCAATTGCATTAACACTGCAATGTCAGATAATAGATGTCTGGCATGTGCCTAATGTCTAGGTCATTATCGCACAAGACACCTAATGTCCAAAGATTTATGGACTCAAACCAACATTGTAGATTTCGTGAGAAAGCAACACTAAAGTCAATGTTCTTTGCAAGTCTGGCAATCCTACAGTTTAAGTACTTTGACAATGAAAGCCTTGCTTGTTCATCGCATTGTAACAGTGCAGTTAGTAGCACTATTCCCATTGCCACTGCGAATGTCAATGTCCGAGGTCGAAGCTATCTGGAGCCTAGGGTCACTGCCTATGTGGATGCCTGAAGGTGAAACTACCTGGATCAAAAGTTGATTGTATGTCAAGTCTCTTGCTGCATCCATAGGTCGCTCAACACTATTTGACATAGAAACTGACTATCTGTTACAACTTTGGCATAAAACGTTATGTAATTTCATAATATTGATTCAAACGCCGATACAGTTTCTCACATTGGTTGGTATCCAATTTTATAATTTTCTACTGAGTGTATTCGGGCATGGAGTAATATTTGGCATCACTTTCGAACATTGCAGACCTTTCTGTGGGACACCATGTCTGCCACCCCTACGACAAAATATATATTCTGATGTGATCTGCAACATTTGATACACTTTCCAGACCTGTGATACCAGAAGAAGTCATGTACTTCAACATAAGAACATTTTGCAGCTAGCTTGGACGTTCCTTCCAATTTACTATAATAAAACAAAGAAGTTCAACATACAAATCTTCAGGCAGGATTTTCAACCAAACAGATGATCGAATACAGGGAGAATAACAGTCACAACATACTTGAATTTTTTTTCTGTCTCAGATTTTGTTGCCTAACGGGATTTGTTTCCCCCATAACTGACATCACATAAAACGACTCCCTCGACTTTGAATTGGGCTTGAATCTCATTTCTAAGTCGTCTCAGATGTCAATGGTCAGGCACATTACAAGGAAGGCACCTTAAACCCCAAGTTTTCAACGACAGAGGGAAATTAATACTTAACAAAGAATGGAATGTTGAATAACCAGCCAATGCAAGCAGGCCATATCTAGAAGAGACAAACTATTCAAAAAACTGGGATAGATCTAGTTGGCAGCACCAATTAAGTCGAAGACCCGAAATTGATATTCAACTCATTGTTTTTTACGAATCAAGGATTTGATCATCAAGAAGACTCTCAACAAGCTTCATTATTTTACATATTTTTTATTGGTCGGTGGCAGGCCAAATCACAATCATTGTGGCAAATAATTTCAGTTGTATTTTGTAACCCATCTTATTTGAATATAGAATATTTACAGTTTTATTTTTTTATGGTGTTTTCTAATCTCTGGTATTGCTTTTCAGATTATGTTTGTACCTTTTTTCTATGTGTCGTTAAACATGGACGACAAGCTTTTATTTTTGCTTCCCAGTACTTCAATTTAAATAAAGGCTACTATGTTTGTTCCTTACATTTTACATGGAAGAATAATTTGTCATGGGCCATACTTATGTGGCACTGACCCTATACTTAAAGAAAGAAATTGGAGGACCCGTCCTGCTTTCATTCTTTAGGTCCCGTAAATAGAATGAATTAATGACTATTACAACAAGGCAACTCAAGTGTTGATGCCATGTTCCTGTTCAATATCTTGCATATATTGCAACTTATTCTATTTGATAATATATGTGCATATATACTAATATGAGTACTATTGGAATAAATACAAAAAATTTCTCTTGGCCAAAACTTAGCCAATTATCTGGCCACTGGGTCCCAGATTTGCGGTATCCAACACCTATGTCCCATGTTCCGTCATATACATCTTGCAGCCAAAGAACTTCTGTGATCTGCAATTTATTATTTAACTAGTGAGAACTCACCAGGGGTTCGAAAAGATTGGCATTAATAAAGGAACAATAGATTTTCTTCTGTGAGATACTTAGCCCTTTTACCCTTTTCTTCTTCCCGTCTATTATCACTTTCTGGTTACATACTTAGTCACCTTTCTATGATCATGGGTTCCAGGGTTAGTGGGCTGACATATCTTCATCTCCATCTATATCCTCACATGACGAATCCGATCGACCGTTGTTCCTTTCCATACTTAGCCAATTTTATGGCTGCGGTTGTCGGGTTGGCCCTTTTGAACTCTGCTACTTCTTGTTGCGTTATATACATCTTGCACTCAAAACTTCTGTGGTTTCAATGAAATATGTGAACCAAACAACCTCCTGCAAATTGGGAGATGATTTTCATTTGAAACAAAAATAATATATTAATATATATTAATATGAATACTATTGAAATAAATATCAAAACTTTCTTTTGGCCAATACTTAGTCAATTATCTAGCCACCAGGTCCCGGGTTTGCGGTATCCAACACCTATGTCCCCTATTCTGTCATATACATCTTGCAGCCAATGAACTTCTGTGATATACAATTTATGCTTTTACTAGTGAGAACCCAACAGGGGTTCGAAAACATTGGCATTAATAAATGAAAAATGGATTTTCTACTGTCAGATACTTAGCCCTTTTCCCCTTTTCTTCTTCTAGTCCATTATCACTTTTTGGTTATATACGTAGTCACCTTTCTATGATCGTGGGTTGCAGGGTTGGCAGGCTGACATATCTTCATCTCTATCTATATCCTCACATGACAAATCTGAACGACCATTGTTCCTTTCCATACTTAGTCAATTTTATGGCCGCGGTTGTCAGGTTGGTGCATACAAACTTGCCTTTTCTTCTTCTCGTCCATTATCACTTTCTGTTTATATATTATTAGTCGCCTTTATATGATATTGGGTTCCAGGGTTGGCGGGATAACATATCTTCATCTCCATCTATATCCTCACATAACGAATCCGATCGACCGCTGTTCCTTTCCATACTTAGCCAATTTTATGGCCACAGTTGTCGGGTTGGCACTTACGAACTCAGTTGCATATTGTTTTGTGATATACATCTTGCACTCAAAACTTCCATGATCTACAATTCCACTGCAGGCTCCTCATATACATTAACTTCTCTCAAAGTATCTGTTGTTTCCTTCCATCCCCACTAACTTCACGTCCTTCCTAATAAACATTAACTATGCTCTTACTAGTGACAACTGAACACACTGGAACAAAAGAATTGGCACCCGGTCCTCTGCCATATACAAATTGACTATTGTACTCCGACATCGTCCCCTCTTCTGTGTTACACATTATGCATTCAAATGTTTTGAGCTATACAATTTGGTTGTCGGGGCCTCGCGTCTTCTGGGGATACCTTGTAACCCTATTTTGGATCCTCGCATTGGCGGGTTCATGAAATCTCCAACTCCTAGTCACTGTTTCATGTTCTGCCCATCCTTGTACTTCTTTCCAGATATGCAACACCAAAGGTTTAATATTAAAATGACATCATGAAACAACCGTAAATATCATCATTAATAAGAAAAAGTCTCGAGAACCAACCATCCCTACAGAACTTGTCCAAAAACATGCAAAGAAGATCTTGCCAGGTAATTGAAAAGCTATTACAAATTTTAATATATTATCAAAAACAAGTCTCGGCCAGCGTTTCCTTGTTCCATACTTGGACACTTTTTCGTTTGTGGGTTCCCAGATTGACGGCCTCAAAATTGTGTTTCGAATATTCCGCGAGTTGCAAATAGTGCCCATAGTTCCACAATATACAATTTGTCCGCAGGAATGTATAAAAACTCTTAATTTTTCCTCTTTTCCCCCCTTCTATTATCCCTTTAAGGTTCTATATTTAGTCGCATCTATATGATCACGGCCTCATGGATTCAAAAATTGGCAACTCTTTATCTATATCTTCACACCATGAGCCCGACCAACCGTGGTCCCTTTCAATACTTAGCCAATTATCTGATTACCGGGTCCCGAATTTGCGGTATCCAACACTTATGTCCCATGTTCTATCATATACATCTTGCACCCAAAGAACTTCTATGATATGCAATTTATGCTTTTACTAGTGAGAAATCACCAGGGGTTCGAAAGGATTGGCATTAGTAAACAAACAGTAGATGTTGCTTATGGATTTCAATGAAATTTGCAAACCGAAAAAGATCCTGCAAATTGGAAGATGATCTGCATTTGGACCAGAAATAATCTATTAATATATATTAATATGAATACTATTGGAACAAATATAAACACTTTCTCTTAATTTTTCATGTTTTCTGCCAGTTTATTATCCCTTTGTGGTTCTATATTTAGTTTCATCTATATGATCACAGCATCGTGAATTCGCAAATTGTCAACTCTTTATCTATATCTTCACACCATGAGCCCGACCAACCGTGGTCCCTTTCAATACTTAGCCAATTATTTGATCACCGGGTCCCGGGTTTGCGGTATCCAACACTTATGTCCCATGTTCCGTCATATACATCTTGCACCCAAAGAACTTTTGTGATCTGCAATTTATGATTTTACTAGTGACAACTTACCAGGGGTTCGAAAGGATTGGAATTAATAAATGAACAGTAGATGTTCTTCTGTGAGATACTTAGCCCTTTTTCCCTTGTCTTCTTCCTGTGCATTATCGCTTTCTAGTTATATACTTAGTTGCTTTTCTATGATCGCGGGTTCCAGCGTTGGCGGGCTGACATATCTTCATCTCCATATAGATCCTCACATGACGAATCTGACCGACCGCTGTTCCTTTCCATACTTAGCCAATTGTATGGACGCGGTTTCCGGGTTGGGGCTTTCGAACTCTGTTGTTTCTTGTTTCGTGATATACATCTTGCACTCAAAATTTTCGTGATCTACAATTCCACTGAAGACTCCTTAGCCCTTTTTCCCTTTTCTTCTTCCCATGTATTATCGCTTTCTGGTTATATACTTAGTCGTCTTTCTATGATCGCGGGTTCCAGCATTGGCAGGCTGACATATATGCATCTCCATCTATATCCTCACATGACAAATCCGACCGACCGTTGTTCCTTTCCATACTTAGCCAATTTTATGTCCGCGATTGCCGGGTTGGCACTTTCGAACTCTGCTTCTTCTTGTTCCGTGATATACATCTTGCACTCAAAACTTCTGTGATCTACAATTCCACTATGGACTCCTCGAACTCGCAAGATTCACTCTACCACGGTTCACAAATGTTTCAAAGTATCTGTCGCTTCCTTCCATCCCCACTAACTTCTTATCCTTCCTAATATACATTAGTTATGCTCTTACTAGTGACAACTGAACACACTGGTACGAAACAGTTGGCATCCGACCCTCCGCAATATACAAATTGACTGCCAGATTTTGACATCGTCCCCTCTTTCGTGTTACAGATTATGCATTCAAATGTTTCGAGCGATATAATTTGACCGTCGGGGCCTCACGTCTTCTAGGGAGACCTTGTCACCATATTTTGAATCCTCGTGTTGACGGGTTCATGAAATCTCCAATTCTTAGTCACTGTTTCGGGTTGGCGCTTTCAAAATCTGCTACTTCTTGTTCCGTGATATACATCTTGCACTCAAAATTTCTGTGATCTACAATTCCACCGTAGACTCCTTAGTTTTTTTCCCTTTTCTTCTTCCTATGTATTATCTCTTTCTAGTTATATACTTAGTTTCCTTTCTATGATCGTGCATTCCAGCGTTGGCGGGCTGACATATTTTCATCTCCATCTATATCCTCACATGATGAATCCAACCGACCCTTGTTCCTTTCCATACTTAACCAATTTTATGGTTGTGGTTGTCGGGTTGGCACTTTCGAACTCTGTTGCTTCTTGTTCTGTGATATACATCTTGCACTCAAAACTTTCGTGATCTACAATTCCACCGCGGACTCCTCAAACTCGCAAGCTTCATGGTTCAAAAATGTTTCAAAGTATCTGTCACTGCCTTCCATCCCCACTAACTTCCTGTCCTTCCTAATATACATTAGTTATGCTCTTACTAGTGACAACTGAACACACTGGTACGAAACAGTTGGCATCTGACCCTCCGCAATATACAAATTGACTATCGGATTCCAACATCATCCCCTCTTCTGTGTTACAGATTATGCATTCAAATGTTCTGAGCGATACAATTTGACCATCGGGGCCTCACATCTTCTGGGGAGACCTTGTCACCCTATTTTGGATCCTCGTGTTGACGGGTTCACGAAATCTTCAATTCTTAGTCACTATTTCGGGTTGGTTCTTTCAAACTCTACCGCTTCTTGTTTCGTGATATACATCTTTCACTCAAAATTTCCGTGATCTACAATTCCACCGCGGACTCCTTAGCCCTTTTTCCCTTTTCTTCTTATCGTGTATTATCGCTTTCTGGTTATATACTTAGTTGCCTTTCTATGATCATGGGTTCCAGTGTTGGCAGGATGACATATCTTCATCTCCATCTATATCCTCACATGAGGAATCTGACCGACCGTTGTTCCTTTCCATACTTAGCCAATTTTATGGCCGCGGTTGCCACGTTGGCGCTTTCTAACTCTTCTACTTCTTGTTCCATGATATACATCTTGCACTCAAAAATTCTGTGATCACAATTCCACCATGGACTCCTCCAGCTCACAAGCTTCACTCTACCATGATTCACAAATGTTTCAAAGTATTTGTCACTGCCTTCCATCCCCACTAACTTCCTTTCCTTCCTAATATACATTAGTTATGATCTTACTAGTGACAATTGAATACACTGGTACGAAACAGTTGGCATCTGACCCTATGCAATATACAAATTGACTACTGGATTCCAACATCATCCCCTCTTACATGTTACAGATTATGCATTCAAATGTTCTGAGCGATACAATTTGACCCTCGGGGCCTCACATCTTTTGGGGAGACCTTGTCACCCTACTTTGGATCCTCGTGTTGACGGGTTCACGAAATCTTCAATTCTTAGTCATTGTTTCTTGTTCCGGCCATCCTCATACTTCTTTCCAAATATGAAACACCAAAGGTTTAATACTAAAACGCCATAATGCAACAACCGTAAGGATCATCATTAATAAGCTGAAGTCTCGAGGACTAACCATCCCTACAAAAATTGTCAAGAAATATGCAAAGAAGATCTTGCCAGCTAAAATTTCAATATGTTAGCGAAAACAAGTCTGGGCCAACGTTTCCCTATTCCAGATTTGGACACTTTTTTGATTGCGGGTTCCCGAATTGATGGCCTCAAAATTGTATTTGGAATATTCCACAATTTGCAAACAGTGCCCGAAGTTCCGCGATATACAATTTATCTGCTAGAATGCCCCATCACGAGCCCAACCGTCTACCATTCCTTTCAATACTTAGCCCCAAGTTGGTTGTATTTCCATGACATTGTACATTTACTGTGTATCCCTATTTCATACTTAGAAATTTTTTCGATTGCAGGTTCCCGGACTGGCGGGCTCAGGATTGTGTTTCCAATGTTCCATGACTAGCAAGCAGTACCCAGAGTTCCGCGATATAAATTGTGTCCACAGGAAAGCATCATCATGCCCGCGAGATACAATTTGACCCTTGGGCCCTCGCCTCTACTGGATGTATCTTGTAGCCCTATTTCGAAGCGTCACCAACCGCTTTCGATAATTAGTCATTCCTTACTTGTTGTTCCGTGTCCCCACCACCTTCCTACTTCTCTTTGGAAATGAAATTGGTAAGCTTTAATGCTAGAACTTCATTGTGCAAGAACCTTAAACATGTCATTAATGACCATCCTCTCTTCCGTGGTACACATTTTTCATTCAAGTCCCAAAACGTCTCCTGGGGAACCATTGTCGCCCTGATTCTGAGGCTCGTCCGACGACTTTCCATAATTGTCCATTTCATGGAATCTCTTTCGCGGTTCCTCGGGTTGGCGGGTTCATGAAATATCCAATTCTTAGGCATTGTTTACAGTGCCCGACTAAGGTTTACTGCCAGTAGTTCATCATGCAACATTCGCAATGACCGCCATTAAAAAGCAAAAGTGTAGACGAGACAGGGAAATTTAATTAAAGCTCGATCGTCGAATTTAAATTAATTTATATTCTCTTATTTTCTCTTTATGGGATATATATTACAAGTTTCAATATATTAGCGAAAATGAATCCACCCAACCGTTTCTCTATTCCATACTTAAGCCACTTTTTTCAATTGTGGGTTCCCAGATAGGCGGGCTCACGTTTGCACCTCCATTGTTCTATGTCCTGCAAACATTACCCAGACTTCCGCGATATACAAATTTCCCTCTGGACTGTCCTATCATACCCTCTTCGGTGTTACGCGTATTGCACTCAAAAAGTTCTGAGACATACAATTTGACCCTCGCGCCCTCACCTCGAACATTTGTACCTTGTAACCCTATTTTGAAGCCCGCTCAACCTCTTTCCATAATTAGACACTCCTTAACTGCTCTTTCCCATCCCCGTGACCTCCGTACTTCTTTCTTTCTTAATATGTAATTAGAAACCTTTCATGCTAACAACTCACCATGCAGGAACCATCAACATTGTCATTAATGAGCGAAACGCTCGAGGAGATCTCTCATTATTACGCATTAAACCAAGATATACATAGTTATATTGTCCCTTCCGATTGTTCATCTCAAACATGGGTCGTCGCGTTGGCCCATTCAAGAAATCTACAATGCTTAATCTCTCATTGTTGTGTCCACCATGTTCGCACTTCTATGTGTGCAATTACTAGTCCTTAATGTTAACAACGCATCATGCAATAGCCGTCAAAATTGTCATTAATGAGCGAAAGTCTCGAGGAGATCTCTCATTCACACGCATTGGACCAAGATTTTTGCAACGTTATATTATCCCTTCCAACTTTTCATTTCATTCATCGTCTAGAGAAAACAAACGTTCTTGTAAACTTATGGCAGCAGGTCAACAACAATTTTGTGGAGATACAGTAAATATCTTTGGACATCAAGACCAAAACTTCCAGTGATCCAGGGCATACTTTACTATTCATCTCGTTCCACCTAAAACGAAGTTATTTGGACCTCTGGAATCGTTCGTGCAAGCTACAACCCTGAGGTTTTTTACTGTAAGGAGGTGGTCTCTTGGTGTGCCGAAAAATATATTCCAAGCCAAAGAATTATTCCACTACGCGACCATTCTCTTGTCTCTTTGTCACCTCAGGTCTTCTGCAAGATGTTAAAATTGTCGTAGCCAACATTGAACTTCAGTGGACAAGACTGGAAGCAGTTCCTAGAAAAACATGATAACGGGTTGGACATCTTAGTTGAGTTCCTCGAAGACCCGACAATAGTTCCTAAAGATATCACAAAGTTGTAGGTAAGTTCCTTTAGAAATCCATTCTGGGAAATTGCTTGGTTGTTTACAAGAATAACGGGACAGGCATCCACGACAAGCATTTCCCGTATAATTATTTATATTTTGTACTTCACAGTCAAGGAACAATTCATTTTCGATTGGGGGAAGTTAATTTCCATTGAAATCTGTTCCCATTTGTCATGATTCAAAGAATCGAATAAATTTTATATGTCATCCTACTTGATTTTCGCAATAGTGCATTGTTGTCTGTTTCCAAAACTATCTCTTTCCAAGAAAATAAACTTTGGATTCGACCCAGTAACATTCTAGTACCAGGCCCTGTGGAGGCACAAGACCTCCCATTGTTTTTATGAAGTTTTTAATGACTTTGTCTCAGTTTTCAAAGATTTATTATTAGGGAAGGATGCTCTGGGCATGTCTGGCCAGACAACCAAGTTTTTGAATAGGAAGGTCACACTTGAACAAAAGGAAAATCACAGTGTACTAATGGTCTTTGGCTCCAAGGAAAATCCTACTTTCCTTCCATGCCACATCACGGACAAGATGTTTGTTACATAAATAACAAGGCAATACAACCACTGGTTGCATTTTTTCCATGACAAGAAAAAAACAGTTCATTCCTCTACCCTGGAAAGTCGGGGACTTTGTGTGAAGAAACGTCAACAAGATTGACGAATTCGTAGGACATTTCAAGAACTTGAACCTAACATATGCTGAAAGGATAAAAGGGTTCGACCCTAATGGGATTTTTTGAGAACATTTACTAGTAGTTGGCTTTAGCAACTATTTTATCCACAGACGCCTGACCGAAGACAGGGACAGTGACGACCACAATCCTGCTTCTGGCGATTGCGACGTAGAGACATTGCAAAGTGCGACTGAATTGTAAAGACAACAGGGAAAAGTATCCGGTGAGAAGAGTGCACAGTCCCCCGCCAGCACTCCCTAGAGCACGTCATCACAGAGCATCTCTTCAATGGCCCACCCCAATAAGAAAGCAACCCAGAAATCTTCAAACGGAGGAGTAGATAAGAACTCTCCTCACATAAAAATTGATAGTTCTCACAAAGTTCCACTGATGAAGAAGAGAAAAAAATATGTAGGGCAGGCAGACGAATCCGAAATTGGAAGTGAACGGATGCAACTTGAAATTGAAACTGAGCACATGCACAAAGTTGGTTCGTCCGCAATGGAAATAGCTGAGACCGACATTTTTGACAAAGATGAATCCTTCGTATTCCAGAGCATTGTTTTTTACAACCAATCTAAAAATATGGTCATTGAAAAGAGAGATGTAACTAATAGGAAAGGTAAATCTCGTACAGAGATTAACTTTAGGAAAATGTGGTCGTCCCAAATCTCCATATTTCACCGTGTAACTGGTGATGCTCTTGATGATTCCAATGGAGGAATTGAAGTGGAGAATGCCAGACTGAAAGACCGCGTCAAGGAATTTGAGGAGGCTTTCATTGCTACCCCAGAGTTTGTCAGTCCTTTAGAAAAAAATGTGTCTGCTACCACCCAAGATAAAAGTATTCTCCACCTTCCTTGCATCGTCTAGAGCCCTTGTAGAGAATAACATAAGGAAAAAAATGTAGCTAGTTATTGAAGCCTGGGAAACATCACAAAATATAGCTTCCTTCCAAAAGAGGGCAAATGACTTGCACGAACATTTGCAGGCGAATTTAAAAAATGATCAACGTTTCTGTGAATAGGTGTTGACCCCTTTTTCCAACCATGCCATCAACACCTCGGATCTGAAAAGAAGACAAAAGAATCTCCCCTCCCCAAAGCGGACCAAACAATTAAAATCATGCTGGCAAAAGAAAGTTAAGAACCTGGAGCTCATTGTCGAATCATGTAAACAAACCATATTAAAAAAGGAAGAATTATTCACAAACCTGATCCAAATAGACTTAGCCGGAAGTACCAAAGAGGTTCAATATTCAAACTTAATTCTCAAATCCTTGTCAATGACCAAAGAAGCCTTCTATGAACAACTTGATATTTTAAAGGGGTTGTCTTTCGAAAAATTTTACGACATCCTTGAATATCGTGTAGATGAGCTCGAGAGCTGGGTACTAGACTATTCGACACACAATGAAGAAATTGAACAGAGTCTGCATAGTATTTACCTTTTTGACATAGAAATCCAGGATGAAATCAATGTGGCCCCTATGAGAAGCTATATTGAAGAATGGTTCCAACGGAGAATGGACAACTTCATCGAGGAAGGGCAACAACCGGTTGACACGATTCCAGTGACCATCGATAACAGCAACAAAAATGCATCAGATTCATAGTAAGTCTATACTGATGTCATCTTGTTTTCTTTATCAATCCAGTTATTATACCTCTTTAAAAAGAAAACTCTAACCAAACACTCATAACTTCCAATTTCTTCTTTTCAGGTCTTCCTCTCTACCGCCGCGCACTTCTTCTTTCTACATTCTTAATTCTTGTATTTATTTAATTTTATCGTCCACGGGAGCCCCAATCCCAGTCTATATGAAAAACACATTTAAATTTCCAGAAATATGTAACATACATTATTAATTTTTGATAAATTTCAAAGAAAACTAATTCGGGAATGCTAAATTTTTTGTGACCAGGAACCTTTGTTGCAAGACATTATTGGTATTCTATTGTATTTGAATGTTTAATGTGTATTCTTCATAAATATGGAACTTTGATAAATTTCAAAGAAAAATGAACTTTTGTTGCAAGACATTATTCATATTCTATTGTGTTTGAATGTTTGGAACAGAAACATAAATATGGAACAGATTCCAGAATTTTTTTTTTGATAAATTTCAAAGAAAACTAATTCGGGAATGCTAAATTTTTTGTGTCTAGGAACCTTTGTTGCAAGACATTCAGAGACCAACATCATAGCACTTTGTTAAATGTTAAATCTTTCCCGTACTGTCAAAAAAATTGTATATGATACACACATACTTCAAAGTTATTTTTTAGTGTTGTTATCTGCAACATTTTCATGCCTACTCATCTTCAAATAGTTTGAAAGATCTTGGAACCATTTCATTTAATTTTACTTTAATGTATTTTACTTTTATGCCTATTCTATTGTATTTGAATTTTTAATGTCTATGCTTCAGAAATATGGAACATATTCCAGATTTTTGATAGATTTCAAAGAAAACAGGAACCTTTGTTGCTTCAAAAATATGGAACAGATCCAACCTTTGTTTAATATTCTATTGTATTTGAATGTTTATTGTCTATGCTTATTGGTCCTTTTTCCCAAGAACCTTTGTTGCAAATCATTTAGACATAAGTTTTTTAAGTACCATGTTTAAACTATATACACCCGAGGAAAAAACTTCCTCGTTCGCATATTAACGTGAGGTGTACACTGCCACAAAGTCATCCTCTGCATGGATAGCACATGTACTTCAACTTGCTTCCCACATGTCTGTACTCGGTTCTGTGGTTGCAGTGCATTTATTCCCATTCCAACCTAGCAAGGACTACGTTGCCATGCAACACTTGTTTTAAAATGAGGATCAAATCTATAAATGTGCTATTATCTCTTATAAGCATGAACTCTTTTCAACACTTATTTGTTTATTGCATCCATCCCGAAACTTATTTGGAGGAAATCTCTATGCCAAATGTAGACAACATGTTTGGAAACTTGATATAAGACAAAATAGAGATATGAGAAAATGTGTGTTTAGTCTCACTGATTCCATCACGCGGATCCATTAATTTACAAAACTTGAGTTGCTTGAACAATGTGCTTCAACTTTTTCTAGTTTAGAGATCAAACTCTTGCACACTTATTATTATCATCTATTTCCTCTCGTACAAAATTAAAAAAAAAAACACTTAAAAATTTATAAAATAAAATATTTGTTTGTGATTTTTTTTACTCCAAGAACAACTTTTTGCCCAATGCTTTTGTGAATTGTGCAACAATATATCAAATTAACTTAATATTTATTTAATGAAGTGAGAATGCACTCTTATATGCTTCATCCTAGCATGAAAATGGTGATTTTCCATTTGCATAATCATATTTTTCACTTTCCCAACACAATATAATTGTATGCTTTTACATCGTATTTAGGTCTTCACATCATTTGGTCTCATCAAATTCTCCTAATTCAAAGAGATTTACATGCTACACTAATACTTATTTGAAACATATACACTAATATTGTAAGGTGCGAAACTAGTTTATACATAGTATGAAGAAGTATATATATGTGTGGGGGATTTAAGTAATATTTCAATTTAGTCATATTATATAATTTATTCATTTTTTTTTTCATTCTTCACTCTTGGAATTTGTTAGTCATCTTTCTTTTTAATTTACACTTCAAATACTTAAGCTTTAAATTTCAATCTTTAAACTTTAAATTTGGTATTCTAACTTGCTTCTTGCTTATCCAATGAATTATTATTGAATCCATATTAAAAAGTTAACATGGTACAGTATTCCTTTTGTCTACAAGCCCTACGATATCTCATTAAAATAGCCAACCGATCTAAATACCTATTCCATTACAAATTCAAGTCCATAGTCTTTTTATGTGTGTTGGTGGATTTACCATAAGGGTGAAGGTGTATTGATAAGTCAAGTTTAATCACAAATCACAAAGCTATGTCAAAAGGTTGAAACCCAAGGGGTAGGGTGGGTGTGAACTCACAAGAGAAGATATTATATGCCAACTTTGTATGCAAGCTAAATCAAGACTTTAAAATTGCATTTATTTTTTACGCTTGATGGCTTTATAGTCGATGTACTAAACATCATTTTAATTGTTTTTTAAAGAAGCCTTAAAAGATTAATTATGATTGTCCTTTGTTATTATTTTGTATAATTATCATGCTTCAAGCCATAATTATCATGCTTTAAACTTCAAAATTCAAATCTTTATATTTTAAGTTTTAATCTTTATTCTTGTAAATCTCCTCCATTTAAAAATGCCTAGTTTCTTGCAACAATTTAAACCTTGCTTACAATAATATAAACATTTATATTTTAATCTTTGACTTGAAGTAATAATATTGTTTCTGTGTTGTTTTTGTGTAATACTTCTAGGCCAAACTCCAATTATGCATATAATTGTAAATGTAAATATGCTTATAGGCTAGTGAGTCGTTGGCACTTGGTTTTGGTGTTGCACGCACTTGGGTAAGTGCACAGAGATTCATTATCAAGATAGGGGCGCACAAGTCATAATGTTGCATGCACTTGGGTAAGTGCGTGACAGTGACCTAGAAGTGCACAAAGTTGAGTTATATATGACTGCATATGTATTGAGGTCTAAGTGCCTATGTGGTTATTCGGCTGGAGAGCCAGATGTTAAATGGTCAATGAACCATCATTGTAATATGTAATCACATGCAAATATTAATGAAAACACATCGTTGCAACATACCAACCATGTAAAAGAGTATGGGGGGATAAACTCCACTAGATAGGGAAAGGGGGCTAAAAGTTAAGGATAAGGGGCTAAGCTAGGGAGCTTAAGCTCAAAGGAATATTATATTAATATTCCTTAAAGTATAAAGTATGGATAATTATTTTATCCTAATTTCTAATGATGGGGAAAAGTGGGCCCAAGGTAGTTCTCAACATGACAAGTGTTAAGTTGGGAACATGCATACATATAGTTTGGACTTAGTTCATTTTCCTATCATCCCATCATCATTCATTCACTCATTCAGTTGTCCTATGTACCTTCCTGTCACTGTCATTGTATATGTACCTTGGTTAGCTTGCAACTGGACTGAAGAAGTGGGTTCTCATGCCTGTAGGATATTGAAGAGGTAGGTTGTCAGGCCCGTGAGCATTCTCTCCAGGTGAGAGAATTGCTAGGAATTTATTCCCGAAGGTGCCAAACTGCAACTACAGGGCTCTGAGACTTCCTGTTCGGCCTGTTGTTGAAGCCCTAGAAAGGAAGTGGGGTAACTGGGGGACTGTTGAGCAGAGAAGGGGCACACTTCCTAGGGTGGGATAGGCATGTGGGGAATGAGGGATTGTAGGCTATTAGTTTGAGTTGGCACATGTGACTGAGTTTTTATGTTGTTTGAGATACTTCATCCGGGCTAGGAATCATTTACCCAGGTGGAGTTTAGTCCCGGCTCAGGGGTGACCCATTGCTGAGAGTTATGAGTAGTGTGGTCTAAGGCTGGGAGGAATGTGAAAGGTATGCACACAGTTGGTGTTCTTTTAATCAAATATAAGTGTCAATTGTGTGTTGATTCATATGTTGCATTAATATTCATGCAATGTTTTTCATGGGTTTTCCCGTGTATGTTTCATACACATTTCTGATATTATTTTTTATGAATCTCTACATTTGTTGAGTATTTTTATGATTTAAATTAGTATCAGAATTAGAAATTTTAAGTGGCATAGCCCAATAGGTGGTTGGGGATGCTACAATGTGGTATCAGAGCCCAATTTCAACATTGATCCTGGATGGGTCGAGTTAGCATAATGTTGAAGTGGAATTTTGCAGAGAATTAATTTTAGGAGTATGTGTGCAACTTGTACGATTAAATTATTGCAGAAAAAATGAGAGAAATCTCATGGGTAATGTGAAGAATTGATCCAGAGATTGAAACAAAGTAATTTCAATTTCTAATGGGAAAATCCGGGCATATAGATAGCCGAATTTTTGAGTTTGCAGAGTGGCCATGGTGCCCAGGACAAAATTGGGTGAAATTGGGCAAAAGCCCCAATTTCTGCAACAAAATTATGGAAAAATCTATTACGCGTCGAAAATATTTGTGTGCGCTAAGTAGTAGTGATGCACATAAAAATAAGGGTGCATGGGTGTGTGCACTAAGAAAAGATTTTCGCATTGTGAGGAAAAATAATGTTGCATAGGTATGCGCACTAAAAAAATTGGCATTGCTCGAAAAAATAATGGTGCACACTAAAAATTTGGCGTTACGTGGAAAAATAATGTTGTGCAGGTGTGCACACTAAAAAAATTGGCATTGCCTAGAAAAAAAATGGTGCGTAGGTGTGTACACTAAAAATTTGGCATTGCACGGAAAAATGATGTTGCACAGGTGTGCGCACTAAAAATTTTGTGTTGCGTGGAAAAATAAGCGTGTGTGCACTAAAAATTTGGTGTTGCATGGAAAAATAATGTAGCGCAAGTGTGCGCACTAAAAATTTGGTGTTGTGTGGAAAAATAATGTTGCATAGGTGTGCACACTAAAAATTTGGCGTTGGGTGGAAAATAATGGTGCACGGGGTATGAACACTAAATTTTGTCACTGCGTGGTGTAGAACTGGTGGCATGCGCATAATATGGGTGCGCGTGGAAGCACACTAAAATTTGGCATTGCGTGGTGCGGAGCTTGTGGCACACACATAATAATGTGGTGCGCAAGGCGTGCACATGGAGTGTTGGCAGAACGCAATGCAAATTTGTTGGTGTGCGCACAATGTTGGTATGCAGTGCATATATGTTGAATATTCACGCCACACGGAAGTATAATTGGTGGTGTGTAGGGAGTATTGGTGTGCGGTGTGAGCGCACTAAACCTTGGCATTGTGTAGTGCGGAGAGTACAATGCACGTAGAATATTGGTGCATGACACAAAAGTTGTGCGCAGTAGGTATTGGCGCGTGACACAAAAGTTGTGCGTAGTATGTATTGGTGCATGACACAAAAGTTGTGTGCAGTAGGTATTGGTGCGCGACACAAAAGTTGTGTGCAGTAAATATTGGCGCATGACAAAAAAATGATGCACAATGTATATGGATGCACGATGCATGCGCTACATTTTGGCATTGCGCATGTAGAACTGTGCATGCTAAATATGGGTGTATAATTTAGAAGTGGTGCGCGCAAAATCAATTTGGTGGTCTAAAATGACAGAAAACCGGTGATTTTCAGTGACATTTTTTTTTGTATTGTTTGAAGGTCATCTTTTTGCAGGGATTTTTTGAGGCCTTAAATAGTGTTTTTAGCAACTAAAAAATAGTGCACTCAAGAAGAAGTTTTTATAGCTCAAATGAAAGAGCTCGACGATAGCTTTCTAACAATGTATTCTATTTGTTAAACAAAGTTAGGATGAGTGATTTACAACCCGAACAATGGAGAGTAAATTTTAAGCCCAGTTAACTTCTAAAGGCCATAACTTCATGTTCCATAATCATATTGAGGCACATGGGAAGTCTATGGAAATGTCTTAAACCATAGAACATAGTTGCGGAGCTGAATTAAAATTATGGGCATGTTAAAAATGTTTAATACGACATAGAAGGTACATGTAGCATTCAAGGCAAAAAACACTAATTGGCCTGAAACTTCAACAGGCTGTATCTAGTAGTCCAGAACCTAGAAAAAGGTGAAACTTGGACATAATTCCAAAATATGTATATGAAGAAACCCAATTGGGCTCCTACCAAAACTCCAATGCACCAGGTACAAAATGCATAATTACAGTTCAGATTTTCACCTAGTTGAAGTATGAACAAAAGAATTGATGGGCAATTTTCAAATGACCATAACTTTATGCTCAAGACTCAGAATTGAGCACGGAATAAGAAGTTGGAAAGATCTTGGATAGTAGAGTATAAATATTCACATAGAAAATTGATCTTGGCAGCCAATTTTACAAGAAATCATAAGATAGAATTATGATGCATTATTGAACCAGAATTGTACATAATTTCATGAATTTGTTAAAATATTTAGCCTAACAAGTTTTCTTGGCTACACATTTTGCAGAGTTAACAACATTTAGATCATAACAGGATCAACACAGAGTTCAAAATCATGGAAGATGCACAGGAGGCTTATAGCCATGAATATGAGATCAGAGGGATGTATGTCAATATAGGCAATGAAGGTACAAATTCAAATGGACATGGAGAAGGCAAGGAAGAAAGCATAACTTGGTAGAGACCATACAAATTTTGCAAAATGATGTCCAAAGTTATAAAGCTGATAATGAGAGGCTTATGAAAGCCAAGGAGCAGTAGGAGGACTTCAACATAAAGTTAATGTAGATCTTGGACATAATAGAAAACAAGATGGATAAGGAGAATGACTCAAGAAAACCAGGAAGTCACAGGTCTCATGATGAGAGGAGAAGAATAAGAAGTGTTGGAAGACATCACCATCGGTCCCCAAGGCATTCCACTAGGAGAGAACATAATATTTCAAGTCCATCCCCTGTCAGGAAACATAAGAGGAGGTCTGGGGTGGATGAACTACGGGGATAAATGAACAAAATCAATCCTCCTACATTTGATGGTGAGCACAAGAAGGATGAGGATGCAGAGACATGTCTGCTAGGAATGAGGAAGTATTTTCAATTGCATAATTACTCTTCACACGCAAAATAAAGAATTTCCATCTATCATCTCAATGGAAAAGCATCAATGTGGTGGGACCAATTTGTGCAGGTGCAACACATTGATGAGAAGAAGGTTACTTGGAGTGAATTCAAGAGGTATTTTCAAAATAAATACTTGACTAAGCGATACTATGACAAAAAAATGAAGGAGTTATTTGAACTCAAGCTTGGGAGTATGACCATAGATGAATATGAAAGGAGGTTTTTAGAGTTGTGTTAGCGTCGGAAGTCACTCCTGGGTTGCTTGCAGGAGCAGAGCCTGACACCCATCAGTTTAATGTCATGATTTATGTATAAAGGGATGATCAGATGGAAGTAAACTCAGAACAATATCGTCTCAACTCTGAAACTAGGCCAGGCATGCATGAGCAAGTGAGGTCTTAGATAAAATTCAAACAATGAGTTGTAATAAGGGTGAGCAGGGGGAAGACTTGTATGAAAAGAGTGCGAGGGTCTGTCATAAACATCAGGTTCCTAAAAGACTGGAGAAGAAAGCGTCCGAACACAAGATCCTCTTATATTCAAACACAAAAGACCAGGGAATACAATAATGCGACGACAAATCCTTTATCATAACATAACTATAACAATTCATGCGAATCATTCGATCATGAACTCTCTGGTATGAGACGAAAACATAGACGGAGTAAGGAAATTGTTTGTCATAAAACAAGAAATCTCATATACATATGCACAACCAAGAAACCAGAGTGGTTACTAAAACTTTACAGTCCGGAGCTTTGCTCTACCATCAATAGATACAAAAATGGTGAAAACGCCTACATATACTCAAAACAACAATAGCAACAGAATCGAGACGTTGCATTAAAACTTTGCGTCTACATGGCTTCTGACAATCTGCAGCTGCAGTCTCTAAATTATCGTGCACCTACGACAGACGCAATCGAAATCCTGACAGTTCCGTGGGCGAATCGACGTGCCTTTAATTCGTCGCCGGACTTTCCCATTATGGCGGAGGCGATGTCTAACCACCACCAACTACTTCAATAACTGCTTCATTGGGATTGAGGATGGCCCGGCCGACTAGGCACCTTTGGGACGTGGAATACCCTCCGCGCTGCCACCTGGATTAGCTGAACGACCTGATGAATAGGCATGGGGGCCAACGCGAAGGATGGGGGCGCATAATGGGAGTGGTGGCACCAAAACTAGGAGGGTGAGATATGAAGTGATGAGGTGTGTGAGAGGTTACAGGGGAAGACATATGGCGGGTTGTGAGTGGATGATGAGATGGGGAAAGGACCACACGGACCAGAAGAGGGGAGGTGGACAGATGTCGGAGGATGAGGAAGGGGCTTAAAGGGAGTGAGCCTCATTACATGGTCAGGTGGAGAACAGATGGCGAGATGACACGATAAGAAAGGGGGCCCCACATTGATTAAATGCAGAAAGACAGAGGATGCCTAGATTGCTTGTGCATCATTGATCCGGGCGCTCCAATCGCAGCCGTCGGAGAGATGCGTCATCGATTCCGGACCCCCTCCCTCCGCTTAAAGGTAGAAAGGCGGGGGGGTCCGAAATCACCCTGTGCATCGTTGATCCGGGCGCTTCAATCGTAGCCATTGAAGAGGTGCGCCCTTGATTCCGGACCCCCCCCTTCGTTTAAAGGTAGAAAGGCGAGGGGGCTCCGGAATCCTATGTGCGCCGTTGATCAGGGCGCGCGAATTTCTTCCGTCCAAAATTGCTTACCGCTTAATCGCAAGTGCACTTTGCATACAAACTTAGGGAAATTGGGTTTTTAACCCATTCCTTTGCTTTTTACCCCCCGTTACGAGAAATATCGCTAACATTTGGCTCCATGGGGGATAGAGTCGTCCATGTGATGCTCTAAGGACTCTTTTGCAGATTCAGTGCCTTGCTGTTGGGCTATGGAGTCAGGCTCAAAACATCCCGCTGCTGAAAATACAGGCCGAAAGATAAAAACAAAACAAACTAAACGTTCATGCTTACAGGAGCTTATTCATGTACAGTCATAAGATAATAAAACACTTTACATGGGCTAGGTGAAAGAAAACTTCCACCATAGCCATTCAAGCAGCTTCCTAGATAGAAGCTCCTTCCTTCTGTCGATGATCATCAGCGGATGGTGTAACCGTGGCAGCAGAGCAGTTACACTCTTCAACTCCTCCTTACAGGCTGGAGTTGAGATGAAATAGGGCAGCTCCAAGGCATAGGGGAAATGCCACTCCATGTACTTGCAGACAGGGTCATAGAATAAGTGGCAAATTCCAGAAAATGGGCGACAGACACCCTCCTCTGCTACACAGTTGTTCGCATGTGGCTGAATATCTCTAATAAGCACAGGTTGATGGTGGACAACTGACGTAGGCTCGCTGCTCTCGGGCGGTGGCTGCACACTGCTTTCGGGCGGTGGCTACACACTGCTCTCGGGCGGTGGTTGCTCGTTGACTGGATCTGGACAGGAAATATTCTGCTCCTTTGGTTCGGTCTCCCCTAGGTCCGATTCGTATTCATCATAAATAGGGACCATGGGGTGGTTCTGTTTGCTGACTGTCTCTTCAGTATCTCTATAGTGATCAAAAGTAGGATAATCTTGTTGCTCATCATCACTATAATATATATAAAAAAGGGGTTGTCCTTCATTGATATGATCCTCCTCTAGAACAGTGATCCCGTCAAGAATTTTTGTTTTAGAGATAGTGGGACCTATTGATTCTGGCCGCTCACACATAATCTTTTTCTCTTTAATCCCAGGTAAACATATATCGTGAGAAACCCCCTGGAGAAAAAGAGAGGAAACCGCTTCCACAATAATTTCTTCTTTAAAAATGGGAAGGCCTCCGTCCTCAGAAGCAGGGCTGCTAGGAATATCTGCTTCAACCCGATACTCAGGTGAGCCATCTACCATGGACCACATCTACTCTGCAAACTCATAATCTCCACAAGAGGCGTGCTGATCTTCATGAAGATCTAAAAGAACAGATGCATCTGATATGATGTCAGATGCTTCCGTTCTGGGGCTAACACAATTAATATCGTCCAACACCTCTATATTTTCATAGCAGATGCTTTCCTCCACAGTAAGGGATTCATCATGGACCTGGTCTTCAGGGCCAACAAAGGCTTCCTGAAGCGAAGAAAACTCCTCACAACAGTTTTCAAACAAACCATCAGCTGGATAGTAGTCTTTACAAAATGAATTGAAAGCTGTATGAAAACCTGTTAAAGAGCGGATGCTTGCAGCGGGAAGAGACCGACACCATTCAAGAGCATATCCTTTCAATGAATACCTGAAGAGCTTAATCTGGACATCCTCATGCGTGATATTGTGTCGGTGGATAGCCTCATGGAAGTCCAATAAATGCTCTGTTGGTTCCTCCCAACTTGTTGCATGAAATTCAGGGAGGAAATATTCCCATTGGTCTCTATCAGGGAGTGCATTAGGAAAACCAACTATCTGAGAAAAGTCATAGAAAGCAAACCTTTGAGCCATAATTTTCTCCATATCGAACCAGTGGAGTCTCCAATCGATCCTCGAATCATGGATTCGCCAGGTGAAAGATGTGCAGCTTCAAGCGTGTCTGGTCCTTGTTCACCATCAAAGGCCAGATATTAACATTGTCGTTACCCCGGGAAGCTTCTCAGGCTGAGAAAGCAGCTGCTGAAACCTTCTCAAGAAATATCCTTAGGGTCATCTTTCAGGTGTGCTAACAGTAGTCACATCTGAAACAGTGATGTGGAAACAATGGAGTCACCACAGTGGAGTTGCCAGGTGCATAGTAGCAATCTTTAAGGGCTCTGATGTCTGATGCACCTTCAGAATCAGAGGCTCAATGTCGTTCTGCCCAAGGAAAATCTTCAAATTCCTCCCCGACAATGGTGCCAGAAATGTTAGCGTCAGAAGTCACTCCTGGATTGCTTGCAGGAGAAGAGCCCGACACCCATCAGTTTAATGTCACGAATTATGTATAAAGGGATGATCAGATGGAAGTAAACTCAGAAAAATATCATCTCAACTCTGAAACTAGGCCAGGCATGCATGAGCAAGTGAGGTCTTAGATAAACTTCAAACAGTGAGTTGTAATAAGGGTGAGCAGGGGGAAGACTTGTATGAAAAGAGTGCGAGGGTCTGTCATAAACATCAGGTTCCTAAAAGACTGGAGAAGAAAGGGTCCGAACACAAGATCCTCTTATATTCAAACACAGAAGACCAGGGAATACAATAATGCGACGACAAATCCTTTATCATTAACAATTCATGCGAATCATTCGATCATGAACTCTCTGGTATGAGACGAAAACATAGACGGAGTAAGGAAACTGTTTGTCATAAAACAAGAAATCTCAGATACAGATGCACAACTAGGAAACCATAGTGGTTGTTAAAACTTTACAGTCGGGAGCTTTGCTCTACCATCGATATATACAAAAATGGCGAAAATGCCTACATATACTCAAAACAACAATAGCAACAGAATCGAGACGTTGCATTAAAAATTTGCGTCTGCATGGCTTCTGATAATATGCAGCTGCAGTCTCTGAATGATCGTGCACCTACGGAAGATGCAATCGAACTCTTGACAGTTCCGTGGGCGAATCGACGTGCCTTTAATTCGTCGTCGGACTTTCCCATTATGGCGGAGGCGATGTCTAACCACCACCAACTACTTCAATAACTACTTCATTGGGATTGAGGATGGCTCGGCTGACTAGGCACCTTTGGGACGTGGAAGACCCTCCGCGCTGCCACCTGGATTAGTTGAATGGCCTGATGAATAGGCTTGGGGGCCAACGCGAAGGATGGGGGCACATAACGAGAGTGGTGGCACCAAAACTATGAGGGTGAGATATGAAGTGATGATGTGTGTGAAAGGTTACAGGGGAAGACACATGACGGGTGGTGAGTGGATGATGAGATGGGGAAAGGACCACACGGACCATAAGAGGGGAGGTGGACAGATGTCAGAGGATGTGGAAGGGGCTTAAAGGGAGTGATCCTCATTACATGGTCAGGTGGAGAACAGATGGCAAGATGACATGATAAGAAAGGGGGCCCCACGTTGATTGAACACAGAAAGATAGAGGATGCTCGGATTGCCTGTGCACCGTTGATCCGGGAGCTCCAATCGCAACCGTTGGAG
>ML796036.1:129576-145907 GCA_009831015.1 Picea engelmannii
GGATACCCCCCCCCCTCCGTTTAAAGATAGAAAGGCGGGGGGGGCTCCGGAATCCTATGTGCGTCGTTGATCAGGGGGCGCAAATTTCTGCCGTCCAAAATTGCTTACCGCTTAATCGCAAGCGCACTTTGCATACGAACTTAGGGCAAGTGGGTTTTTAACCCATTCCTCTGCTTTTTACCCCCCGTTACGAGAAATATCGCTAACAAGTTGCTAAAGTATGTTTCTTTCATCAAGGATGAGTCGATTAATATTCATAGGTATTTGAGTGGGTTTCCACCATTCATCAGTGACAAGATACAATACGATGATCCCAAAACATTGGAGGAAACCATAAGGCGAGCTAAATGTCTTTATGATCAACATCAAGGAAGACCAATTTTCCAAAAAGCTTGGGAAGAAAAGAAGAAAAGCAAGATGGAACAAAGGAAGAAGGGGACTAAACCACCATTCTTCATAAATAATTATCAGGGACAACCAACTTCTAAAGAACCCAGAATGACCGAGACATTGGGGAAAAGACCAAGGAAACCACCTATTCAATGTTGGGGTTGTGGGGGAGATCATATGTACATATATTTCCCTCACAAAGGTGAAAAATTAAGGATTGTTCATAATGTACAACAAATTGATACAATGGAGGACATGGGCAGAAAC
Source organism: Picea engelmannii (assembly GCA_009831015.1). Lineage (NCBI taxonomy): Eukaryota > Viridiplantae > Streptophyta > Pinopsida > Pinales > Pinaceae > Picea > Picea engelmannii. Next base: position 130,234 of record ML796036.1, read on the forward strand.
GTACCTAGGATCTACACAGCCTTGGACAACAAGAAAGTTGAGTTTCAGTCACATATGATTGAAGTGGAAGGTAAGATGAACAACCAAACCATTGCTATTTTAATTGATTCAAGAGCTAGTCATAGTTATCTAGATCCTAATATGGTGGAAATATTTCATTTTCCAAGAAGCAAGCTCGGAAAATCTTGGTTGGTGCAGCTAACTACCAGGGCTAAAATAAAATTAATGATATGGTTAAGGCATGTCCAATGGACATGAATGGATTGAGCACCAGGGCAGATTTGAACATCATACCTTTAGGTTTCTATGACTGCCTAATTGGTATGGATTGGTTGGACCAACACCATGTTGTCCTAGAATGTTATAATAAGGAATTTACTTTCTTGGATGAGGAAGGGAACTTAAGGACAATACAAAGAATTCCCAGGGAAATAACCATCAGAGAAGTTTCAGTCTTGCAGCTGAAGAAAAGTTACAGGAAAGGGTGTCAAATATTTACAACACACATGGAAGAGACACATAAAGATAATGTACCAAATATTGAAGATTATGTTGTCCTAAAGGAGTTTGAAGATGTGTTAAAGAAATACTAAGATTACCCCCTAAAAGAGATATTGATTTCTCCATCAATCTAATTCCTAGAGTAGCTCTAGTATCCAAGACCCCTTACAGGGTGAGTACACCAGAACTGAAGGAATTTCAAATGCAACTTGAAGAGCTTCTTCAGAAGGGGTATATATTCCCAAGTGTGTCACCTTGGGGTGCCCCAGTATTATTTGTGAAGAAAAATGATGGAATGTTAAGACTTTACATTGACTTCAAGTAGTTGAAAAAGGTAACTATGAAGAACAAGTATCATTTTCCAAGGATCGATGACCTCTTTGATAAACTGAAAGATGCAAAAATATTCTCTAAGATTGATCTCAGGTTAGGCTATCATCATGTAAGAATTAAAGACATCAACAAGACTGCAAGAAGACATCAGTAAGAATACATCAACAATACTTCCTTCTGAACAAGTTATGGCCATTATGAGTTCACAATGGTGCCATTTGGGTTATCAAATGCACCAAATGTCTTCATGTGTTTAATGAATGGTATTTTCAGAGAATACTTAGATAAGTTTGTCATTGTCTTTTTGGATGACATTCTTATATATTCTAAGTCAGAGGGAGAGCATGAGAAACACTTGAGGATGGTATTACAAGTATTGAGGGAGCATCAGTTGTATGCCAAATTGAGAAAGTGTTCATTCTTCCAGAAAAAAATTCATTATTTGGGCGATGTTATTTTAGAGGAAGGGATAGGAGTGGATCCAGAAAATATAAGGGCCATTGAAGGATGTCCAAAACCAAGGAATGGCTCGGAGGTGAGATCATTCATGGGCCTTACATGTTACTATAGGATGTTTATTGAAGGATTCTCAAAGATTGCACACCCAATCACTTCCTTACAGAAGAAGGTTGTGAAGTTTGAGTGGACACAGGATTGTGAAAGAAGTTTCCAACACTTGAAGCATTTATTAACAAGTGTTCCAATACTAAGGATTTCTTATCCAAATGAAGACTTCATTGTATGCACTAATGCATGTAAAAAAGGGCTTGGTGGAGTCCTAGTTAGTCAAAATGGGTATGTGGTGTTCCATGAATCAAGGAAGTTGAAGGAGCATGAAAGGAACTATGCTACTCATGATTTGGAGTTGGAAACCATAGTGCATGCCTTGAAGATGTGGAGGCACTACCTCATGGGAAAAATATTTGAGTTGAGGACAGACCATAGTAGTCTGAAATATTTATTTGGATAACCAACTCTAAATGCCAGGAAAAGCAGGTGGTTAGAATTCCTCAGCAAATATGGCTTTGATATAAAGCATATCAAAGGTAAGGAGAACAAGGTGGATGATGCACCCAACATGAGGGTGCATGAGATGCATGCTACAACCATTAGCATGTACCGATTAGATTTGAAACATAGAATTTTAGAGGCTGCAAAATTAGATCAAAAATACATGGAGGTAAAGGAAAAACTTCAACAAGGTAATTTATGGAAGAAAATTGAAGACTATAAGCTAGAAAATGATGAAATTCTCATTTACAAGGGAAAAATTTATGTTCCAAATTCCCATGAAGTGAAAAATATGATATTGATAGAAATGCATGATGTACCTTATGCTGGGCACCCAGATTATCAGAAAACTATTGCAGTTGTTAAGAGACAACATTATTAGCCAGGCATGAAGAAATAAGTAGTTGATTTTATTTCCAGGTGTTTGGAATGTCAAAAGATCAAGGATGAGCATAGACACCCAGTTGGTTTGCTACATCCATTGCCCATTCCTGAGTGGAAATGGGAAGTCGTAACAATGAATTTCATCACCAAACTACCCAGAACAAACAAGCAACATGATTCTATCATGGTAGTGGTGGATAAGCTCACTAAAGCTGCCCATTTTATTCTAATAAAGCTCACTCACAAGTCGACCAACATTGATGGTATTTATATGAGAGAAAATTTTCAACTACATGGTATACCCAAGACAATTGTGTCTGATAGAGATTCAAAATTTACATCAATTTTTTGGAAAGGATGATTCAAGGGATTTGGAACAAATATGAATTTTAGCACAACTTATCATCCAGAGTCAGATGGGAAAACAAAGAGGGTGAATCAAGTGATTGAGGATATGTTAAGGATGTATGTGATGGATAAACCATCCAAATGGGAGGATTATTTTCATTTGGTGGAGTTCTCTTTTAACAATGGGTATCAAGCATCTCTAAAGATGAGCCCATTTGAGTCACATTATGGAAGAAATTGCAACACACCAGTGAGCTGGGACAATCCAACAGATAGAGCATTGGTTGGACCGGAGCTACTCAGGGAAATGGAAGAGAAAATGATGAAAATAAAATAGAATTTAAAGGCTGCCCAAGACAGGAAGAAAAACTATGTTGATAAAGTCATAACTCACAGAGAATTTAAAGTGGGTGACCATGTGTTCTTGAAATAAAAATCCAAGACAAGTTCTCTAAAGTTGGGAAATTGTTCAAAGTTGGCAGCATGTTACTGTGGACCATTTGAAATTCTGGAGAGGATTGGTCCTGTAGCATGTATGCTTTCCTTACCTGCATCAATGTGCATTCATAATGTATTCCATGTATCATTTCTTAAAAAGTATGTACCTGATGCTAATCATGTCATTGATTGGAATGTGATTCACATGGAGCATGAAGGCGACTTTCAAGTGCATCCAGTGTGCATATTGGACCAGAAGATCAAGCAGCTCCGTAATCAATCCATAGGGCTAGTAAAGGTTCAATGGACCTGGTAAAGTCCTGGAGATGCAACTTGGGAGCATGAAGAATCTATCTAGGTAGAGTATTCACATATTTTTTAAGACTCTTGAAGTTTTTATTGTATATGTCTATATACTGCACTGAGGATAATGCATAAATAAGGGGGAGAGGAATGTAATAACCCTAGGCCGAACCCCAATTGTACATATAATTGTAAGTGTAAATATGCTTATAGGATGGTGAGTCGTTGGCACTTGGTTTTGGTGTTGCGCTCACTTGGGTAAGTGCGCGAAGATTCATTATCAAGATAGGGGCACACGAGTCATAATGTTGCGCACACTTGAGTAAGTGTGCAGTAGTGACGTGGAAGTGCGCAGAGTTGAGTTATATATGACTACATATGTATTGAGGCTGAATTTCCTATGTGGTTATTAGGCTAGAGAGCCAGATGTTAAGTGGTCAATGAGCCATCATTGTAATATGTAATCACATGCAAATATTAATGAAAACACATCGTTGTTGCAGACCAACCATGTAAAAGAGTATGGGGGGATAAACTCCACTAGATAGGGAAAAGGGGCTAAAATTTAAGGATAAGGGGCTAATCTAGGGGGATTAAGCCCAAAGGAATATTATATTAATATTCCTTAAAGTATAAAGTATGGATAATTATTTTATCCTAAGTTCTAAGGATGGGGACAAGTGGGCCCAAGGTAGTTCTCAACATGACAAGTGTCAAGTTGGGAACATGCATACATATAGTTTGAATTTAGTTCATTTTCCTATCATCACATCATCATTCCTTCACTCATTCAATTGTCCTCCATACTTTCTTGTTACTGTCACCATATCTGTAACCTGGTTAGTTGGGAGCTGGACTGAAGAAGCGAGTTGCCAGGCCCATATGATATTGAATAGGCAGGTTGTCAGGCCCATGAGCATTCTCTACAGGTGAGATAATTGTTGGGAATTGATTCTCGAATGTGTCAAACTACAGCTACAAGGCTCTGAGACTTCATGATTGACCTGTTGTTGAAGCCCCGGAAAGGAAGTGGGGCAACTGAGGGACTGTTGAGCAGAGAAGGGGCACACTTCCTAGGGTGGGACAAACATGTAGGGAATGAGGGACTGTCGGATGTTAGTTTGAGATGGCACCTGTGACTGATTTTTTCTAATGTCTGAGATATCTTAGCTGGGCTAGGAATCCTTTACCCAAGTGGAGTTTAGTCCTATCTCGGAGGTGACCCACTGCTGAGAGTTATGAGAAGTGAAATCTAAGGCTGGGAGGAATGTGGAAGGTCTACACATAGTTGGTTCTCTTTCAATCAAAGATAAGTGTCAATTGTTTGTTAATCCATATTCTATGTTAATATTTATGCAATTGTTTTCATGGGTTTTTTCCCGTGTATGTTGCATGCATATTTCTGTTATTATTTTGTATGAATAATTTCATGTGCTGAGTATTTTTATGATTTAAATTAGTATCAGAATTTGAAATTTTAGGTGGCATATCCTAGCAAGTGATTGGGGATGCTACATTTTGGGAAAGAGGTTGCTTCCATCCTTTGCCATTCTCAAGATGTGCTTCCCCCTTTCAACATTAATGAAGACTCGTGCTCTAGGGATTATTCATCAAAGTTCTTATTAAGATGTTTATATAACAAGCCACCTTCAAAGGTCAAACTTCCCTATTTTCAAGATAATTTTAGACTTGTAATGAAGATATTCAATGATTTAGAAATACTATTTAAGGTTATTGAAAACAATTATTTATTCTCTACCTTATGATAAACAAATATCTTTTTAAAATTTAACACAATAAGGCATTGAAGATTGATTATTTCTTAAACATTCTTATGCCATACAATATTTTATTAAATATAAAATTATCATTTCATTTAATGTCTCAAACATAGTTTTTAATGTATTTCGTGATTAAATAGAAGTTTTATACACTAGTAATAACAAGGGTTTATGCATTATTTCCATGAAAATCCTCATGTTTCTCAAAAAATATGTTACAAAAATCTCTAAGCTTGACTTGGACTTGCGAGTCAAACTCAACTCGCCACCTTGAACAAGTCGAATTGATTCATGGGTGCTCGCAAGTCAAACTCTAACTTATGAGTACTCATCGAGCTTTTCATGTGTTAGCAAGTTTGACTCATTGTCTTGATGAAAAACTTTGCAGGCCCTTTATAAAACACACACACACACTCCAATGATTTTTATAGGCTCTAATTCAACATTAAAAACCATACATTTCAACATATACAACTAGGGTTTCCAACATTCATTTAAGGTGGTGAAAAAACATCTTGGCATCCAAATCACCAAGTTATTCAATCTAGAAAACCAATGATAATCTAGTGGTCCAACAACAATCTACTATAAGGTGATCTCACTCATTCAAAAATTGTGAACTTCTCTCTTCTCCAAGCCCTTAATGTACCTTATTTTTACAATATGTTACTTGAATTTCCTTGAGGCTAAGGCAATGTGATGCAGGAGCATCCTTGGGCTCAGGAAATCCGCATCACCCAAACATATTTCAAATAGGAAATAAGTCAAATAAGGACTGTGTTAGTGGTCCATTTTATTTACTCAGTTTGTTGTAAATTCAAACTGTTGATTACTCCTACAACTACCCTTGTTATGTTGAAACTCGTGTTGAAACTCATGTTGAAACACGTGTTGAAACTCATGTTGAAACACGTGTTGAAACTTGTGCTGAAACTCGTGTTGAAACATGTGTTGAAACTGCCACGTATAGAGAAATTTTACAAGTGTCATGCTGAAACACGTGCTGAAACTCCCGCATACAGTGAAATTTTACAAGTGTCATGATATTGCTTCATTGCAACACTGTGGCCGCACGCATTTGATTTTTCCACACTGGTATGCATTCATGATGAGTCGTAGCTACCGTTAGGTAAAAGAACTCGCATCTAAAGGATAAAGTGTGATTGAAACCGAATGAAAGTTGAAGCAATCTAAAATATAGAGAGATAGTTTAGGTAACAACTCATTCTTGGAGGGAAGGAGAATCGTTTCAGAGCCGAGGAGAAGTTTTAAACAAAAATGGAGCGCAGTTTTGAAGGGTTGGTGAACCACAAAGTAAGGAAATCATAGAAGGAAGGGAGAAACAGAATCTCAACCCATACACATAGACTTTTATCCTCGAGACGATTTCGTAGTGGTTTTCAGCCACACAAGCAGAAATTCATGGTCGTCTTTTAACCCAAGCTCGATGTAATGTAAATCCTATTATTTACTTCAAATCAATAAAAGGGTGGTGTTGCATTTCGTGGATTTTTCTAGTGTTTTTGGTTTCCAGTGGATTTCCTTCTTATTTGGAAAAAGTATTTATGTTTTGTTTCCGTTGTGTATTTTGTAGCAGAGTGTACGTTGTAACTGTTTATGTGTTCCAACATATATTCCTCTGCATCATAATGCAAGCTGCAGGGACATCAAAGGCAAAGGATTTCCATGACTTAAATTTGATTCATCCATCATGCATGGTTGGCTACAAACATTGATATTATGAAACATATGCCACAATTTGTGAATTTTGGACTTTTATTACTATCTTCTTTGTATGGACATTTAATTCATATTAATGAGGATTCACTTTTTCAAATAAAAATTTATATTTATTTTTTAGAATATTTGTGTTCGATTTTTGCCTCTCTTTTTTTCAAACAATTCATTCTCTACCTCATTGAATTTTCCCAAGTTGCCTTTTGTAACTTCATTAAAAAATGTTAGGCGTCTCTAGATTATCATAAATTCATGTGCACACAATTTCAGTTTACATAATTTGTTATCTTGTCTCTACACATGATTCACTTCCTCTTATTCAAAAACCATCAATTCAGTAAATACACCTTTCTAATCATTTTCAAACTTCTATATAATGACTATGTCCTCTTATTGTCACCAATTAAAATAGGAACCTCATGTCAAACCCTAAACTCTACAACATAACATTCAACATAATTATTTAAAAGTAAGCAACAAAACTAAATATGAAGAAAAAAAACCAAAATAATGCTTCTGGTCATAGTCATAACTTCATTCTAAAATAAAAAGTCTTTTAATATAAAACCGAGGTCATATATTCTCAACAATAATTAATTGAACTATCCTAATCACAAATCCAAATTATTTTTTACATATTTTAAATATACAAACTAGTGTTTATTATACTAAATAAGTCACATGTCACTAAACATCAAAACTAACATTAAAAAAAAACATGACATAACTTCAAAATTTAAGCCAATGCCAATTCATGCAACGTTGATTCTAAATTAAATTTGTTATCACACTATACTTTCTTTGTGCTTAAGACTAAAGTCAACTAAGAGTAGAACTATATAAAAGGAGGATCTATAAAGAACTTTGTTCACATATGGCAAAACAAATTTTGATATTTGCAAGAAAGTTTAATTGATTATACAAAATGAATGAAGTCTTTTAATTGTAAACATGAATTGGCGTAAGCATGTCTTCTATTGTACAAAGTACCACAAACAATGGGTCAAACAATTACTCTTTGGCTTCATCAACTTTTTGGGCAAATTGAGTTTTATAACTTTGATTAAAATTTAGTGTCTCTAGATTATCTCTAAGTCATGTATGCACAATTTTGGTTTACATAATTTTTTTTCTTCTTTCTTGGCATGCTTTGCTTCTTATTTGAACCGTCAATTCATTAAATGGACTTTTTTAATCATTCTTGGACTTCCATATACTTTACCTTTGTGCTCGTGGTTGTCACACAATCAAATAAAGAGCCATTTCATCAAACCCTAAACTATACAATATCACTAAAATTTTAAAGTATATTTTTCAAAATCACAAGTTTAGAATAATAACAATGGAATAAACCGAGAGTATATTCATAATAATGCAAAAAATGTCAATCTCTTCATTAATAACCACAACATTCTACATAATGTCCAAACAAATAATAAAACAAAGATATGAATTAAATTAACAACAATATTGCTTCACTCATAACTATAATTTCATTTAAAAAAAGAGGGCATCTTAATATACATTGAGATCATATATCTGCAGCAATAATAAACTAACATACCCGAAACCAAATATATAATAAACTAACATACCCCAAACCAAGTATATAGAAACGCCTAAGAGAATTGAGAAAGGTTTTTTTTAAATGCACTATAGTCGAGCAAGCAAATTCTCAAGTGAGTATTTAATTTCTTCAGTTTCAATGCGAACTAATCCTCTATTGTTGGTCAAATATCATTGAGAACAAGTCATATGCGTGAGAAGCTTGCTTTTGAAGGTTTTAATCCAACAAAGCTTCAAATTTCTCACAAAGCAATTAAATTACTTTGTACGCACTCCTTAGCAATGAACTAACAAGTGTGGCACAAAATAAACATTTCATGCGATGTGGAGAAGGCATGCACATTAATATGCTAAATAGTATTTGGCCAAGATTTTCAACAAGGTAACTTGTTATACTTTTAAACACTTTGTATGGCATTATATTTATGTTTTTGTAGTTTGTTAATTAGCTGACATATTGCAAATGAAAATAGGAAAATCAGCAAAGAAATTGTCACGATATTATGACATATTCTTTACATCTAGCAAACGGATACTATCCCATGGAAAATAAAATTGTTGCGTGTTGTTTGGCCTGTGGATCTTTTACCTATTGTAAAGGAAGGAAGTTCAGAAGACCATTGAAGTTAAACAAACTTTGGATCGTATTCATTCCATCCAAGGGTATCACATAGTACCAATCTTCTATAATTGGTTTGAAATTTAAAATATGTAATCTAAAATATGTAGAATAAGGTTGAAAACTTGTTCAACTATTTCGGTAGATAGTGTCATAACTAGAAAAAAAAATTGTACAAAACGACTTGCAATATGGTAACAAAAAAAATCTATAAAAAATAATGTCAAAGAATCAATGCATCAAACTCTTCAAGTCACTAACTATTCTCAATACTAATACCTACAAACAACATTCCTCATACTTAAGGCTCTCACATGTGTATATATATATTTCCTCCAATAAAAAAAAACTTGTATATTAAAAATGTATGAATATACATATATTAGTCTTTGACTTCAATCTTTACTTTTTCCATATTCTTGCATATCCCTACAGTTTGTTATCTCAAAATCATGCAAATAACTTATATCATGTGCATATACAAAATTATTGCAATCTCAAAGAAAAGGTTTAATCCAAAATATTCCTTTCAAAAATATCAATTAGCATATGATATGAAAATCATATGTTAAAACAAGAACACACAGACTGCCAAAGATAAACCATACACTTTTAAAGACAAGCTGCTCGAAAATATGATTCAGTTTTGAATCTTGTTGCCTTTAATAAGACCTTGATGTCATCCAGATGGTTAAGCTTTCTAGTTAACTCAGAATGAATGAAGAATGAAAGTATCTCACAAGTACAGGGCAAACTTTATACCATAAGTTCTCCTTCTATTCTCTCTTACTCCTTGTCTCTTCATTTCATTGATTTTTTATTCTTTGCCAATAAGTTATGGTAGTTCAACTACCTTTATTTTGTTAGGCTTAATTAGCCTAACTAATTAGTTGAGACAAATAATTAATAATATATAATTAAGCGTCTATTTAAATAATAACTAAATAGGTGGGACCCCTTGTCACTCAAATTTTCATTTCTTTAATAATCATCAAAATATGAAGTATAATACATCAAATATTTATTTCAAATATCCGCCTTGTAACTCCCATCCTCATATTAATAATAAAATATTGTAATATCAACAAACTAGAACATGACTATATCCAAAAAATAATATTATATCCATGTTGTCCAAAATATTGTCATATCAAATAAAAAGATTGTCCTCAAAAGAAAATAGCATTAATCAACATTAAAAACCATATTTGTTGTGAGAGGCATTTTGCCTCTTTTCACTGCTGCCCTCTTTAGATCCCATATCTAATTTATCCTATGCAATAGCCTTCAATTCATGGGAACCTTGTGGGTGGACTACACTGATGACGTGGAAACAATGATCTTTGAGATGGAGATGAGAGGACACAGATTCAAAGGAATCTTTGGATGACTTGGAGGGAGTGGCCACTCCTTTTCCTTTATCTAGCTCTGGCTTGGGAACATCGTTTTTTAGCGTTTTGCTTGCATGGGAGGATTGTACTGGCGAGAAAACATGATCATCTTGGGAATTTGGATTTATTGGCAGTGGAGGAGGGGGTAATGGAAATGATACAGTAGGCCAACCATGGTCATGAGCTACAGGATGATGAAAAATTTCTTTCCAACCATCATTGGCAAGTGGTTCTGGCTACAAAGACACATGAAGGGGATCATGAATACCAGAGAAATTTTGACGTGGCTCGAAAGGAGGCCTCTCAGGTATGGGTTGCAGAATTCCTTGGACAACTAGATTAAAAATCCCAGCTTGGAAAAGTTGATTTAGTTCTTGTGGATTAGCGTCAAAATGTATCGAAAATCGTGGTCTTCTATGGCCTATTTGCCAATTATTTCATATGTCTCTATTAGCACCTCTATTAACACCTCTACCATTGCTTCCTCTCCTAAAGAAACTCATCCTGAAGTAATATCCCAATCATGTTATGAAAAACTCTTAACAATCCATGCATCAACACTCTACCTAAATAAAATCAAAAGCTTGGCTCTATCATTCACTACAGAAGCACATGCAATCCATCCATCAATACTGTTAAACTCAATCAGTTTCCATTTGAACAATGAGTGATAGGGCTATTGGGAAGATGGGGGGATTTGTAATGAGTGGAAAATGGTAGCATGGATGGGAAGCGACCAACGAATAATGTTGAAACAAGTGCAGAGATAACTTCTTTACAAAAAATAAAATGTATCCATATCCAAACTTCCAACATCAGTCATCATTTAGTCCCTTTCCTTTTCTGTTAATCCTTTCTTTTTTTTCATTCATTTTTTTTTAAATGAAATTCATAGTAATAGAACATGGGATGTTTTAAATGTATTTGGGAAGGCGCTGGGTGTATAATGAGTGGAAAGTGAGATAATGAACGGGAATGAGATGATTATATTTCTATCATATGCAATAATATTTATTGAAAATCAACATCGCCATCATTTGCCAAAACGTATAATTCATATCCAAGACACAACAATTTTATAGTGGTCAATATAAAACCCAATGAAAATCTTCGGACTATCAAACTTTAACATTTACAGTTCCCTTTTTTCCCTTTCCCATTAGCAGAGCGTTTTATAAGAGATTGTTAACATAATCATTCGAAACAATTAAAACCATACTACATCAAGCCAGCATGGGAGGGTGAGAACACAAACATAAAGCCATCGACCCTTCACTATACAATACTTATATCACAAATTCAATACTTGTTGCATAAACAGACTGGGTTCGAAACCCCATGTGAAACTCGTACTAATCGTTTGATTTTAACATCATATAACTTCAAAATCGACCTAACCCCCATAGATAAATAAAAAACAAGCCAAGACTTCATGCACATAACCAATCTTTCCCACTATCGGGTCAATACTATAACATACACCAAGACCAGAGTTCAAATCTACTAATTTCCATATATCAGATAAAAAACCAAGTTCTAGGAAAACGTAAGGGTGAAACATTAATAAGGGGTTTGCAAAACCATTTAACCATTTATTTCCACAACAGACTTTCCACATACCTCCTATGGTGGTCACAAGGTAAATACTCATGTCTCACATATATTCACAAATGGTGGAAAGATAATTCGAAAGAGCTGCAAGTATTCCAAAGGCTGGATAAAGGGCATGGCATTATGCAAAAAAACCCAACTATTCTTTTATTTCAGAGAAAACCCTTCAAATTTTTATTACCAAAGAAGAGCGAAACTGAAATTACTTGCCATAATTATTTGCCAACAATCATAGCAAAATAAGAATCATTCATTATGTGCGCAAAACAATCACATATTTCAAACATAACGAAACGTCGAACATTATTCCCAGCTTGAAACGTTTAAATGCCAACATGAAGAGACCTCCTTTAAATGTAATTTGCACTGCCATAAAACCCACATACATCCATTATAAACTTCAGAAAGAAAACGTAGTATGTAAGAAAATCTAAGAGCCAACATCATGATTGTATTCGGAGCATAGCTACAGTTCATGAATGAAGAGGTAAGAGCCAACATACATGTAAGGAGAATGCCAGAAAACCAACAAGCACCACTATTCTTTCCAAGGCCGAGAAAAATGAAGGCAACACCAGCCAAAGCAACCAACACAAACACAAACAAAGTGAAGGTGGCGACCTCAAGGTAGGGTAAGAGCGACATGTAGTAATTGCATGTCATTTCCCACATTAATTTTTATCAACCACAACCACGTACGAGCACACCCAAACTTCCAACACATAGTCCACTATGTTTGCCACATAAAATTTCAATCCAAAATTGAATTGGCCTCCCCGCATTAATCTCATAAGTCTTATATGTATATTCAACACTTAGCACCAAAACATGTCATTTCCCACATTCCTTGCTAGTGAAGGATTTCCATTTCATAAAACTTATCAATTGTTCACAATAATAACAAGTATACCATAACTGCAATACACCATAACTACATGTGGCTTGTGCTTGAAGTTTGAACATGTCAAAATATATGTGTAGCAAGAATAAACCAAGATGCTTATTAAAACAAACATTTCCCCCTTTCTTTTCTTTAAATTAAATTGCCAAAACATTCATCCTTCATCCATTTCACATGGAAAGTGGCTCGAGTTTCTCGGTTTATTCTAAAACTATAGAATCATTTTTGTGTGGTACTCATGAGTGCAAATCAAAGAAGTGTCTTTCATCATTATTCACATAAAGGGGTCCCACCTATTTAGTATATTATTAAATATATATAAGTAATAAGGCATTGCAACCAATTTGCACGTAGGGATTCCATGTTGCGCTTTTGGGTGTCAACACATACATTACTGGGTTTAAGGGATTTTTTGTTTTCAACATTGCTTTAAAAGTTTTTACCAGATTTAAGGTAATGCATGTTGTAATTTCGGGGGGGTATCCATATCCCTAAAGAGGCTCGAATTGTGGGCCCACCACAGATTTGAAACCAGGATACTCGACAATCCTTTATATTGGCTTACTGGTTTGTCTGACATCCAGTGTTTGAAGCAGTCTTTCAATGATAGCTTTATTCCAAGTCTCCTTCAACTTTAGCTTGTCCTCGATAATCGTCATCACCTGGACCATGTAAGAGAAATCAATAAAAATGTGAGAAATACATTCCTCTTGAGATTTACACAAATAACACCTATTGGGGCCACGCCAACCACGTTTCAATCCGTTATCCCAGGTAAGGAGTTTGTTATTTAGGGCCATATGAAGAGTAATTTTACATTCTAACGGGGCATTTATTTTCCATAGAAGGGCCCACCACCATTTTTTAGTTCCCATGTACATGGATTTTCGGTTAGTTGAATATCCCAACTTGGTTGTGAAGTTTTCGGATATAGGATTCTTGCACCAGCACAAGGAGTCAAGGGTATCTTCATCAAGGGATATGAAGTTACCGATAATGCGACTAATATAGAGGTTCCATTATTCAACCTCATTTCCTTCGAGCCCCAGGGCCTCTACTGATTTCCATACTGACCTTCCATGAGGCTGGTGTTTGCGAGACTTTACATCATTTAGGGTGAAGATGTTTTGTTCCCTTAGAGCTCGAAGGAGACAATCAGAGCATCGAAAGTCATTTTCGACCCCAATCAAATGATCTTCACCGAGGCAGGCCTACCTCCCATTACCAATTTTCCACATGACCCAATCTCATACCAGAGGAAACAGAGTCACTAATTCATTCCATACTATAGATCCTTTAGTAGATTTCCTTGGAAAATTGAACTAGTCTACAATGGACAAATTAGGGAGGTATTTAAATTGCATTACCCGCACCCAAAGTGTGTTTCCTTGCATTAGTCTCCAGAGACTTCGACCTGTTAGTGCTTGAGCAACAACATAGAGGTTTTGTAATCCCCATCCACCTAGTTCCTTTGGCACCACTATCACAAACCATTTTTCTAGATAGATCCCACCTACTTTGTGGTGATTGGACCACAGGTATCAAAAGATAATCTTCTAAATATTCGTTAGAATTCCCTTGGGAATCGCCGTTATGGAGCACCATTAAACCAGGATTCTTTGGAGGACATCTTTGAGATGCACGAGTCTGCCACCCATAGATAGGAGCCTATTAACCCAAATGGATACATGGAATTCAATCTTTTTTACTAGCCAACCCCAGTTAGAAATACGATACTTATAGGTTTCAGAAAGAAACCAAGATATTTAAATCCCTCATCCAAATATTTCCTAGGGGCTGGGATTAAGTTACCTATCTAAAAATATTCATGATCTAAGCACTGATGGAGAATGAAATAGGATTTGTCATAATTAATTAACATGCCTGTAGTTGAACAGAAAAGGTCTAGAATGCCTTTGAGAGTGGAGATCATATCCCTTTCATATCCAAAGATGCTACAAAAAATGTCGTCAATGAATAGGAGGTGAGAAATTGTCTCTCTCGTTGAAATATTAACACCCCTAATCAAGATCAAGTTCTTGGCCTTGTTATCACACAATTTGTACATGCCCATATCCCAAGACAAGTAGGGGAAATTGGTGTAACTACATGATAACCTATCAATGCCACCTTAATAGGAAATCCCCACGTTTTAGGGATAGGCAAGGTTTATCCCAGGGGAGGCATCCCTGGTAACCTAAAGGGTTGGAAAGCTAAGGCTATGGTCAAGTTTATCCCCCCTCTCAATGGTTACCAAAATCACAAGGTCTATGTCTAAGAGATTGAGGCAAATGAAGAGTAATTTGTGTACATGCCCGACACAAGAAAAACAAAGCATATATATGGGAATTTCAAGTACAAAAATGATAGTAAAGCCTCAAGAGATGATAAACAATGTGAATATAAGCTAGCTGATATAAAATTGTAGCAAAGTAAAATTTTACAACAACAAATAGTATTTTGTAACAGTTGCAAGAAATATGCCTCAACATTGCTTAAAAAAGTTCCAGTGTTCCACAAGGATGCGTCCCCCATGGTGAGGGTCATGTCCCCCATGTTTCCCATGTCCCCAGGATGGGGAGACTCCCAGGGGACGTTTCCCTACATCCCCTTTTTCGGGAGACACAACTCCCCAAGGTGGGGGATGGGTATCCCTTAAAGGGGGACTCTTGGGCGTCCCCCGAAAATTTGTTTTCCTAATAAGGCTTAAAAACAAAAATTTTAATTTAAAAAAGAATCTATTAAAAAGT
>ML796036.1:146952-166182 GCA_009831015.1 Picea engelmannii
GCCCGGAGAACCAAGAGCGGCTCGCTGGCCCCGAATTAAATGACTCGCCAGGTTGGTAGGTAAATGGCTCCTCATGAGTAATGAGGGATGGGGGTGAACCGCCCATCCGTAGAGTCCTCAGACCTGACCACCGCGAGGAAAATCGTGCCACATGCAACCTTGCCGAAAGGAGAAAAGGAAGGAAGAGTGGGCGATCAAGGGGCAGACGCGAGGGAAAGAAGAAGAGAGAACTTTGGAAAAATACAAAGTGAGTGATAGCAGAGAAGAGGGAGAGTAACCTTCGTTCTTGGTCACTGATAAACAGAGACGCAATCTCGCAGCATTGTGGTCTTAGCTTGGGGGTGGCTAGTGGTAAATCCGTTGGGAGTCGCTGAGCCTACGGTTGGGTGGAAACGAGCACCCCTCTCAGCGGTTGCATCAAACTTGGTGTTTTTCCGATAAGTGTTATATCTTGTATCTTGAATTGAATAATCTGACATGTATGCTCAAGGTTGTGAAATTATGAATGACTTATGTATAATAATGTCTGTGTGGTGGATTATGATCGGAAATAGTGGTTACTTGCATATAAATGGAATGACTCCACACGACTCACGTTTATATATATATATATATGTATCCACTGAACTAACTTAGTTTTCAAGTCTGTGTTCGGGAAAATTATTCCCTTATTTGCCTCAAGTAATGTCCCAGATAGACCTCCCCACAAGGGCACCCCTTTTGGGAAAGTCCCCTCACTTTCTAGAGCTGGGGTAAACCCCCGGTATAAGACTGTCATCTTAATACGCCCTCGAGACGGCTCACTATCCAGTTACAGGAGTAAATAGCTCGGAGACCTTTGGAGACCTTCTAGTCGGGCTTTCAAATCTGGGGAACCTTACCAAGAACTTGAAAGAGGATTTGATAGCGTACGTTTTAGAAATCCGACATGAGAGAGAGAGAGAGAGTGGTTCTCGTAAGTTATGATGTTTTGGTGTTTCGGCACCCGGGGTATCCAAGTGTGAGTCCTCACGTACTCGCAAGTCCTGAAACCCCGATTTGCAAGATATCGAAATGGCAGTGTGTGGTTAAGTCTCGATTAACAGACGAAATCCTTTCGGAGGATCCAAGGTCTATAATGACTGTTAGATTTGAGGAAGAGATGTAGGCATTAATGCCACGACCCTTTTTACCCTTGCAAGAAATGAAGAAATCGAGACCGTAGACCCCATGATCCATGGAAGTACCTGGACCGTCCATCTATAGAGTACACGTGGCTGCTAGTAAGTGCTTCGGCATTTCAGCACCCGGAAGACCAAAGGGTAAGAACCCTTGTCTTCGCGAGTCGCGAAATCCCGATCACTGAAACCCCGAAATGGCGTGAGGTGTGAATGAGGTTAAGGAAAGTTGGGATTTGATAGTGACCGTTGATCATCCCGAAAAGATCACGACCGTTGATCTTGGTTGAAGGTTTCCGTTGTCTATCGGAGGGACACGTGGCTGTCGGTCAACATTTCGGCATCCGGGAAACCAGAGAGCCATAAAACCTTGCCCCCGCAAATCGCGAAATCCTGATACACGCTGTATTGGAGAGGAGAAGTCCCGAAAGAATCTGGATTGTCCATCAGAGGAGACGCGTGGTGAGATTTCAGAGTTTTGGGAAAAGTCCTAAAATCCCGTGGATCGTTGGATCCACACTCTTAAGAGTCGTCGATCTCTTACACGAATTCCCATAACAAAATTCGTAGATTTGAATGACAAGGAGTCTTGGAGTCGTTGCATTTCAAACTCCCGAATACCGAGACCCCAAAAGGATCCATACCGTTGGATCAGGGGAGGCTTACGGCCGTCGATCTCCCTTTGGAGGGAAACTTTGGAGACCTCGGAATTTTCGAGAATTTGAATGGGGAAAGGTAGAAGTCATGCATTGAAATTCCCCGAATCATGAAAAGTCGATGAGCGCTTGGCTGGCTTAAGCGCGTGGACACGGAATAGGGTCACGTGGACAAGACCCCAAGTGGGAAACTTTCCACTCGCTAGCCCTGTCAGGCTTCGGCGTTTCACCGTTTCGAGCTTCGAGGTTTGCAGAGTCGAAAGACTCGATGTTCTGGTAGCACTGAGTCGTAAAGTGCAAAAAGATGCCATACTAGTTCGACCCGTAGTCGTGACCCACAACCACATGGAGGTGGACATATGAGGAACTAGTTGACGCTAGGCCCCCGTAAGTATCTCGGAGATTCTGATCCTCGAGTAATCGAGGAAAAATTTATTATTCTAGAGTGGGTGTATGACAAATTGGTATCAGAGCATGGTTACAACACTCGGCCTACTTGGGCTCATGAACGAGTTGCACAGAAGCTCTGTTCGGAACACTCTTAAAAAGAGTAACCCCCTGTCTTAACCTTCCTAATCAAAAGACGAAGTCAAGAATGAAAAACCCCTATTGTGTGTGTACATGTGAAAATATGAATTATGTACTGGTTATAAATAAATATAAATATTGACTAACAACCAACGTTTTTCCCTTTTTCACACAAGTGAAAGATCAACCGCGGGAAATTATCAACACATAAGTATGGTGACTCACCATGAAGTGAGAGAGGGCTCCCACAATAGAGACGAAGAGTCTGATGAAAGGAGGGTAGTAGGGACCCCTCCAGATCTATTCGAGACTGTGAGGAGTCTCAAGGTTGAATTACAAAGCTGCAAGGCTGACAATGAAAGGATGATGAAAGAACAAGAAAAGTAAACAGAAATTAATGCAGTTTTACTGTAGATTTTATCCGATCTACAAAGACAAATTCAGCATGAACCTAAAACTCAAAAACATGGTCATATCAGTGGCCGCACTAAGAGGATAACCTCGAAAAAGGTCCACCCCAGAGGTAAAGGACAAGCGTCGGATGATTCCCTTGAGAAGGAAGTTGGTGATTTAGAGGGCTCTTCTAGCAGCAGAACCAGTTCCTATTCCCAAAGGAAACAGAAGAAGCAAAAGTCTTCCAAAGGCCATAAATTCGAAGAATTCAGAAAAGCCAAACCACCCTCCTTCAATGGTGAAATAAAGAAGGGAGAGGAAGCAGAGGCCTGGCTACTTGGACTAAAGAAGTATTTCAGAGTCCATGACTTCTCAGAAAATATGAAGGCCCGAGTGGCCACCTTCAACTTGAACGGAAAGGCTTCCATTTGGTGGGAAGACCTTAAGAATATGAAAGGGGTTTGCGAAGACGACCTGTCTTGGGAACGATTTGAGAAATACTTCCGAAAGAAGTATATGTCGGAAAAATATTTTGACAAAAAGACTAAAGAGTTTTATGAACTCAAACTAGGATAACTCACTATAGAAGAATATGTCAACAAATTCCTCGATTTGTTGAGGTATGTACCCTATATCAAGGAGGAAAAGGCAAAGGTGCAACGCTTCATCAGTGGACTACCTAAGGTCTATCAGAATAGAATTGAATTTGATGAGCCAAAGACTCTAGAAGGCACTATTCGAAAGGCAACCTATTGTCATGAACAGTTTGGGCATCGAGCAGAACCTCGTGAAGGATGGAAACAGAAGAATAGTTCAAGATTTCAGAAAAAGGGAATTAAATCCCCAGGATTTGAGAACTATAAGAAGAACCCATGAATGAGCTTTCCTGCCCAGAGTATGCACCAGCAGAATTTTCCCTCCTTGAGCGGAAATAAAACTTCTGGACCCATATCAGTGAAGGCTGATAACCCAAAGAGAGAACCTTTGAAATGCTAGGGTTGGGGGGAAGAACATCTATTGAGAGACTGTCCACACGGACAACAGAATAGTCGGAGGATTTATAACATCCAGGAAACTACCACCGT
Organism: Picea engelmannii; assembly: GCA_009831015.1. Lineage (NCBI taxonomy): Eukaryota > Viridiplantae > Streptophyta > Pinopsida > Pinales > Pinaceae > Picea > Picea engelmannii. Next base: position 150,772 of record ML796036.1, read on the forward strand.
CAATGATGTGGCCAAGAGTGTGCCACAAATTTATGTAGCCTTGGATAATAACCAAGACGACCACCAAGCTTCAGTAGTGGAAATAGAAGGTATGATTTCCAACCATCTAGTGTCTGTTTTAATTGACGTTGGTTCAAGTTTGAGTTATATATCCCCTAAAGTTGTTGATAAGTGTAAACTACAACCACAAAAACATACCAAGCCATGGTTGGTACAGTTAGCCACTGGCACCAAAAGAAGGGTAGCAGAGGTTATACCAGCCTGCCAATTGATGTTGGGTATATTCCCCACCCAAAAAACCTTAACTTATTACCCCTGGGATCGTATGATCTGTTGATTGGTATGGACTGGCTAGCTGCCCATAAAGCCAGATTGGACTGTTACCATAAAACCTTAGAATGTGTAAGTAAAGAAGGGAAAAAGATAACCCTTCAAGGGATCCGAAAACCTGTCTTGGTGGGACAAATATCAGCTCTGCAAATGAGAAAGTATTGCCGAAAGGGATGTTCCCTCTATGCGATACAAGTGTTGAAAACAATCAAAGGTGACAAACCAAGCCCTGACGATCACCCTATCCTGAGAGAATATGGAGATGTATTTCCAGAAGAGGCACCAGGTCTACCTCCAAGAAGGGACATAGACTTCTCGATAGAACTTGCACCAGGAGAGGTGCCGGTGTCTAGGACACCCTATCATATGAGTACACCCGAGTTAGTTGAACTCAAGTTGCAATTAAAAGAAATGATGGATAAGGGCTATATTCGGCCCAGTGTGTCTCCACGGGGAGCACCAGTCTTGTTCGTGAAAAAGAAGGACGGTACCTTAGACTGTGTATAGATTATAGGCAACTCAATAAGGTAACCATAAAGAACAAGTACCCCTTGCAGAGGATCGATGATCTGTTCGATCAATTGGGGGGTGCATCTATTTTCTCAAAGATTGAATTGAGGTCGGGATACCATCAAGTCCGAATCAAGGGTGAAGACATCCATAAAACTGCCTTCCGAATGAGGTATGGTCACTATGCGTTTGTGGTGGTGCCATTTGGGTTGACCAATGCCCCTGCCACTTTTATGTTCTTGATGAACAATGTACTCAGCAAATTCCTAGACAAATTTGTGCTTGTTTTTATTGACGATATATTAATTTACTCCAAGAATAGAAAAGAGCATGAAGAGCATCTTAGACTTGTGATGCAAGTGCTAAGAGAACATCATCTCTATGCCAAATTCAACAAATGTGAATTCTTCCAGAAGAAAATACATTACTTAGGCCATGTTATCTCCGAAGAAGGAGTAACGGTAGACCCTGACAAAATCAGGTCTATCATGGAATGGCTGTTACACATCAAAATTACTCACTTCGATAGTGTCACAAGTGTCGTCATTACAAGTGTCGCAAGTGTCGCATTTTGCTCACAAGTGTCGCAAGTGTCAAGCAAAGCATACTGCCATGATGCCTATGTCATACTTATAACGACATCAAAAAGACACTTGAAACACCTAAAAGACTTGATTTGGAAGAAGAAGAAAGGTTAACTGGAGTTATGTACCTCTTGCCATTTGAAAGAACCATAGAATTTGGGTTTTTAGAGGAGATCGCTCCCCTATACCTCTCTCAGGAGTGTTGGTTCCCCCCTATAGACTGTTAGGGAGCGTTATAACACTTCCTCTACCATTTTGAAGGAGCACTACTACTTTTGGGAGTGTTGGCACCCCCCTAAACCTTGCTAGGGAGCGTTATAACGCTCTGACACCCCTTTTGAGGGAGCGCTACCTATTCTGGGCAACAGTTGGTTTGTTGAGAAGAATGGGGGAAAGATATTTTCAATCTTGGAAGGCAGTTGGATTCGAATCCTTGGCCAAGCCATGATCACAGGGCAGATCCATAACTAAAGGAGGAAAAACCTCAACTTACCCCAAAGATATCTCAAGTGGTTGTGCCTCTCCAAGCCTATATAAGCAGGCTTTCTTATGGTGAAAAAGGAGGAAGGATTAGAAGCATGAAACCTATGATCTCATAGGAAACATACAGTGAAGTAGAAGAGAATAATCAGTGAAGTTGTTGTCATTATGATCGTGGGTCTTTTGAGCAAGGGTTAGACAAAGAGGATTTGATGAAGCTGCTGCATTCGCATCTACGGTTGTAAGTTTCTTTCATTATTGTTCTCATCAATATAACACGCTTGGCCTGTTTCTTTCTAATTTGTGTTTGACATTACATGAATTTGTCTCTAAGTAGATAGGTCTGCTTCGAACTAATCTCGATAGGATAAGAAGTGGTTGTACTTTGTTTGTCTACAGGGCTTATCGAGGAGCTCAAGATTGGAGTTCAACTCGGAGCGTGCAGGGACAAACACCGGTAAAAGGTACATCTTTCCTCCTTCCTCTTCATGCATTAGTTTGTGTAGACCTAAAAGGAAGTCAGTGACCATGATAAGAACTTTTTGTCTTAGAGTTAAGAGTCTAGCTCTTTGAGGAGATCTACCTATTCGCAGGAAGATTTTCCTTCAACAGAAACTGGCGACTCCACTGGGGAAGAATCAGAACTTTCTTAGTTTTGTTTTTCCTCATAGACCTTGTCGTACCCTTTGTTTTCTTAGGCCTTGTTCACCCCTTTATATATGATTGCACTTGTTAATTGAATCCTTAGTCCATCACATGCATCCTGATTAACAAAAAATTGACTGAGTTTTTGGTTTTTTTGACATTTTTCCGAGTTTTTGAGCCTGGCGCCCCTGTGCCCATGTTAGCCCAGTGCCAACACTCCCTAGAGGCCTTAAACAGAGCTTTATAATGCTCTGGTGGCCCTTACACTAGAGCGCCAGCCTCTCCTTGGCAAAAATACCTTCCAGAATTGTGTTTTCTGCAACTCAGTCTCTATTTTTTGCCCTTGTCCAGTTTCTTGATGCTTCATTACATCTTCCTAATGACATTTGACCCTCTACTTTCTGAGAAGTAGGCACTTTTTGTTCATATTTGGTGACCTTCTCTCTTATTTTGAGTTTTTTCTCCTGTTGAGAACTTGGAATCGATCCACTTCCTTTTTCTCTCTTGTCTAACTGAGCAGAAACTTTGGTGAAGGACATCAGAAGTCTACGAATCTTCTCATTTGTTTTTTTTTTTTTAGGTCATTGTTCTTGAACATCTCTCTTTTGTGTGAATTGTTTGATTTTTCTTTGTTATCTTTTTTTTTTCTGTTTGCTTCTTGTTTCAATCACAGCAAGAGGGTGTGTGTTGTGTGTGTGAAATCTGATCATACTTGTCTGAATCTCCTTGATATGAAAGGGTAGTTAGCAGGAGAAGTTTTTTGCATTGAATCATCATTCGCATACAAACGAAAAAAAATACATTTTAGTGATTGGTTTGCATATTAGAAGGCATTTTTGAAAATATTTTAGCATTGCATTAGATTTGATTGAGAACCAATTGATAGAGGACATTTCATATTAGTGTTTGAAAGTGAGAACGACTCTTTCTCTTTCCCTTAAATAGGCATTCATTGAAAAGAAACGATTGCTTATCATCTTTCATGCATCTTTTTGGGAATTGAGTCCTCATTCCATCAGTTTAACTTTCGTGCACCCTTTGAGTAAAGAACATTTGTAAAACAAACGCCAATTAAAAATTATCTAGAACATTTTTGTTTTTAGGATCTTCCACCAACAGTAGACTAGGGTTAACACTTTGGATTAGGCTGTGAGTACAAGTCTCCAAAGTTTTCAAAACAAACATTAGCGTCCTGAGCTAGGGAGAGTCAAATCCAATTGTCGTATTGGTTTTCTGGGATCCCCCTCTCACACAGGGTTTACGCACGAGGTCGCATTCGGGCAAATTATGGAGATTATCCCTCTGTGGTTCAATTGTTTGTAGTGATCGGATCGTATATTGGGGGTCACTAGAAGGTATACCCACGATTATGTGTGGGAGCCTTTCGGGTTGATTTCGGACTTGTTATCCTGCCCATACATTTCAGATCGGACTATCGACTGTACCCGCCCAGGGACTCACTGCAAATTGGTGTCTTTAATTTCCATAATCTTTAGGTACTTACACAAGGTGGCAGTGAAGGGAAGTCTCACTGTACCTGGAACAGACATTGGTCAAACTATCTCAGGCTCCTTGGAGGGTAAATCCACAATTACTGCGTGGAAGCTTGCACCAAGATGAAAGTCCATTAAGCAGGTCGTCATTGTAACTGTTCCACCATATCCTATCCCCTTCTTGACTTGATCACGTGACGTTGGATTTCATCACCAACTAGTATGATCATCGAGAGAAGTTTTGTTTGCTTGGTTGATTCCTAGATTTTTTTAGCGTATGTTGTTTCTTTTTGTTAGTTGGCCCTAGATTTTCAGTGTGTTCTGTTATTTTCCACAATTGAGCCCATAGACGATCAAGGTCTTCGTCAATCACATAGGATGCAAGGGTTGCCTCCGGAAGGCTATCAACCCTTACCTCCTAACCCTCCAAAAGATAACTACCGTAGAGAGGTAGCAAATCAATCTGACGCTAGAAGTGTTATTACTCCTCCGTTAGATAACCCAGAAGATGCTTTGGTTACAGTTGCAAATCCCACTACATCTGTGTTGCTAACCCCTCTTGAACCAATTTTAGTTCGTTTAGACTCCCTTGGGAACATCATAGACAAAGAGATCCCATCATTACTAGAGAGGATCTTTATCGAAACATATATGGGATCCACAGAACCAATCTTTGGTGACGAGTATAGGACTCCTGTTCATCCTAGCACCATAGTAGATACCAATCCCACACCTACTCGTTCTGTATGGAGGACTTCATCAGGACGCGATCTCTATGAACATTTTGAATCCTTTCGACAACCCTTTCATCCTCACGACCCTCTTAGGGAAACAGGACCATCTGGTCAAACCATGAATCACCCAGTCGATCAGGTTATTAACCCTACTGCTACACCAACACAAGTCCATCCTAATGTTGGACTCATCACCTCTACTCACCCCCAAAGAACTTCCATCTCTACCCCCGTTTCTACAAGATTTTACTCTACAGCTCCACATGTTCCACAAGATCCTGCTGGGACATCTTCTCCCCCGAGAATGCAGACCCCTGCTAGCCAAACACAACCGGTTGGAGGGAAACCACCATCCAACAAAACTTCCCCTCCTGGAGGACTACCTTTCCATAGTGGGCCTACCCTTTCCGGGGGACAGCCACCTTTTCATGCTCCTCCTGGAGGGAAACCTTCGTTTGCCAGTCACACCCCGGTCATAAATCCACCGCTGGCAGGGGGGAAACCCCCGTTTGTTGGAAACCCTTCACAATCCTGGGGAGTATCTTTAGGAGGCACTTTTACTCAACCCCACGTTGGGGGGCACTTGTATAATAACCCACTAGGAGGAGTATCCAATCCTGTCCCTTCTGGAACATATTACGGGCAATCTTATCCAGGCAGCATCCCAAACACCACCTGGAGTTCTCCGGGACCACAGTCTTATCCTCCTCATGGGCCTCATGTGTATCCGCCTCCGAGATCTACTCCTTACCATTCTCAAGGGAAAAATGTTTATCCTCCTCACGGGAAAATAAATCACCCAGCGTATAATTTTCAGAACTCACCGGGTTATGCCAATGTTTCTCATGCACCATCAAATCCTTCTTATTCTGGCCAACAACAGTCGTACATAGGAGGACCTACTAGTTACAACTATCCACCTAACCCATTCTATCGTCCTACTGGTGTTCCTATGCCGCACCAGTATCATTCGCACATTAACCGACAACTACCTTTCCTTGCAAATCTGGATCTCCCAGACTTGTCTCGGTTAACTAATGATCATATTTCTCATTCACTGGTTTGGCCAGTCATTCCAGCTAAACTTCCTTCTGATATTCCAAAATTTGACGGAAACCCTGGCGAAGATCCGAACAACCATGTGATGACTTTCCATTTGTGGTGTTCATCAAACTCCCTCGTGGATGACTCTATACGTTTGCATCTTTTCCAGCGAACACTTACCGATTCGATAGCAAAGTGGTATATTGAACTACCATGTGCTTCTTTTCATGATTTCAATTCCCTTGCCATGTCTTCCCTCATGCACTTTCCACTGCCTATTCGCTACGAGACGGGTACTGAACTTTTGACCTCCCTTCGTCAAACCAACTTTGTGCATATCTCTGACCATATTCATGAGTGGAGGCAACAACGAAGGATGATCAAGGCAGTCATTCCTGACATGCTCTTGGCAGAATGGTTTACTAAATCACTGTTACCCCCAATCGCTCGCGATGTCGCTATGGGTGGTGCAGTCACAGAGGAACAAGCCATTGCTCGGGCTCAGTATTTAGATTTGGTTTATTCCCAATTTGGTACTTTGTATGATTTGCTTCTGAATGTTGCTCGAGCTAATACCGATCCTTCTAAACCATCATCCTCATCTCATGCGGATGGTGTTATCGGTTCCGTCAAAACTCAATCTTTTTCCAAATCAACTACACCCTCCTCTACCTCCCCCCAAACTCAGATCTCTGAGGTGAATGTAGTTCAATCTGCCCCTTCACAACAATCTGGAGGTAAGAAGAAGACAAAGAATAAATCAAAAAATAACAATGAACAAACAAAAAATCAAACTCAACCACCTGCTACCGAAAATCAAACACAACGGAAGCTGAAATTACCGTGCATCATTTGTGGTGACGATCACTACACTCGAGATTGTCCACTTTGCAATGAAGTGGCCAAAATTTTCCAAGGGAAGTCACAACCCGCTATGCTTACTCAACCTTTTCTGCAACAGCAATCCATGGTTTCTCAAACCCCCTCTCCTGGGGGCAGTTCTAGCGATCCTCATGATGAGGCCTCGTCGAGTGCACATATTTATATGTTTAATGAGATCAATTTGACCACTCGCTATAAGACCTACAACACACCAGGTAACCCTGACAAAGGAAAAGACGTTAACGGTACCGACACTTTACCAGATCCATCATCGTCCTCCGTTAGCCTTCCATCGGTTAATCCTCCATATGGACCACTTCAGATTGAGAAACCCACGTTTGACTCTATATTACACCCTCCTAAGAGCACTATACGTAAAGCTACCTTTAATCCTAGTTCATGTGCCGCCCAAAACTATAACATTGTTGAAGATTTGGCTCAAGCACCGTGTGCTATGTCTGCGTTAGAAGTTCCACAAAACTGCCCCAGTCAACATAGAACTCTCTTGGACGCTCTTGGCACTATTGATCCTGAGTCGTCCAATCAGATCATGTTTAACCTAGACAATTATGCGTCTCGACTCTCCCACCAAATTGCTTTCCAAGTTGATGTTGTTGTTCACAATCAACAAATCCACTGAACTATTCTGGATGAGGGAGCCTTGACTTGTGTCATGTCTTTGGCGTGTTGGAAAGGTTTAAAATCACCAACACTCAACAAATCCCCAATGATGTTATGCGCCTTTGACGGGCGAGGTTTTCATCCCCATGGGCTTTTACAGACCCTGCCCATCCAATTGGGTGGCAAAAATGTTACTATTGATGTCGAGGTGGTCGATGCTCCCCTCGATTACAATTTGTTACTTGGAAGAAGTTGGTTTTATGCTATGACTGTCGTTGCCTCGTCGGTCTTTTGATGTGTACAATTTCCTCACCAGGGAAAAATTGTCACTATTGATCAGTTAGATTTTTGCATGACTGATGCTCGTGTTCCTGCTACCAACAATATTCCTTTCTTGGGAGACCATAAGATCACATATGAAAGCATTGGTGTTGGCTTACTGAAATATTCTAGCCTCATGGGTACCTTCCCTACACCACTTCCACCGACTACACATCATATTGCCACCGTCAATATGATTTCGACCGCGGCTTATCAATCTTGGAATCATCTGACCCTTGGATTGTATCTTATCCGTTGGAATTCGATGCACTAGGAGATGTCGTGCCACTTAGTCCAGCCGAACCATCATATGTTTCTATCTAATACGCTTCTCCCTCGTCAGATGACCAACATCTATTGGCACCTGACGGTTCCCCAATGCAATCACGGTTGAGTTCCTTGTCCTCTGCAATCGATTACATTTCCCCAACTTTTCCTTCTGATGCATCTCTTCCAGAAATGCTTCGCATTGACAAGTTACCTTGGGATAATACCCGTCATCGATCCTCTTTTCTTCCCCCTCATGAAGAAATTTGGGCAGATATACAGTCTATCCCCCCTCTTGATGTCGATTTTCTGTCGCCTCCCATGCTTTCAACTTTCGATGATTTGGATCCGGTAGTAGACATGGTTATTTATTCAGTAGGATTATTGGAGCTTGATCTCCTTACTCCTATCGCGACCCTAAACATGTGGACCTTCCCGAGTGATTATCTTCCATCCAGCGAAGATCTCCTGGAGGCCATGATCGAGTTTTGTCCCTTGACATGGTATCCTTCCAAAGTGTTATCCTCTTGGAAGCCTTGATCAGAAAGAAACCATGAGCATAGTTTCTCTTCTCTGTGGCAAGCTCGTTAAAAAATGAAACAAAGGCCTTGGGCATAGTTCTTTTCCTGTGTCAAGCTCGTTAAAAATGAAACAGTCACCTCTCTTGAACCTTCTTTTCATCCACCCTTCTCCTTTTTCTCATCTACTAGAGAAATTGGTGACGACCTTAGAGCCAGTGAATGAATTGAATCTTGGAAGGCATGTCTCTAGCCTTTGATGATCATTCTGGAGTTAAGCCACTAGATTTCATGCTGGGGACATACCAAGCTTAGTCTTTGTTCTTTCTCGTGCTCGTAAATACATGAGAATGCATCCGGGTAGACTTTTATCTCTTTTTTGGACATGTATGGATACACAAAAAAGGAACCCCCTGGAGTCTCCTTTAAGCTCTTTTCAGACTCTCTAAACATGAAAAGATTGCCGAGTGATCTTGCTTCCTTTTCCACTCATTTAAATGGTTTGAAAGGGCGTCTTTCGAGTGATAATTTATCTCTTTTTCGGCCTCACGATACTAACATTACCAAAAAGGACAACATTGGAGTCATCTTTAAGTTCTTTTCAGACTCTCTAAACATGAAAAGATTACCAAGTGACCTTGTTCTTTTCATGCTCGTTAAAGTATTTGAAGAAAATGTCTGTTGAGCGATAGTTTATCTCTTTTTCGGTCTCATCAGACTACTTTACGAAAAAGGAATTGAGAGAGTTCTCTTTTAAGTGTTTTTCCAAACTCTATAATCATGAAAAACCTTCGAGTTTTTTGTCTTTGGACTCATTAAAAGAAACATCGATAGGCCCATATGGGACCGAACCCTTACTTCTTCCAGTTCGTTAAACAAAGGAAGAGGAACTTACCGAAGGTGAGTTTTATCGAGCATGTGTTATCCTCCTCGAGCTCGTTAAATTAAAAAGAGGTACTCGTCTATCTAGATGGGGGAAAAAATTGAAAGAAGCAAGCCACGCAGTTTTTTGAGAACATTACAAAGTAACTCTTAGATTCGCCCTTGAACATGGAACTTTGTCTTTTGCATGCATTATAATCCACTGAACCTCTGCACTGAGCCAATCCTTTGAGTTTCTTTCACTCCTCTAGGTCACCTGACGTAAGTCACAGCATCCACTACATCATCAAGTTTTGGTCCATGTCATGTTTTTGTTGTTGTGCCTCAGTGTTCAACGGAAGTATCCACCTCGAGAGTCAGCCATCACAAATATCTTGTCTCAATACCTGTGTCATTCCATGTTCATTTGATCTACTAGTTACATCTCTGTGTATGTTTCGTGTCGTTGATGGGGGATACATCGAGGCCCTCCTTCGACGAGTCTATTCCTGTCGACTTCAACACATTATCCAGGGACTAGACTTAGAAACCAATTAGTACTTTGGGACCTGCATGCCTCAATGGTAGGCCTCCTCACGTTCGACAGTGGGTTTACATCATTGACCTCTGATCGGACGATTCCACGGATGTTCGACTTCATCTCATCCATTCACATTCATTGGAATGTACTAGGGCACCTTGGGAATCATTGACATCAATGGTGATCTCCCTCGCACTTGTTAACGGTTTACATCATTGACTGGTAATCAAGTGGTTTCTGCCATGTTTGACATTAGGAAATCTATTCACATGGTTAGATTCGTACTACATCGAGATCGGTAAGAAGACCCTGGGTTGAGTGATCACTCTGATATGTACTTTGCCCAGGTTGCGATGGAATTTATTTTTAACAATGACACATATACTGTTACATAGATCCACTTTGTATTGGTCGTGGCTATGTCTTGTCATCTCGTAGATCCACTGTGTATTCTTCGTGGCTACGATCAGTTTAGGTCATGGGAGTACAGATCCACAGTGTGTTTTCAGTGGCTATACCTTTTTATCAATACAATTATGGATCCGCAGTGTATTTTATGGCGGCCATATCTTGCAAGTCTTGATCACCCAAGCATAGGTATGCCTACCTTGGGTTTGAAACATGTCATAATATTTGTTGGATGTTTGTGTGCAGCTTCTGTCAGGTTCTCTGCATCTATACCCTTGCTTGAAAGTCTACAAAGCATTTCAGTTATCAATTCTCATCTTCTAACTTCATACTTTGGGGGGAAATATGTTACACATCAAAATTACTCACTTCGATAATGTCGCAAGTGTCGTCATTACAAGTGTCGCATTTTGCTCACAAGTGTCGCAAGTGTCAAGCAAAGCATACTGCCATGATGCTTATGTCATACTTATAACGACATCAAAAAGACACTTGAAACATCTCAAACACTTGATTTGGAAGAGGAAGAATGGTTAACCAGGCTTATGAACCTCTTGCCATCTGAAAGAACCACAAAAACTGAGTTTTTAGAGGAGAGTGCTCCCCTATACCTCTCTCAAGAGTGTTGGCGGCCCCCCTTACACTGTCTGGGAGAGTTATAATGCTCTGATAGCCCTTCTGGGGGAGCACTGATGGGTTTAGGGAGTGTTGGCACCCCCCTAAAGCCTATTGGGGAGCGCTATAATGCTCTGATGGCCCTTTTGAGGGAGCGTTTCCTATTCTGGGTAGCAGTTGGTTTGTTGACATGAATGAGGGGAGGATCCCTTCAATCCCTGAAGGCAGTTGGATTCGAATCCCTATTCAAGCCATGATCTTAGGGAAGATCCCTAACTGAAGGAGGAAAATCCTCAACTCGCCCCAATGATATCTCAAGTGGTTGAGCCTCTCCAAGGCTATATAAGCAGGCTTTCTCATGGTGAAAGAGGGAGCTGGATGGAGAATCATACCAAACTTATGATCTCATAAGTGATATTTGGAGAAGGGATGAGAAGAATGAAACCTATGATCTCATAGGAAACACATAGTGAAGTGGAGGCTAATCAGCGAAGCTATCGTCATTCCAATCGTGGAGCTTTTGAGCAAGGGTTAGGCAAGGAGAACTTGACGAAACTACTACATTCCATCTATGGTTGTAAGTAACGTTTTTTACTCATTAATGTAATTTGCTTGGCCTATTTCTTTCTAATTTGTGTTTGATATTACATGAATTTGTCTCTAAGTAGATAGGTCTTCTTCAAACTAATCTTGATAGAGTAGGAAGTGATTGTACTTTTGTTTGTCTACAGGGCTTCTCGAGGAGCGAAAGATTGGAGCTCAACTCGAACCGTGCAGGGACAAACACCGGTAAAAGGTACATATTTCCTCCTTCCTCCGCATGCACTAGTTGGTGTAGACCTAAAAGGAAGTCAGTGACCATGATAAGCACTTTCTGTCTTAAGAGTTAAGAGTCTAGCTCTCAAGAGGAGATCTACCTGTCCGCAGGGAGATTTTCCTTCAACAATGGCCTACCCCAAAGGATGTTTCGGACATCAGATCCTTTATGGGATTAGCAGGATACTATAGGAGATTTATAAAAGGATTCTCCAAGATTGGTTGTCCAATCACTGCCCTCCAGAAGAAGGGGAAAAAATTCCTGTGGACACATAAATGTGAAGAAAGATTTCAAACCTTGAAACATCTACTGACCCATGCACCCATGCTGAAGATCGCCAATCCAGAAGCTGACTTCCTCGTGTGCATATATGCCTGTAAGGAAGGGCTCGGAGGAGTCCTTATGCAAGAAGGAAGTGTGATCTGCTATGAATCCCGAAAATTGAACGAGCATGAAGTCAACTATGTGACCCATGATCTAGAGCTGGTTGTTAGAAAAACAGGACCGCGGAGCAATAAAATAAAACAAATGCAGAAACAAAACATAGAAGACACACAATACAAGAGAGACATGGATTTACGTGGTTCACCCAGTGTGGGCTACGTCCACCAGAGAAATTGCCAGGTCCTTCCTTTATTATTATCCAACAAATGAAGGGATACAACCTACAGCAAAACCCACTATAACTTCCTCTTCTTTCTCTCACAGTTTCCTCTCTCAGAATACAATATTCACCACCATACATAGCTGCAATACATTTCCCTCATAAAAGAGGGTTGGCTTCTAGGGAAAAAAACCCTAACATAATCTCTACCGTTAGATCTACGACCTTATAATGAATGGTCCAGATTTACAATGAAATTACAATATACTTTTACAAGGCAATTTTTGCTTCGGGGGCTTCGCCCCCAAACCCCCGCTTGCCCCCAGACCCCCCCAGCCGGGGGGATAGCCCCCCCGAACCCCGCAGAGGGGGTACTCCCCCTCTGCACTCCCTTGCATGGAAGAGTGTACATACTTCTGGGGTGTAAATACTTCATGGGGTATAAACACGGATGAAAGCAAGGACCTCTGAATCAGGAATATAATCAGGCTCCACAACCAACACTAGTTGCCATAGTGCATGCCTTGAAAATGTGGAGGCATTACCTCCTGGGAAGAAAATTTGTACTTATGACAGATCACTGTGGATTGCAATACCTGTTTGATCAACCAAAGCTCAACGTGAGACAAGCTAGGTGGATGGCCCTCCTTAGCGAGTTTGATTTCGAAATCAAACACATTAAAGGAAAGGAAAATAGGGTGGCCGATGCCCTTAGCAGAAGTATGAAAACAATTCACCTGGCAGTGGTGAGCACTTGCGAATCAGATGTCAAGGAAAGAATAAAAAATGCACAAGAAACAGATCCCTTCGTCCAGACCGTGACCATGTACCTATAGCAAGAACCCGCCGAAGTAAAATATGAAGGCTACCAGATGACCGAAGGAGGTCTGCTCACTTATAGAAGAAGATTTTATATTCCAAATTGTGACGACCTGAAGAGGTTCATACTGGATTAACTACATAAAAGACCCTATTTTGGTCATCCAAGATACCAGAAGATGATCACGGCCACTAGGAGACAATTTTATTGGTCTGGAATGAATAAAGACATAGTCGACTACTTGGCCAAATGCATAGAGTGCCAACAGGTTAAAGCAGAACACCGACACCCAACAGGATTATTACAACCCCTACCAATCCCATAATGGAAATGGGAAACCATCTCCATGGATTTCATCACCGGATTACCAACATCGACCAAACAGAACGATGTCATTATGGTAGTGGTGGATAAATTGAGCAAGTATGCTCATTTTATCCCTGTCAAGTCCACTTGCAAAGCAATCGATATCGCCCAGGTATTCATGAAGGATATATTCAGACTGCATGGTATGCCAAAAGAGGTCGTGTCTGACAGAGACACGAAATTTACTTCTAACTTTTGGAAATCACTGATCGCTGGCTTAGAGACCAAATTGTTGTTTAGCACCGCCTATCACCCTCAAACCGACAGACAGACAGAAAGAGTGAACCAAGTACTTGAAGACATGCTAAGAATGTATGTAATGCATCAACCCAAGAAGTGGGAATACTACCTGCCACTGGTAGAATTCGCCTACAACAACAGTTACCAAGCATCCTTAAAGATGAGTCCCTTCAAAGTCCTCTATGGTAGATCGTGTAACACTCCAGTCAGCTAGAGTAATCCCGTAAACAGGATTTCTTTTGGATCCGACATGTTGAAAGAAATGAAGAGCAGGTGACTCAGATAAAACAAAACCTAAAGGTCGCTTAGAACCGACAAAAAAGTTATGCCGACCAAAAGAGAACTCCAAGAGAGTTCAAAACGGGAGATCATGTATATCTCAGGGTTAGGCCCAGGAATAGTTCCCTGAAAATGGGAGCTTGTGCCAAGTTAGCACCTCGGTATTGTGGACCCTTTCAGGTTCTAGATAGAGTGGGACCTGTAGCTTATAGGCTAGCACTTCCTCCCACGGTAAAAGCACATAATGTTTTCCATGTTTCATTATTAAAGAAATATGTACATGATGTTAAGCATATAATTGATTGGTCTGTGATCCAGGTGGAACCGGAGGGAGAGTTTCTACCAGAAACTCAATGCATACTGGACAGAAAGGAAACCCCACTTCGGAACTGAACCATTGCATAGGTCAAGGTGCAGTGGAAACATTTTGGCCCAAATGAGGCTACATGGGAAATGGAGGATGCCATGAAATGGGCATATCCGATTTTGTTTACACCTGTACATGCATGTCAAGTTGATAGATAGAACATCGAGGACAATGTTCCTTTAAGGGGGAGGGAATTGTGACACCCTGTTTCCCCCAGTCTGTAAAAATAACTATATTGGCCAAGTATTGTGGCAAACTCAGAAATGTGAATGTGTGATGTGAATGGACCTTGTGAAAAAGGTCGATGAATGTAAATAATATTATAAATGTATATATATTGTAGGACTACTGAGAGGGGGATGTGCTGAAAAAGAGATCACGATGGCTGAAGAAAGGTGGTGGAAGGCACCTGGAAAGGTGGCGTTAACATCCACCGAAACCAATACCGTATTTGGACTTCATTGGCTTGAAGAACCAAGAGCGGCTCGCTGGCCCCGAATTAAATGACTTGCCAGGTTGGTAGGTAAATGGCTCCTCATGAGTAATGAGGGATGGGGGTGAACCGCCCATCCATAGAGTCCTTAGACCTGACCACCGCAAGGAAAATCGTGCCACACACAACCTCTCCGAAAGGAGAAAAGGCAGGAAGAGTGGGCGATCAAGGGGCAGACGTGAGGGAAAGAAGAAGAGAGAACTTTGGAAAAATACAGAGTGAGTGATAGCAAAGAAGAGGGAGAGTAACCTTCGTTCTCGGTCACTGGAAAACAGAGACGTAGTCTCACAGCATTGTGGTCTCAGCTCGGGGGTGGCTAGTGGTAAATCCGTTGGGAGTCATTGAGCCTATGGTTGGGTGGAAATGAGAACCCCTCTCAACGGTTGCATCAAACCTGGTGTTTTTCTGATAAGTGTTATATCTTGTATCTTGAATTGAATAATCTGACATGTATGCTCAAGGTTATGAAATTATGAATGGCTTATGTATCATAATGTCTGTGTGGTGGATTATGATCGGAAATAGTGGTTACTTGCGTATAAATGGAATGACTCCAAACGACTCACATTTA
>ML796036.1:166199-190257 GCA_009831015.1 Picea engelmannii
TATATATATCCCCTGAACTAACTTAGTTTTCAAGTCTGTGTTCAGGAAATTTATTCCCTTATTTTCCTCAGGTAATGTCCCAGATAGACCTCCCCACAAGGGCACCCCTTTTGGGAAAGTCCCCTCACTTTCTAGAGCTGAGGTAAACCCCCGGTATAAGACTTCCGTCTTAATACGCCCTCGAGATGGCTCACTATCCAGTTACAGGAGTTAATAGCTTGGAGACCTTCCAGTCGAGCTTTCAAATTTGGCGAACCTTACCAAGAACTTGAAAGAGGATTTGATAGCGTACGTTTTAGAAATCCGACACAAGAGAGAGAGTGGTTCTCATAAGTTATGATGTTTAGGTGTTTCAGCACCCGGGGTATCCAAGTGCGAGTCCTCATGTACTTGCAAGTCCTGAAACCCTGATTTGAGAGATATCGAAATGGAAGTGTGTGGTTAAGTCTCTATTAACGGACGAAATCCTTTCGGAGGATCCAAGGTCTGTAATGACCGTTAGATTTGAGGAAGAGACACAGACATTAATGCCATGACCCTTTTTACCCTTGCAAGAAATGAAGAAATCGAGACCGTAGACCCCATGATCCATGGAAGTACCTGGACCGTCCATCTATAGAGTACACGTGGCTGATAGTAAGTTCTTCGGCATTTCGGCACCCGGGAGACCAAAGGGCAAGAACCCTTGTCTTCGCGAGTCGCGAAATTCTGATCACCAAAACCCCAAAATGGTGTGAGGTGTGAATGAGGTTAAGGAAAGTCGGGATTTGATCGTGACCGTTGATCATCCTGAAAAGATCATGACCGTTGATCTTGGTTGAAGGTTGTCGCCGTCCATCGGAGGGACATGTGGTTGTCGGTCGACGTTTCGGCATCCGGGAAACCAGAGGGCCAGAAAACCTTGCCCTCGAAAATCGAAAAATCTCGATACACGTTGTAGTGGAGAGGAGAAGTCCCAAAAGAATCTAGACTTTCCATCAGAGGAGACGCATGGTGAGCTGTCAGAGTTTCGAGAAAAGTCTCGAAATCTCGTGGACCATTGGATCCACACTCTTAAGAGCCTTCGATCTCTTACACAAATTCCCATAACGGAATTCGGAGATTTGAATGACAAGGAGTCTTGGAGTCGTTGCATTTCGAACTCCCGAGTACCGAGACCCCGAAAGGATCCATACCGTTGGATCATAGGAGGCTTACGACCGTCGATCTCCCTTTGGAGGAAAACTTTGGAGACCTCGAAATTTTTGGGAATTTGAATGGGGAAAGGTAGAAGTCATGCATCGCAATTCCCCAAATCGCGAAAAGTCAATAAGCACTTGGCTGGATTAAGCGCGTGGACACGGAACAGGGTCACGTGGACAAGACCCCAAGCGGGAAACTTGTCACTCGCTAGCCCTGTCGGGGTTCAGCGTTTCACTGTTTCGAGCTTCGGGGTTTGCAGAGTCGAATGACTTGATGTTCTGGTAGCACCGAGTCGTGAAGTGCGAAAAGACGCTGTACCGGTTCGGCCCGTAGTCGTGACCCACAATCACATGGAGGTGGACATATGAGGAACTAGCTGACGCTAGGCCCCCGTAAGTATCTAGGGGATTTTGATCCTCGAGTAATCGAGGAAAAATTTATTATTCCAGAGTGGGTGTGTGAGATAATAGAACAAGGGATGTTTTAAATGTATTTGGGAAGGCGATGGGTGTATAATGAGTGGAAAGTGAGATAATGAACGACAATGAGATGATTATTGTTCTATCATATGCAATAATATTTATTGAAAATCTACATCGCCATCATTTGACAAAAAAAAATTCTGTTAATAATTCAAATCTAAGACACAACAGTTTTATAGTGTTCAATATAAAACCCAATGAAAATCTATGGATTGTCAAAATTTACCATTTACATTTCACTTTTTCCTTTCCCATTAGCAGAGCATTTTATAAGATATTGTTAACAGAATCATTCGCAAACAATTAAAACCAGAATACATCAAGCCAACACGGGAAGCTGAGAACACAAACATAAATCCATTGACCCTTCACTATATAATACTTATATCACAACCCCAATACTTGTTGCATAAATAGTATGGTTTTGAAACCCCATGCGAAATTGGTGCTCATTGTTTGATTTTAACATCATATAAATTCAAAATCGACCAAAACCCCATAGATAAATAACAAACGAGCCAATATTTCGTGCATATAACCAATCTTTCCCATTGTTGGGTCAATACTATAACATACACCAATACCAAAGTTTGAATCTACTAATTGTCATATATTAGATAATAAAAAAATGAGGTCTGGGAAAACGTAAGGGTGAAACATTAATAAGGGGTTTGCAAAACCATTTAACCATTTATTTCCACAACAAACTTTCCACAGACCTCCTATGGTGGACACAAGGAAAATACTCATGTCTCACATATATTCACAAACGGTGGAAAGATAATTCGAAAGAGTTGCAAGTCTTCCAAAGACTCGATAAAGGGTATGACATTATGCAAAAAACCCAACTATTCTTTTATTTCAGAGAAAACCCTTGGAATTTTAATTACCAGAGAAGAGTGAAACCAAAAGTACTTGCCATAATTATTTTCCAACAGTCATAGAAAAAGAAGCAGCATTCATTATGGGCGCAACACAATTACATATTTCAAACAGAACGGAATGTCGAAGATCATGAAATGTTTAAATGCCAACAGGAAGAAACCTCCTTTAAATGTAATTTGCACAGCCATAATACCCACATAAATCCATTATAAACTTTGGAAAGCAAACACAGTCTGTAAGCAAATCGAAGAGCCAACATCATGATTTTATTTGGAGCAGAGCTACAGTTCATGAATGGATAGGTAAGAGCCGACATACATGTAAGGAGAATACCAAAAAACGAACAAACAACACTATTCTTCCCAAGGCCAAGCAAAACGAAGACAACACTAGTTAAAGAAACCAACACAAACGCAAACAAAGTGAAGGTGGCAACCTCGAGGTAGGGTAAGAGTTACATGTAGTAATTGCACATCGTTTCCCACATTAATTCCCATCAACCACAGCCAAGTACGAGCGCACCCAAACTTCCAACACATAGTCCACTATGTTTTCCACATAAAATTTCAATCCAAAATCGAATTGGCCTCCCCACATTAATATCATAAGTCTTATATGTATATTCAACACTTAGCACCAAAACATGTCATGTCCCACATTCCTTGCTAGTGAAGGATTTCCATTTCATAAAACTTATCAATTGTCCACAATAATAACAAGTATACCATAAGTTCAATACACCATAACTACATGTGGCTTGTGCTTGAAGTTTGAACAACATGTCAAAATATATGTGTAGCAAGAATAAACCAATACGCTTATTAAAACAAACATTTCCCCCCTTTCTTTTCTTTAAATTAAATTGCCAAAACATTCATCCTTCATCCATTTCACATGGAAAGTGGCTCGAGTTTCAAGGTTTATTCTGAAACTATAGAATCATTTTTGCATGGTAGTCATGAGCGCAAATCAAAGAAGCGTCTTTCATCATTATTCACATAAAGGGGTCTCACCTATTTAGTATATTATTAAATATATGTAAGTAATAAGGCATTGCAACCAATTTGCAAGTAGGGATTCCATGGTGTGCTTTTGAGCATCAGCACATACATTACTGGGTTTTGGGGATTTTTTGTTTTCAGCATTGCTTTAAAAAATTTTGCCAGATTTAAGGTAATGCATGTTGTAGTTTCAGGGGGGGTATCCTTATCCCTAAAGAGGCTCGAATTGTGGGCCCACCACAGATTTGAAACCAAGATACTCAACAGTCCTTTATATTGGCTTACTGGTTTGTCTGACATCCAGTGTTTGAAGCAGTCTTTCAATGATAGCTTTATTCCAAGTCTCCTTCAACTTTAACTTGTCCTGGATAATCGTCATCACCTAGACCATGTAAAAGAAATCAATAAAAATGTGAGAAACACATTCCTCTTGAGATTTACACAAAGAACACCTATTGGGGCCACACCAACCACGTTTCAATCTGTTATCCCAAGTAAGGAGTTTGTTATTTAGGGCCATATGAAGAGTAATTTTACATTCTAATAGGGCATTTATTTTCCATAGAAGGGTCCACCACCATTTTTTAGTTCCCATGTACATGGATTTTTGGTTAGTTGAATATCCCAACTTGGATGTGAAGTTTTCAGATATGGGACTCTTGCACCAGCACAGGGAGTCAAGGGTATCTTCATCAAGGGATATGAAGTTACCGATAATGCGACTAATATAGAGGTTCCATTCTTCAACCTCATTTCCTTCAAGCCCTAGGGCCTCTACTAATTTCCATACTGACCTTCCATGAGGCTAGTGTTTGTGAGACTTTACATCATTTAGGGTGAAGATGTTTTGTTCCCTCAGAGCCTGGAGGAGAGAATCAAAGCATCGAAAGTCATTTTTGACCCCAATCCAAGGATCTTCATCGAGGCGAACCTGCCTCCCATTACTAATGTTCTACACAACCCAATCTCCTACCAGAGGGAACGCAGTCACTAATTCATTCCATACTATAGATCCTTTAGTAGATTTCCTTGGAAAATTGAACTAGTCTGCAATGGAAAAATTAGGGAGGTATTTAGATTGCATTACCTGCACCCAAAGTGTGTTTCCTTGCATTAGTCTCCAGATACTTCGACATGTTAGTGCTTGAGAAACAACATAGATGGTTTTTAATCCCCAACCACCTAGTTCCTTTGGCACCACTATCACAGACCATTTTGCTAGATAGATCCCACCTACTTTGTGGTGATTGGACCACGGGTATCAAAAGCTATTCTTCTAAATCTTCATTAGAAATCCCATAGGAATCGCTGTTATGGAGCACTAGTAAACCAGGATGCTTTGGAGGACATATTTGAGAAGCACGAGTCTGCCACCCCTGGATAGGAGCCTATTAACCCAAATGGATACATGGAATTCAATCTTTTTTACTAGCCAACCCCAATTAGAAATATGGTACTTATAGGTTTTAGAAAGAAACCAAGATATTTAAATCCCTTGTCCAAATATTTCCTAGGGGTTGGGATTAAGTTACCTATCTAAAAATATTCATGATCTAGGCACTGATGGAGAATGAGACAAGACTTGTCATAATTAATTAGCATGCATGTAGTTGAGCAGAAAAGGTCCAAAATGCCTTTGAGAGTGGAGATATCGATTTCAAGTCCAAAGATGCTTCAAAAAATGTCGTCAATGAATAGGAGGTGAGAAATTGTCTCCCTCGTTGAAATCTTAACACCTCTAATCAAGACTAAGTTCCCGACCTTGTTATCGCACAATTTGTACATGTCCATAGCCCAAGACAAGTAGGTGAAATTGGCATAACTACATGATAACCTATCAATGTCACCTTAATAGGAAATCCCCACGTTTTAGGGATAAGCAAGGTTTATCCTAAGGGAGGCATCCTCGGTAACCTAAAGGGTTGGAAAGCTAAGGCTATGGTCAAGTTTATCCCCCCTCTCACTAGTTACCAAAATCACATGGTCTATGTCTAAGAGATTGAGGCAAATGAAGAGTAATTTGTGTACATGCCCGGCACAAGAAAAACAAAGCATATATATAAGAATTTCAAGTACAAAAATGATAGTAAAGCCTCATGAGACGATAGACAATGTGAATATAATCTAGCTGATATAAAATTGTAGCAAAGTAAAAGTTTACAACAACAAATAGTATTTTGTAACAACTGCAAGAAATATGCCTCAACATTGCTTAAAAAAGTTCCAGTGTTCCACGGGGACGCGTCCCCCACGTTTCCCATGTCCCTAGGATGGGGGACTCTTGGGGGTTGTTTCCCCACGTCCCCTCTTTGGGGAGACACAGGGGGACGCAACTCCCCAAGGCGGGGGATGAGTATCCCTTAAAGGCGGACACTTGGGCGTCCCCCCGAAATTTGTTTGCCAAATAAGGCTTAAAAAACAAAAATTTTAATTTAAAAAAGCAAAAGTTAAAAAGTTAAAAAACAAATATGTATATATAAAAAAAGGATAAAAGTTAAAACACAATTAATTTATTATATTTTAAAATCTAAATAATTAAAAAGCAATTAAATTTTAAAAAAAATTGAGTTTGACTAGTTCCAGTTTACTATTTCAAGCTTTAGTATCTACTATTTAGTATTTTGTTTAGTACTAATTAATTAGATTCTAGAATGATGAATGATGAATTTAATTTTTAAATCAATGTATCAATATTTATTATTTTAGTATTTTTGTTTCGACTTTCATTTATGATTTATGAATCAATGTATTTCATTACTGAATTTGAATTTGAATTTTGAATCATGTTTAATAGTTTATATCATTTACAAATTTGAATTTTCAATTTACTAATTCAGTATTTTAGTTTTCACTGATGAATTTGCATGGGATGAACATTAATTGTTATTGTTGAGATTTTATCATTATTATGTTTATTTTTAAAAAAAATTATTTTTTATTTTTTATATTATATATGTGACATCCCACGTCCCCCATTTCCCTAAAATCCCTAAAATTTGGGGGTACTTCCACATGTCCCCCTTGTACGTCTCCCCGCACCTGCGTCCCCTCATCCCGGAGACTTACTGGAACATTGTAAAAAACACAATGAAAACTTAGCATTTATCACATAAATTGATTAGCAATTGTCACAAGCAAATTTTGGTAGGTTTAGCTAGCAATTAAAGTTAATTATGCAGCAAATTAGTAGTAGTTAAGGTGGTTGTAGCAGTGTCTTGCAACGATAGCCACTAAGTTAGTGTTTTAAGCTAATTTAGGGTTAGGAGATGTTAGTATAAGCTTCAAAGAACAGATTTTGAGAGTTGGATTGATCACATTCATCCACACGAGCATAGAAATCGGTGCCTCTTGGGCCTATGGAGTCAATTACAGTAGAAAATTATCTTGGAGAAAATGACAATGATAATACTGTTCAAAGAACCAATAGATAAATGCAAGAAGTGTCGGCACTTCAAGGCTTCTAGCATTTAATGCTTAAAGATGGATTCCACTAGAGCATAAGCACTTTTAGGCCCTAGCATGATCCTCTCTCCTTGAACTATTGAAATATATTAAGCAACTAGAATTAGGATTCTAAAGTGCTACCACTTTAGGGCTTTAGAAGCCTATCATAGACAAGATATCCTTGACAAGTCAAAAAGTAGAAACACTAGAGAGAAAAATAAGCACTTTATGTTTTTCTCCTAGGGTTTAAGCAATTAACTCTTTAATATTCAATATGAAACAAGTAAAATCACCACAAGCATTTATTACTTGAACAAAATTGCAGAAAATTTTACTTCACTAAGAATAACCGAGAAAAACCCTAGTTGGAGACTTTCCACCACAAAACTTGCCAAAAGACATCACCAAAATGCTTCAAAAGAGGTGTGCAATAAGAATTTTAGCCAATGTTGCCACTAGGGAAAATTTTCAGACCAAAATACCTCTTGTGAGGAAGTGTTATGTGAAAAATGATTTAGGCTAGCCATGTTTATATGGAAAATCCTAGCCTTATTATCCAAAAGTTGTGTCATTTCACAAATATGAGCCTACTTCTTAATTTGCACATTAAAATTAAAAATAAATTCATTTTTTTTACAAAATGACCCTCAAAGGGTGACGCCATGCCCTTCTAGGGTGACGTTGAGCATCCAATGTGGAACATTGAGATTTCTTAGTGGAATGTTGGGCCTCTGAAGGCTAGTAACCATGCCACATGTGCCAAAACGTTGTGCTATAACCTCCTTCCATATGATCAAACCCTAGTCTTCTTCATGGTGACGTCACATGTTTGGTAAGTGATGTCTAAGACTCCAAAGGCTAGCGTCCATGTGGGAGAAGGTGGGAGCCCTCCATCTAGGTATTCCAAAGTGCCTCCAAAGGCAATGACCTCTTGTAGAATAATGATCACCAACTTGCCCCAAACGTGGGGTCTTTGCATCCATCCTTGGGCTCCAAAGCCCTCATGAAGGTCTAAACAAGTCATCTCCTCATGAATACATGTCCACCAGGCAAGGTCCTTTAAAGACAAACAGGTACGCCCTCCAAGGGTCCATAAGTCACAAGAATCATACCAAGTAAGCCACATCTAATATTCAAACCACTCAAAAATGTGCATCAAACCCCCCTTTTCAAACTAAACAAATACTCAAAGACGTTATACAATTTGTCAAATTTAGGTGTGGGAGGGGTATCAAGGCAACCTATTGGGCTAGTCCATCCTCAAGTCAAGGGTGTTTTCCAAGAGAAACCTATCTAAGTCATGTATGAGTGTGATTTGGAGTGGGTAAAACCTTTGGGCATGGGGTTCATGACATACAAGGGTTCGTATTGTCTCATTTATGGGTGTCTTTGTAGACGGTATGTTGCACCTTCGTTTTCAATGCATCCTTTTTCCAAGCCTATTTATTTTCCATTAATTAATTAAAATCCAGAACAATTGGGTAACATAAGATTTGAAAGGAGTACCACAATGTCACTTGAAGTTATAGGTACACGGGGTGTCATATGCATGGAAAGAAACGGACACCACATGCGTGTACA
The DNA here is from genome assembly GCA_009831015.1 of Picea engelmannii. NCBI lineage: Eukaryota > Viridiplantae > Streptophyta > Pinopsida > Pinales > Pinaceae > Picea > Picea engelmannii. Next base: position 174,775 of record ML796036.1, read on the forward strand.
CACCTCACATCTATATAATGTGAAATTTCTTTTGTGGGTCTTCAATTCTTTTAAGAGAAGCATTTCATTGTTCTCAAGACTTATTTGGGAGAGCATCTAGAAGGTTATAATTTTGACTTTTATCTTTTTCCAACTACATTCCCTCTAGGCCTTCAGCCCCTTCTTCCCATGAAATGAGGTACAATCCTTTATTGGGTCAGTACACCAAAAAATCCCAAAAGATGAGGAAACGAAATGGAAAGAGCATGGAAGGTGATAAGTATGATAAGACGATGACTCTTCAAGGAACCCCCTAGTAACACCCTATCTCCAAGGGTGACCAACTTACTAGGACAAAATGAAACCCACCAAGATTAAATAAGGAAAAAAGCATAATTTCCAAGCAAACGTTTTGTAAATAAGAAAGAATTATTTGCAACATGTTCAAATGCTTCAATTATTAGGGTGACACTTACCACAACACCAGACTTATTACCTCATGCAGCAAGACATGTTTTCCTCTGGGGCCAGACCACTATGATGAATGTTGCTCTGCTGGTGGTGTATCATGGTGCATCAATGAATAGGAGGGTCCATGAGGGGCTATGATAGTCAATCTAGATCTCGGTACTCCATGTCTACTACTTGTGGGCCTCAAGACATTATCTCCATAGTTATCCCTAGTGTGAGGGGGTAATAGGCTTCAAGAAACAATTTTCTTAATACCTATGAAATGATGAGAAACATAAACGGGGAAAGGGTACATCCATGTCTCAATCCACGAGACGATTTGAAAAACCTTGAGGGAGAATCACTGATTAGGACAACGAAATAGGATGAATGGACACATCCCATTATCTAGTTCACCACCTAAAGGGACATGCCCATTTGAAGCAATGCTAGCCTAAGGAAGGTCCAATTTCCCTTGTCATAGGCTTTTGAGAGATTTAGTTTCAGTAGGGATACTTTACCCTTCAAGGTTTTGACTAAGTGGAAGAATTCCTGCGCAACTGAGACTGCATCATGAATTTTCATGTTTTGGAGGAAGCCAAATTGTTCTTTAGCTATGATTTTGCTTAGAATCGGTTTCATATGATGTGCGATTATTTTTTCCACTAACTTATAAATCACATTACAGTAGGATATAGGCTTGTAGTCCTCAAAGGAAACTCCATCTTGTTTCTTGGGAATTAAGCATAGGAAGGTGGCGTTTAGGGACCCTAGCATTTTCCCATACTTTTGTGATTCCCTAACTACCAAAAGCATATCCTACGTCAATATCTCATAAAATATTTTAAAAAATTCAACTGAGAATCCGTCAAGACCTGGAATTTTCCTGCGTTGCAAGGAGGAGAGAGTTATTACTTCAGATTCAATTACTTATTCTAGAAATCGATTAATATATTTTGTTATGACTGGATGGAATTTTGAAGCCACATGTAGAATATCCTGAATGGAGCTTCCTTTCTGGGCTTTGAAAAGGGCCTTGAAGTATTTTTCCCTAGCCTCATCTTTGTCATCAAAGGAAATTCTCCTTTTTCAATCTCCCAAATGGTGTTGAGGCTCTTCATATAGTTCGCGTATTGGTGAAAAAACTTTGTATTATTATCACTCGCTTTCAAACACAAAGCTCTGCTCCAAAGTCTCCATTTTTGCTCTTCTTTTTTTAGGAGGGAGCACCTGATTGCTCCTAACTCCTTTAGTTCCTTCATATTAACTTCACTTAGAATTCCTTTTTCAATTGATTGATATAGCCATGCTAATCTTCCTTCACATTCCTTTAACTATCTAAGATTTTGTGCTTTATAAACTTGTAGCCACTTCTTAGTGGCATTTTTTACCCTTGCCAGGTTATCTGCAAATTGTTTCATCATGGTATGTGGTTTTGAGGGATTCATATTTTTCCATGAGTTTTTAACTAGAGACCAAAAGTCCTCTTCCAACCACACCTGGTCGAGTTTTAAAGGGTCCGAGAGGGAATCCATTGCACATTTCATCTTGAGGATAATGGGTCGATGGTTCGAGATTCCCCCTTCCACTATTGACGAATTAACCAATAAATCGGTTGACAATAAAGCCTTCAAAATCGGAAATCTATCCAATATTTTGGATATCGCTTCTTTCTCAATACGGAAGTTGTGTCAGGTGGGTACCAGTTTAATGGGTTCGATATCAACAAGATGATGAGATTGAAGGAAGGAGATGAAGAATCCCCTTTGAGAATCATGTCTAGGACTCTCTCCCCAAACCTCTCGATGGGGGGGCATGAAGTTAAGGTCTCATCCTATTATAGTGAGGGGATCATTGAGTGCACCTGCAGAAGCCAAGTCTTCCCAATTGGGAACTTTGTCGGCATACGGACCATAAATGTTTACAATAGAAAGAAAAAAAAATTGACATCCTTAACCATTAATTTTAATGAAATGGCATTATGAAAGGAGGATGTAAATAGATCTTTACACGCAGGAATCCATCCTGTAATTAGACCCCTTAACTAGCCGTCCACGTCACTAGAGTTGAACGACCAATTCTTGAGCCACGACTCCACGGAGCTTCTGGATTTTTCTCATGTGCACATGGTTCCCTGTACTAGAATTACATCCAGATTGAGGCTTTATAGAGGCCTTTTGAGGGCTATCTTTTTTTAGGCGCTCCCCAACCCTCTCGCGTTAAAAGAAAGAAAAATCATTAAGGAGGGATTTTCAAGGAATCCCCCACTCTAAGGGCCTAGGCTATGGAGGCTTGATTGCCTTTGCGAATTTCCAACACAACTTTTTCTTGTGCCTTAAGGAGGTGGGATTTTTGCTCAACCAAATTGGATTGGGGAGGGTCTAGGGAAAGACCCCCTTTGGATAGAAAAACTTCCTTATGTTTTCCTCTAGTTCAAAGGGCATAGCCTTTCTTTAGGGGAGATCTTCCCTTTTTTTTAGCTAGAGGCTTTCCTTTGCCATCAAGGGCATGTTAACCCCTATATTTTCACCCTTGAAAAGATTGAGGGTTAAGAGTCAGCATGCACTATTTGGCTGGCATTCTAATATTCTCCCAGATTTTAGCACTTGTAGTTATCAAAGGTTGGTTCCCATCAAAGATAGGTATATGATCGGTACATGGTTTTTTTTGTTCATAGTTAGAGCTAGCATGTTTTCCTTTGCATTTGAGAGAGATGTTTACATACAACATGTGTCCCTACTTTTTATGAGACATGGTTTGAGAGGTTCATTTGACAGTTTGGAGCAGTTTTGAGCATACAGGGATGGTTCTGGCATGATTCTAGGCCCGATGGCACTTTTTAGGGTGACATGCAAGAACTTTCTATTTTTAGCAGGTTTAGCTCCAGGCCCCAGATTCATATTATGAGCATGTAATATGGATCCTTGAGACATTTTGAGTCTTTTGGACTTCTTCCAGGATAATTTGTCTCAGATTTATATTTTTAGCAGGTTGAGCACCAGGGATCACATGTCAATTCTAATTGCAAATTCATAATCCTTGCAGAAAATCAAATTTAATGAGTATGATATCATTGACATGCGAAGAGATTTTATTTTTAGCAGTGTTTATTTTTAGACAGTGGACATATGGCGGTGGTCTCCTAGTCATCCTAAGCATTTTTTACAATTTCCTAAAATTTAGGAGCCAAACCCTATTTTTAGAAGTTTCTATAAATAACAGGGGTGATGGTCTCCATAAGTGACAAGTGGTAGGCTCAGATTCTAACATGTGGTAGAGTTTCAATGTGATGTGGCATTTACATGGAATTAATTAAAGAGGGGTGCATTTCTCCAAGGCAAAAGCAATAAAGTCAATGGAAAATTAGATAAAGTGAAAGAGGTGGTGTCCAATCAAGGCTTATTTTTCTCTTATTTGTCTGACTCGACATATATTCACTTCCCATGCGTTAACTTCCTCAAATTCCTCTTAATTTTCTTTTAAACGCTCATTTCCTAGAAAATAGGAAAATCCCTAAAAAATAGGGCAAATTTCTTCCTTGGCTAACTCACTCATTACTTGGCCAAATTTAGCGTTTGAGCATGCGTTGGATTTCTAATTTTATCCTCCATGCATATTAGTCATTCTTAAACACCTAAACACATTGATTTGTCCTCATTCTCTTTCACTTCTTCCTCAGGTGCAACCTCCATCTCTCCTCTCTCCCTCACATGTGTGGTGCATTGTTCAATGCTAACTCTCTCTTCCTTCTTTGCATGTGCCATCTAAACTACCTATTTCTTATTTCCTAACCTCTATTCCATATTCCTCTCACACTTTCCTCCTATTCTCCTTTCTCTCATGTGCATATTTCCTTAGCTAGTGTGCATTATTCCCACACCTTGTCATCCTCTCTCCTCACACATGAAGCTTCACTCCCACTCTCATGCACATGCAACCTTATTTTTCCATTTTACTTTTCTCCTCACTCATGTGCATGCATACTCCCCTACTCCCTTTCTGTTAATGATTACAGTTGCGTGAAGACATTCTCCAAGACACAGAATGATTAAGTTGACCTGAGAGAGAGCCCCTGAGATGGGTGTGTGGTTCCTATCTGAGACACAGCTGGAACGTAGAGATGGCCTCCTCCTTACAAAGAGTTGAGAAGAACTCCAGATGATTCTCCTGTGTAACGCAGTGAGAAAGGAGATCTGCAGAGTTGGACGTGCTTGTGGTTGATCACAAGGTGAACGTGTGAAATCCAAAAGTGATGGGTGCATTGTCATGAGACAGAAATGAAGATGATGCATTATCCTCCTCTAAGAAGAGAGTTGATGAGAAACTCCAGATGACTCTCATGTGCAATGCAGTGGGAAAGAAGATTTGTTGAGTGGACGTGCCTGTGGACGACCATAGGTGAATGTGATCCTTGTCGCTAAGCACTAGTGAAGAAGTGGTTCTTATGTGTAATGCAGTGAGCCAGAGATATGGACATCCCTATGGATGTGCCCCTAGTGGCTAAGCACTAGTGGGTGCATGAGATCCCTTGCTATATTGTTCAAGAGTCATATTTGCCTGTAAACGTAATTGTAATGTAAAGGGTACAGGTCGGTCCCACCTTAATGTAATTGTTAATTAATGTAAAAGATAATTAATCTGGTTATTATAAATTATATTGTGAGTTAGAGAGGTCGTCCATGTGTCAACAGACACTTTTGTCGACAGGACAAGTCTAATATAAGTAAAGGTAGATTCCCCGTTGAGGAATCATATATTTTGTGTGAGTTTGGAAATTTCAGCAAGTACAACTTCTTGGGAAAAGTGTGCACCTCTCTTGGGCGCTAGTCTTCTAGGGTTTGTAAATACCCTCTTGTGTGATAAATTTTCATGGTGGTGAAAGTCTTTCTCTTGAAGAATATAACAAAGGATTTGGTTGGGTTTTCTTCCCTTATTGAGAAGGGTTTCCCAGGATACTTCTTGTGTTCTTGTGCATGGTGTTTCTTCTTGTGATCTTGGTTGTTGCAACATTATTGGTTATGGTTAAGTTAAATGATAAAAATGGAATGAACTTCATGTTTAACATTGCTTATTGAAAAATAAACATGGTATCATAGCATAGGCCTTGAAGAACCCCTGCACAAGCATCTAAAAGGATAAACCGTCCTCCTTCTGCAGTTTCGTACGACCTCTAGGGTTTCTGCAAAAATTCGTATGGCCCTCACTTAATCTGCTCTTTCAGCACTTTACAAGTGGATGTTGAAGCTAAAACTTAGACCAAGTTGTGCAAACTTCCTCAGTGTATCTCTAGAGACCTTCAAAGTAAAAATCCGAAGATTTTGAGTTTTTGGCCCTAGGGTTTCTAGGGTGCCGAAATTTCCTGCAAAATCTTGATCTAGGGTTTCTGCAACTTCTTGAATAATCGTTTCAACTCAATAAGAATTCATGTGACACTCTCAAAGTTGATTGTTGGCAGTCATACGCCCAATAAAATCTAAGGTTACTAGTCCAACCTAATCATTAGGTTTTCCAAATCCAGTGGGCGAGAGTATAAGAAGAAATTTGAACAAATGAAGAACAAAACTTTAGTAGAAGATAGGCTTGATGGAGCAAGCAACTTCAACTCTTGGAAATCAAGGCTTCGGGTCACCCTTGAAGAATATGACCTTTTGGATGTGGTAACTAAAACTTTACCAGATACAACTACCGATGAAGAGAAGAATATAAGAAAGGAAGAAGATGTCAAAGCAAGAAAAATAATCATCTACTTAGTAAGAGATCATCTCCTACCTCGTTTTGCCAACCTGAAGACAGCTTATGAAATGTATGAAGCATTAAAAGAAATGTTTGAAAGTGACAACACCCTCAATGCTCTTACCTTGAAGAGCCAACTTCAAAGTACCAAGATGAAGAAAGGTGATACAATTGCTATCTTCTTTATGAAGATATTAGAGATTAAAGAACAACTAGAAGCCATTGGAGAAATCATCTCTGATAGAGAACTGGTCTTATCCACTCTCAACAACCTTCCAAAACATTGGGAGCCTTTTCTTCAAAGTATCAGTGGAAGAGAAAGTCTACCAACCTTTGATTGTTTGTGGACATATTGTGCTCAAGAAGAACTTAGACTTAGAAATAGAGAAGTGGAAGACTCCCTTGATGAAAATCATGCTCTTGCACTTCATACAAAGAAAGGAGGAAGATTCAAAAGAAACTTCAGACAAACATTCAGAGATGAGAAGTCTTCATCAAACCCAGGTCATAATCAAATAAGAGATGTTTCAGAAATTCAATGCTTCAGATGTGACAAATATGGGCACTATGCAAGAAATTGTCCAACCAAGAAGAAGGGAAGACAATATGCTTCTATCGCTGACATTGATCCAGACCCACCTCAAAAGAATGAAGATAAGGGAGAGGAGAAGTACTTCCTCTAAAAACAAACTCAGAACTAAAACTACAAACCCAGGTAAATCATTTGATCTCTAATTCTATAGTTGATTGCATTCTTAATAAATGAAGGGTATTATCCCTATTATGGGAGCCCTCAAGACTTGGACCATTATCCCTGGTACGGGAGTCCAAACCTTATTTGATTGATTATTATGATGGTCAAGAAGACATAAAATATCTAACAAGAAATAAGAGAAGATTCCCTTCCTTCAGACTTCAGAGAAAGTTACTTGACTTAGAGGGAGTCAAAAACAAAATAAAAGAAGAAAGAGATAATACATTTAGCAATTTAGAGGAAGACATACATTATTCCAGCAAATTCAGCTACTCGAGTTGATATGACCAGAGATATTACAATAGGGCATAAAACGCATGCCTAGAGTCAAACAAAACTTTGCTAGAAGACAGAGAAACGTACAATTCCCTCAAAGAACATCTTGGGAAAGCAAAAGAGTTTTTCAAAAGCTAACCTTCAGTCATGAGCCACTTCATTGATTCTAAATTTTCTTGTCTTAAAGAAGCAACAAGAGAACAGGTATGGAAAGATGCCATAACCAGTATATCTTAAAGAATGATGTATAAGATATTGTTCAGAGACTAGAAGGAAAGTTTGTGGTGACTTCTAAGTGAATCTATAAGATCAAGCATGCAGCTAATGGAAGTGTCAAGAAATACAAAGCAAGATCTATAGCCAAAGGATTCTCACAAACAGAGGGAGTTGTCTATGATGAGACACTTGATCCAGTAAGCCCGATACACTTCCATCCGTACTACCATCCATGAGTTGGAAATTATATCAGATGGATGGATTCTTGATGAGTTTGGGTTTCAGCAAGAGTGTTGTTGATCCAAACCTATATTATTACAGTGTTGGTGACGAGAGCCTAATTTTGATGACTTATTCAGAAAGCCTTGTTGTTGAATACAAGTAAGCCTTGACTTCTGATTTCAAGATGAAGGATCTGAGTATGATGCAAGTATGACAGAGAACCAATAAGATTTTCCCGAGTCAAGGAAAATATACAATGGGAATATTAAAGAAGTTCAGTACGACATAATACAAAACCACCATGATGGATTTGAAGAAAATGAATGATGATGATTCAGACAAGATTGATCCACAGTTGATTGGATCATTGATGTATCTGGTTAACACCAGACCTGATTCATGTTATGCAATGAATATGCTTAGTCAATCCATGAGCCAGCCGAGACAGACTCACTGGTTAACAGTAAAGCATGTATTCAGATATTCACGAGGTACAATTAGATATGGCCTGAGATATGCGTCCAAGTGTGAGATTGAGTTTGCAGGGATATGCCTATACAGATTGAGCAGAGAGTACAGTGGACCGAAAGAGCACATACGGTTGTTGTTTTACCGTGAAGTTTTCCATGGTTTCCTGATGCAGCAAGAAACAAAACTTTGTGGCCTTGAGTACCACAGAAGCAAAGTATATAGCATCAAGTGTGGGAAGCAATGCGGCTTCACAAGCTTCTGACAGATTTACTTGATCATGAGATGGATTCTATGATGATAACCAGAGATGTGTGTAAATCTCTTTGAGAACCCAGTGTTTCATGATAGATCGAAACACATTGAAATAAAATATCCTTATATCAAAGACATGATGCAGAGGAAAATAGTACACATGCAGTACCTTCCTAGACATGAGCAGATTCCATACATCTTCACCAAATTAGCTTGGTGAAGGATACCTCCCTAGTTGAGAGGGAGTGTTGATGACTACAACCAAGACAAAGTTCAAAGTACATCCGTGTGAGACTTGGCATGATAAAGAATGCCTCCCTCTCTGAGAGGGAGTGTTAATGATTAGAGTTGCATGAGACATTCTCCAGGACACAGACTGATTAAGTCGACCTGAGAGAGAGCCCCTGAGATGGGTGTGTGGTTCCTATCTGAGATAGAGTTGGAACGTAGAGATGGCCTCCTCCTTACAGAGAGTTGAGAATAACTCCAGATGATTCTCCTTTGCAACTGATCTGAAAATGGAAGGTACTTGTTTAAGGGTGCAAGGTATCCATTTTCCATAATTTAAAATGTGAGTTATACACTCCAATGTGACCTCTAGAAATGTGAGAACTTACTATTTCTTATACAGAGATAGACTGTAGGAGCATTTACGGGACATGTCACCTCTAAAGAGAGGATGAGTTCCAGAGGCTACCTGGCCCTTTACAGGCTCTGCCTAAAGAAATAATAAGTAAACACTTAGAAGTTAAATAAATCTTGATAGGACCTTGCTTCATGTGTTTAAGATGTGCAAGAGGGTTTATGTGTTAAGTTCTTGCTCTTTCTTGTCAATGTATATGTGTGAGGAATGTTCTTTTAAATGCTTAATCATGTGTCATAAACAAATACACAGCCATTAAAAGTGCAGCAAATAACACAGTAAACTCACAACAATACAAAAATGATAAAGCAGTTCACCCACTTCAGGCTACATCTGCTGGACCAAGCCTCCCAAACTAGGCTTGTCCTCTTGTATTAAAAATGCTCCAAATGCTAATACAAGAATAAGAATGTCTCAAAGGATAGAACTGACTGTAAATACAGACTCAGAAAATAGGAAATAGCTGAACATGCTCTTTCCCAAACACCAAACAGTGAAATTGTACCTTATACAGTACTTTCCCCAAAATGGCCCTGGTGGCCCTTTAATCTTGAATGGAGAATTTCGTGGTGAAGATGACCTCAAATGGTTCTGAAACCTCTGCCATCAGATTCGGAAGGTCGAAAATAGCAGACCTAGGCTTTTGAATCACCAAAAATGGCTGAGCCTAGCCTCCAAACAGCTCCAGCACTGAAATGGCCCTGGTGGCCCTGAAAGCTTCCCTGAAGCAAAATCACCTGCAAATGACCTCCAATGGCTCTGAAACCTGCTCCAATGGCTCCATAAGGTCGAAGAGACCCAAAATCGACCAAAAAAACGTGGAGAAAGGTTTTCCCTAGCCAAAGATATGGCCAAAAAAGATTCCTCCTCCTTTCCTCCACTAAATTCGGCATAGCTGGAGTTAGTTTAGCTAAAAATAGCCAAATGTGCCAAAAAAGTCGGGCTCCGCCCCTAAAACGCGCCAACGGTCGTATGGTTAACTGCATAGCACCTCGGGTAATGTTTGACAACCCCGCGCGTAGATAATATACATCGTGGTCACATATGCAACTCCGAAACCGAGGGCTGGGGCTAAGCCCCAGCCCTACCCCCGCGCCAAATTAAAACAATTCACAATATAAACATATTGTAACATATGGTTAATAAAACACATACGTGGCGCGTTGGTAGGCTGCTCTTTGTAAACACTTTCACCGGTGGGGAGGTCCGGGGGTCGAACCCCGCGGCCTCCATAATTTTTAATTAACCAACCATAGACCAAAATGAGGGGACACGTGGCGCCCTCCGATTGGGCCACGTGTCCTCGTAACATTTGCTCAAAACTTGACACGTGTCGTTCCATAATTCGTCGACCACCGTCCAACAGAAATGTGCCACGTCACCAAACTGACACGTCATCAAATGCCAAGTCAGCGTACGGATGCCACGTCAGCAGGTACGGATGCCCAGTCAGCTGTACGGCCTCTGCCACGTGGCAGTACGGCCTACCCAGTCATCATCATTATTTTTCCTGTTTGGCTCGACGAACAGACCTCGATAACTTCTCCATACGGACTCCGTTTGCGAAAGTAAATATACCGCCGGAATCAAGAGAACGAGACGGACGCAATGGCACCGTTTTCGTCGCATTCTGAGCACTTTGAAAATTGAGCATTTTTTTGACCCCTGGTCCAGATTCTGATCAGTAACGCAGTGAGAAAGGAGATCTGCAGAGTTGGACATGTTTGTGGCTGAGCACAAGGTGAACGTCTGAAATCTCAAAGTGTTGGGTGCATCATCATGAGACAGAAATGAAGATGATGTATTAGCCTCCTATGAGCAGAGAGTTGATGAGAAACTCCATATGATTCTCCTATGTAATGCAGTAGGAAAGAATATCTGTTGAGTGGACGTGCATGTGGACGAGCACAGGTGAACGTGATCCTAGTGGTTGAGCACTAGTGAAGAAGTGGTTCTTCTGTGTAATGCAATGAGCCAGAGATATGGACATCCATATGGATGTGCCCCTAGTGGTTGAGCACTAGTGGGTGCATGAGATCCCTTGCTATATTGTTCAAGAGTCAGACTTGCCTATAACCCTAATTGTAATGTAAAGGGTACAGGTCGGCCCCACCTTAATGTAATTGTTAATTAATATAAAATATAATTAATCTGGTTATTATTAATTATATTGTGAGTTAGAGAGGTCGACCATGTTGTGCCAATAGACACTTTTGTTGACAGGACAAGTCTAATATAAGAAGTTAGATTCCCCATTGAGGAATCATATTTTTTGTGTGAGTTTGAAAATTTCAGCAAGTACGCCTTCTTGGGAAAAGTGCACACCTCTCTTGGGTGCTAGTCTTCTAGGGTTTGTAAGCACCCTCTTGTGTGATAGGTTTTCTTGGTGGTGAAGGTCTTTCTCTTGAAGAATATAGAAAAGGATTTAGCTGAGTTTTCTTCCCTTGTTGAGAAGGGTTTCCCAGGATACTTCTTGTGTTCTTGTGCATGGTGTTTCTTCTTGTGATCTTGGTTGCTGCAACATTATTGGTTATGGTTAAGTTAAATGCTAAAAATGGAATGAACTTCATGCTTAACCTTGCTTATTGAAAAATCAACACTTTCATTCTCCCATCTCCTATGCATCATAGTTACCTATTCCTTAGGATGTGCGCCCCTTACTCTATATATTGGATAGTTGACATGGGTTATTGGTGGGATTTGTGTGGCAACAACACATATTCTTTATATCTTTGTATTCTCTCTCTCTTCTCTCTCATTCTATATGCTAGCTACTTTCTCTTGAGCAAGGTTGATCATTGTACCAGTTGTGGACTTGTTGATTGTGGTGGAATCAACCCTTTGACAAGTAAATAATAAAGAGGTTTTGTGTTTGCGTTGAACCTTTCTTCTAGTTGGTGTTTTGGTTTATTCTTGCAAAATTGATTAAGAAGTTCATTACTATTCATTGTGGTTAATTGATCTTTTGAATAGTTTCTTTCGTTATTTATCTTCTATATTCTCATGTTAACCCTGCAAGATCCCTCCAAGTGAAAAAGTTATATTTCCCCCACGTCTTGGGCAGTTTTAACACGTTGTCTAAGACATTATTGTTGTTGTTTTTTGTCTTATTTTGCAGAAAATCAGACTTTTGGACATCAACAAATCACCTTAGGGACTCCCCCTTGAGGCTGGAAAGCACTGACCCAAACGAAGAGGGGTCTAGCCCATGACAATTTGGGGCATTACTCTTTTAATTAGCCATTTTTTCATCACTGAAATATCATAATTATCAACGCAATTCAAGGGTGGAAAAGTGTGCTAACAGGGCCAGGGTACGTACTTCGAGGACAGAAGGGTCTTCAAGGTGCTTCAGGGGGGTGTCAAATGGACCTTCAAAGGGGGATTCTAAATCATGAAGCTTCTCAAGGGGAGGTGAGGTTGGGGGGAGGGGACCTCGAACCAGTGAGGGACAGAGCCCGTGGGGACCCAAAGGGAGGAGGAAAAGGAGAAGCTTTTAGCATAGGGGGCGAGGGTTAGGGGGCTTCCGGGGGGGGAGGCCGAGAGAGAGGAGGGGAGCAAGGGAAGAACCATCAAAATTAAAAACAAGGGGGAAAGGGAAGTAGCCATACCTGAAGGGATAGAAGTCAAGGGAGGCACTTGAGAAGATTCGTCCAATCCTACGACTAGCGGTGGAGAAGGGTCCATAGGAGCGACATGCTTTACATCTGGGGCCTTCTTCGCTTCCATATTGCTAATTTGTGGACCTTTCTTCCACTAGACTTTAAGACTGCTTTTGAACAGAGGGCATAATTATTGAGCCCCGTGTGGCCAATTTCATGGCATCTACAACAACGAACCAAGCACTTTCCAATAGTCCACTTTCTAGTGCCAAACCCGATCTCCATGCACTTTGTCCAAGTTCCTAACAAGTGCTTCACGCACATCAACTTCGATGTGTATCCAGGTCCATCTCTTGAATTCTCAGTTGGGTTCGAGCCCCACAAAAACCCCTAATTTACCATTGATTGCTTCTAGGGCCTCTTTTGTCCAAAACCCTAGGAGCAGTCATGGAAGGATGCCCCCAACCCTGATGGTGTTTACCGACTGGCGTTTCAAATCGAAATCAACAGTCCATTTACGCAACAGCAGACCAAAAAGGGCCTGGGTCCAGGTTTTTCCCAACAATGAGTTACAGTATTCTACCCACTGTAGGATAAAGCACATCCATCCCCAAACTAAAACATGGTATTCATGGATGTATCTCAAAAGGGGTTTCTAGTTTAGTTCCAACCACCTGCCCAGAGCAGCTTCACCTGACATTTTTCCTGTGAAGCGCCCAACCAGGGTTCTACCATCAAACAGAGATACTTTTGCAACCTGGATGTCCTTACCAACTATCATTTGAAAGCTTCCACGTTTTTCACGGATACAACTGGATTTCTTTTTGGGGTGAGCTAAATCACCAATAGAAAACCCTTTAGTACCCCAGATACTATCCTTAAACTTGCCTTCTTCTGGAATCTGAGCTGAGGGTCAAGGCGAAGAAACAAAGAGGGGAGAAGAACTATTAGAGGGGTCATCGGGGGAGGGACCAACAATGAAATCTTGAGGAAGACTAGAGAATTTTGGTTCATGTGCGTTTGGGGGAGCATTATCGCCATGGGGAAGGGGAGGGAGGGTTGAAGCGACGGATCCATGTGGTTTGGCACGAGCCCAAAATTCCTTGGACAAGGGAAATGTCTGACTGACGTATGGGCTATACCCCCACGGTTTAGGGCCTCAATGTCCTCATTATCCATTCCACGAGGCTAAGGTCATTTAAGGGCCAAATGTCATGCCTAAAACTGACCACCTGTCACTCTAATCTCCTGAACAAAAAAAACGGGCAGAGACAAACAGGGAAACCAACATATGTGAGAGGAAGGGGACAGAGGGTCGAGGTGGGGGTACAGACCTAGAGCCCCGTGCACCTATGGCCTATGGATAGAGCTCCATTTGGCCGAAAAAACCGCAAACCTCCTTCCTATAAATCACATTACGACCATGAAACCTTACTTTATATATATATATATATATATATATATATATATATATATATATATATATATATATAGACAATTTATTTATTTATTTAGAGATATTTCAAATTATGGGATGACTATTCCAAGTACTAATTTCACAAACTGAGTAACTATTTCACCAACGAGATTTGCCATCAATATACCCGATTGAAGAGGTTTCAGGAGGCATCAAGCTATAATTCACTACACCCAATAATCTGAAATGGTGTAGAAACATTGATCAAGAAAAAGAGAAATCCTTCGCTCACTAAGTTGTTTGAAAGTATGATGTGAGACATAGCATCAAAACACTTTTTCACACCAACACTTAGGAGAGTCACAAACTCTCTATTATCAATCTTTGATGGGAAATATATGCACAAACTATCTACAATCAATAACATATGATCTACTACCAATATCAAATGTGTGGATAGTAATGCAAAACAACAAAATCGGTGTTTGTTGTTCTAAATATTTATAACATAAAAAGCCAATCATGTATTAAAAATGTACCTTTGCTATAGTAGAACTTAATGCTTGTCCTAAAATCTGCCACAAAGAGACTATTGTAAAATCCAGTTAATGTAGCAACAATGTGTTCTTTTTATATATATATATATATATATATATATATATATATATATATATATATATATAACAAGGTGCAATTACCCTAATCCCCTCTCAGCTAGGTTGTGTGGCTATGCAACTTGTGTCTAATAACCACTCGCATGCATATCCATCCAAAGGTGGCAGACGTTGGTGAATACAAGAGGTACGCGAATGATTAATAGGAAAGCATTTGATTGCATACCTACAAACTAGGACACCTCCGATATAGACAGGAAGGCATTTGATTGCATACCTACAAACTAGGACACCTCCGATATAGACATAATACAGAGTTGATCACACGTTACCATGTCTTCGGTGTAAAAGGAATGTCAGTTTCCATCATATACGATCATTGGGATGCCTAGAGGAAACCGTTCCACTCATTCAAAACTTAAATATTAATTTGCAAGAGTGATAGGAACGCAACTGCATCTTTGAAAAAGCTCACCCACCGCAAAAAAAATGACAAATCACATTCCCAGTTACACTGATGAAAGGAGAAAACAGTGCCACAACAATATTTAAATAAAATTGTTTAAATAAAGCCACATAAATGTTTGCGGTGAGTACAAAACCTCTTCTTACAATCTCACTATTTATCGCCAAGCATCCATCTTTGGTGCACTTGGTACACATAAGTTAGCATTAAATATAAAGGTAAAACATTTAAAACATTTGAGAAAGAGCACTTACAAGATGTTTTAATTGCTATGTTGTTGGAGAAAAGCCATGAATGGCTTATAACAAGCTGACCTCTATTGCTAAATAAAGAAAGGTAATCGTATTTCCCAAGCATGATGTTTTTCTGGTGTTTCCTTAATTCCATA
>ML796037.1:0-20715 GCA_009831015.1 Picea engelmannii
TTAACCTATCTCAAATATATATAAAAAGTATTATGATAGACATGGTTGTGGCATATGTACCTTCAAACTATGGAATGCTTCTATTAAGGGCATGGGGAAGTAAATTAGGCGACATGTTACAATTGGATATGACATATGCCACCATTCCAATTTTTGGTGGAGAAACAAAGAGACTTTATAGAAAAACTAAACTTTATTATATAGTTAGTGATCCCAAAAACCCTAATAACTATAATGTGTATTCAAAAGATCAAGATTTGGATGTTTTATTTTATTTGTAAACAATGAGTTAGAAGATTGTACAAAAATTGAAAATACTCATGTTTGTGTAAATAATGAACTTGAAAGTGTTATGTGGAAAATGGATTTTGATGGAGCTTCAACTTGGGAAGGTGTTAGAGATAGCGTTCTTTTTATTTCACCTTCTGGAAAAACATTGTCATATTCTTTAGGTTACAATTTGAAACGGATTCTACAAACAATGCTTGTGAATATGAAGCTCTTGTTATAGGTTTAAAAACTTAAAGAAAATTGAAAATTATAACCTCATAGCTTATGGAGATGCTAAATTGATTTTTCAAATTCAAATTGATCAAATTGATTTCTCAAATTTGAATTTGAAAGACATAAATTTGTTGTTATAAGATCATAATATCATATGCAGATACTACCAAAATCATTCAAAGATGAGTGGCACCCTTGGAGCACATAGTGTGTCTTGAAGGGCACATCTCGTAATTAAAATTTGAATCAAAGACGATTGGCACCCTTGGAGCACAAAGTGTGTCTTGAATGACATGTCTCGGTACAAAATAAAACCGTATTTAATGAACCTATGTGCCTATAAAAAAATAAAAAAAAATTGACATTTTCGGACTTAAAATAATTATTAAATGAGAATTTTTTATTAATTATAAAATCTCCTTAAAAATTCTAAGCCTAGTTTAAAAATTTGAGCCTAATTCTAAAGTGGGTAAGAAGACTAAAACTAAATTATAAATTAAATAAATGGGGGATGAAGAAAAATCAATTTTGGAATTGAAAGAGTAAAAATTATATCTAAAGATTTAATTATATAAATGTGTGCAAGAGAATACCAAATTGGAAATTAAGATAAGAAAGGAAATAAATGTAAAAATAATGTGGAAGCATAGAAAGGTATCTAGTCTAGTCTAACTAAAGAAATTTCCTAAATTAAACAAAACTAAGTTTTAGAAATGTGTCACTCATTAAAAGGGAAATAGAGGGAATAAAAGGGATAGCTAGGAATGATTTTAGGAGCGTTTTTAGGTTGGTGAGGGAAATTGACATTAATTTAATTAAAATATGGATTTGTTAGTGCAACTAAGGGAACAAGTAAAGTGTATGGGGGAAATAATTCCTAATTAAATTATAAAAAAACAAATTAAATGTGCAATGGAAAGTTGTCACTAAGAAAAATTCTATAAAGGAAATGGCTGAGAGGAGGAATGGGCAATGACTGGTATGAGTAAGATTATCTTGCAGAAATTTTGATTGGTTTTACTTGTGAGAGTTGCGATACCCATCTCGAGAAAGAGAGTGGTAGCTCTCCCTTGCAAGCCGAGCTAGGAGATAGAGTATTTTGGTTATGTTTGTGCATGGCTCCATTGTATCTCGGGGGGCTAAGGGGAAGAAGAGTACCCCTAGCGTTGGTTGGGAGATATCATTGAAGTATCAACGATTAGAAAGCGGGAGAAAGGAAGGGGATTCATTTGTTGAAGAACATCTTTAGACTTCTTCGTCTTCAGTTATGGTATTCTTATTAGATTTTTGAAATTTTAATCAGTTAAATTGTATTTATAGTTTTTAGAAATTAGTTGTAAACGGAGTTGGATTTTCTGAAAATGAAATTTTGGGTTCCCTAATAGTTGAGTACTATAGAAAGAGAATTTTTTTCATTACTGTAAATTCAATTTTAAAACTAAAAGTATCGGGAATTCGTATTCCTTTTCGTTCATTTTACCATCCATTGGATCTTTTCAAGATGTTGCTAATTAATTTTACCCAAAGTTGTGCTTTCTTCCTTGTTGCTTCCATTGTTTTGCATAACATAATTTTAATTTTATTTTAAAAACCAACTACTCAAAACAAATTCGTAGTCGTAGATTATTTTTCAGTTGGTTGATGGAGGTCTCAAATCATTTGTTTCTATCATGGGATTTTATCATTTGAATCGGGTTCTTGATGTTCACTTCCTCCCCTATGGAATTTGACCTTTCTCTGCATTTAACTACAGTCAAATCTTAGCTTCCTTGATAACCTTAAATTGTAGTTTACTGTTGATTTTCTTGCAAATCCATGAGTTACAGAGCCTGCACTCACCTCTGGATTGCAAGGAAATTTCTAACATTGTTTTCATAAAATTACTAGTTGAGGATAATTGGAATTTGAATGTTGCCTCCTTAATTTGGTAGTCTATTTCGATTTGTGGAACTTTGTCCTTTGTCTGCAATTTTATTGTTGTGATTTTTGTAATCCCTCCACCATGAGATCTCCTTGAGGGTAAGGATACACTTGTTTTGGATCCTTCGGTAGCTTTTAATATTGATTTCCGAGTGCGCCAACGGAGGGTGTGAAATATCTATACCAGTGTTATCCCTTGCTATTGTTGGTTATTTAAATTTCCGATAACTGGAAATTAATTGAATGAAGTAGAGCCAATCCAAAATCAGGAGGGGATTCATTTTGTGGTATCCCCCTTGTCACCTTGTGGTTATACTTTCTTGTGACTATTTCCTCCTCTTGTCTGTGGGATTGTGCGTTGAAGTCTGGTGTTGACTGGGTGTCGATTTGGGTGTTGCCCAATTATTGAACAACCCTGAAATTTGTTTGTTGTTTAAATATTATATTCGCTACATCAGAAGTTGAATACCCCCTTAAAGCGTTCTGAGCATTTAACCCTCATGTACACTGCTACATCAAAATATAATTTACGTTTTAATTGTTTCTCATCTATTAATCTTTTTGTTTTGCTACCTGTAATTTTTAATTTCAAATTTATCAGAAATTAGTTCCATTTCAGGGGCCATATCAAGGGTCAGATCAGGGGCCGGATCAAGGGTCAGATCAAGTGTCAGATTAAGTTCCATATGAAAAATGTCTCTCTTGAAATTACAGTGTCTTTTAACATGTTCATGTCTGGTTTCTCTTTTTCCAGTTAGTTGTTTTGTATTGATTTCCACATTTTAAAATAGTGGTAACATCATAGAGTTAACACCAATAAGGGTGAGTTGAATTTTTTGATTCGCTGGACGTATACACGATCACTCACATCTTACATGTTGCTTCCACTTCTTTACATACCCTGCATTAATTATTGTCCCTTCCTCTAAGCTATACAATTAATAAAAAACATTTTTGTTGCACTTAAAATTAATTTAAATTTTCAGAAATTAAGTGTCAGATGGAGGACCAGATTAAATGTCGAATGGAGGACCAGATTAAGTTTTAGATGGAGGATCAGACTAGGGTATGCAACGAATTTCATATTTTTTTACACGCCAGATATGGGGTTGGGATAGATTCTGGAACTCCTTCTTGTTCCTTACTTTGGACTTGTGATTTAGCCTCTAGATATTAATTATCTTTGGTCAATTAAGATTGGTCTTACTAAAATTTTAAACGGATACATAAGTTAGCATGTGAGTGCTTATTTATGGTTTAATAAGACTTGACTTTCTTAATTCTTAAATGGATACGTAGGTAGTTGAATTCTATTTGTTACTTATTACAGTTGGTCTTCCCTTAACTCCTCCAATGAATTTTTACGACAACAATTGCATTCTTACGTATGGTTGAAATAAGATTTAGTCTTCCTTAATATCCTTGAATGGAATTGTAAGTTGACATTGGATTCTTATATTATTGTTGGGTCTTCCCTTAGTTATTTTAAATGGATATGCAAGCAGTAGACTTCTTATTAATTGATATTATGATTGATGTTTTTAGTTTTATAAATTGGATGCATAATGCAAGGTAGCATCTAAATTTAATGTAGTGCTTAAGAAGATTCCAGTCGATTCATGATGAGTCGATCTTGTGTTTCCATTCATGATTCTTTCGATTTTTGTGTCTTTACTCAATTATGATGACGTGTTAATTATATGTCATTACTAAATATGTTGATGTGTCGGTTGCAAATTTATTTGATTATGACAATGAGATGCTTGTAATTCCTTTAATTATGATGTCATTTATTATGCATTGTTGAATTATGTGTTGACACAAATTCCTAATGCTTTAAAAAAAAATTACCTTTTTTTCTTCTCTTTTTCTTAGGCGTAACGGAGGGTCTTACATATGGTATCAGAGTGGGTTCAACCCTATGACTGTGGATCATCACGCCTTCCACTGTATTAAATCCTTGATTAATAACTTAGCGCTAATTAAAATTTTAACCTGTCCATGCAGTAATCCTAGTTAGAGGATGTCGTGGAGGTAGACGATATGGTACTAAGGGCGAAGGTGTGATGCCTCTAGTAAAAAACACATTGGAAGGGTCTAACCCCCAAGAAGAAGAACAATTCATGAAGCAAGAGAAGATTTATGTGGGGGATGTGGTATGTGTGACGAGATCCTTTCTGAGGATGTCAGAGGCCTTCATTAACCGACTGGATAGAGATGAGGCGAGGGCTCCCATATCCCATGAGGGTTCATCACGCGCTATAACTGGTTGAATAAGCATTCACATAGAACAAAAGAAGGGGAAGTTTCCCGAGTTCACGGGTCCCACGAACGGCTCAACCACTGGGGAAGGGATGGAGAACAGGCAATGTGAATTGCACTTCATGACTACCCCTCCCACTTGAAGGTATGCATGGAGTTCTTTTAGAGAAAGGAGATTTCTCTTATATGGTGGAAGATGCTCCTACCTCAACTAAACTTAGTTGTCGAATCTGTGTTATGGGAAGGGTTTGTAGAACGGTTCCGAGAGAAGTTTTTGTCATAGGAATTCATTGAATGTCAACTTAATGATTTCAACGCCTTACGATAGGGTGGTCTTACAATGCCGGAGTATGAGACCAGATTTATGGAGCTACTTCGGTATGCCCTGCATCTCAACACGGAGAATTTGGAGGACAACAAGTTCGTGTTCGGCCTTAACTCCAACTTCATGTGAAGGTGAGGATCCTAATGCCTCAAATGTTGCATGATGCAGTCTAGTAGGCCTCATATCTGAGGAAGAATTTACCCGTGGGAGTCAGGGAAGGACTCTTGCAAGATCGTTTGGATTTATGACTTCATATGCGCAGCAGCATCAGATCCCAACCTGAAAAGACATCAGGGTATCAAGATACGTCTAGAGGACCCTTTTTCATGACAATGGGTTCCTCAGCAAAGGAATCCCTATAGGGCACCACCGCATCAGGGGTAGTACCACCAGTAACCGAAGTTTAGGCCTCTCAATAGAACAAACCAAGATCTTAGGCTAGTAGGCCAGCAACTTCTACTTTGGGCCATGAGTACTAGACCAGAGATGGGTGTTGGACATGTGGAGATCCACCATACTATCAAGACTGTCTGATTGAAAAGGCCATAGTGGTCGGGTCAACATGACACACTACCATTGTAGAGGTGGGAAAGGCCCACGAGATTCATGACTGTGGTAAATAACTGTCAGGCCGAGAACTTGACCAGTATGCTCAAGGCGTCAGGTACCATCTCCAACCAAACTTTTAGTATTTGATAGATCCTAGTGCTACAGACATATTTATTTCTAATACCAGGCTAAAGTGATTTAGGTAAAGGCAGTCGACAAGACATGTTTAGATATGTCGAAATGGCTTTGGGTGAAAAACATATGGTTGGAGGAAGGGGTATGAACTGTCACTTTAACTTGGGGAAAATTGAAATGAAGTATGACCTATACGTCATGATCAATATGGATTGGTTGGAATCGCATGAAGCGATACTTCACTGTAAGACGAAATGGTTGAGATTAACTGATGATGAGTGATAGAGATGAGTGATTTTAAGAATAAACCAGGGAGTTTACCTAAGGTTTATCTCTTCCCTACAGCTACATAAGAGTATGTGCAAAGGATGCAAGATATATGTAATCTTAGTGTTGAATGAAAAGAGTGTGGTGGAAGGAATAGAAAAGATTATGGTAGTACAAGATTTTGTGGACGTGTTCCCAAAAGAGTTACCTGGTTTGCCGCCCGAAAGAGAGATGGAATTTACCATCGACTTAAAACTTGGAACCAAACCTATAGCAAGAACGCCTTATCGGATGTCAAAGTCTGAGTTACAGATGTTGAAAATGAAACTAAAGGAGTTGTTGGACCTAGGAACTATATGTCTAAGTGTGACACCTTGGGGTGCACCTATTATATTCATATGGAATAAGGATGGGTCGTGGAGACTTTGTATTGACTATTGTCAATTGAACAAGGAAATGATCAAAAAAAAGTATTTGTTGCCAAGAATAGACGATTTGTTTGACCAAATGAAAGGCATGATGGTGTTTTTTAAGATCGATTTGAGATCAGGATATCACTAGTTACAAATCAAAAAGGAAGAAATTGCTAAGACTGCATTCAAGATGAGGTTTGGGAATTACGAGTTTACCATTTTACTATTTGAATTGAAAACTGCCCCAAGGGTATTCATGAGCTTGATGAATGGGGTGTTCCATGAATACTTGGAAAATTTTGTTCAAGTATTCATTGATGACATATTGATATATTCTCAGACAACAGAAGAACATGACGTACATTTGTGCTTAGTATTACAGTGTTCACAGGAAAAAAATATACGGGAAATTGTCGAAATGTTCTTTTTATCAATCAAGGATTCATTATTTGCAGCATGTTATCTTCGGTGAAGGCATCATTGTGGATCCAGAATAGGTAGAGGCTATTATGGAATGGATTGTGTCGATAAATGTACCAGAACTATGTAGCTTCATGGGTTTATCTAGATATTATCGATGGTTCATCGAAGCTTTTTGAAGATAGCAAATCCGATCACAGAATTGTAGAAGAAAAACAAGAACTTTGTATGGACCGAGAAATGCATGGAATCATTTTGAAGGCTCAAGGAGCTCTTGACGACAGTGCCGATACTAAAATTCCTTGACATGGACAAGGAATTCTTGGTATGCACATACGCATCAAAGGAAGGCTTAAGCGAGTCTTGATGCAAGACGATCAAGTGGTCGCTTACATGATTTGGAATTGTTGGCCATTGTGTATTCCCTTAGAGTGTGGAAACACTACTTGATTGGACAGAAATTCAAACTGAAAATAGACCACTGTGGGTTGCAGCACATTTTTATGCAAAGTGACTTGAACGCACGACAAAGGTGTTGTTGAGAACTGCTTAGCAAGTACAATTTTGAGATTACCTACATAAAAGGAACAATGAACAGAGTGGCAGATGCTTTGAGTCAGAGACCACACATATTTTCGATGATACCTCTTCAGAACAATCTTCGGGAAAATATTCTAACTAAACAACGCGACGATGACTGGTATAAAGAGGTCAAGAAGAATAACGAACAAGACATCATGTTGGTACCAACATTTGAGGTATTTATTGTGGACAATGATGGATTAATGAGGTATAATAACCGTATTTACATACCACCTAACAGTGAGTTGAGAAGTTTGATCTTAAAACAAAGATCATAGAGAAGTGTACATGGATCATCCAAGAGTCATGAAGATGAGGGAAAACCTAAACCTTTATTCTTCTAGAAAGGAATGAAGGTGGACATAGTCAACTGCGTTGCAAGATGTATAGAATGTCAGCAAGTGAAGGATGAACATAGACATCCAATAGGATTAATACAGCCACATGCTATTCCAAAATTGAAATGGGAGGTCATTTCAATGGAATTTATTGTGGGATTTTTGTTGACGGCAAGGAGGCACGACTCGATTTTCATGGTAGTTGACACTCTGACGAAGAGTGCATATTTTATTCATGTGCATATGACTTATCAGGCATCAGACATAGCTATATTTTTTATCAATGAGATTGTGATATTGCATGGTGTTCCTAAAAGGATCATATATTATCGAGGATTAGTTTTTACAGGACGATTTTGGACTAGTTTCCAAGAGGCCTTGGGAACCCAACTTAACTTTAGTACCGCGTATCACCCTGAGACAGATGGGAAGACAGAAAGAATGAACCAAATATTGGAGGATATGTTAAGTATGTACGTGATGGACCAACAAAAGCATGGGGAATATTTCTTGCCATTGGTAGAGTTTGCGTACAACAACATCTATCAAAGCACCATTAAGATGGTTCCATTCGAGTTTCTTTATGGGAAACCATATCAGACACCTTTGATTTGGGATTGAATTAAGGATAGGGTCTAGGTAGGACCAAAAGAGATCCAAGAAATGGAAGAACAAATGAAAAAAACAAGACAAAGGATTAAAGAGGCGCAAGATTGGCATAAGAGCTATGTTGATGTGCATCACGTTGACTATATTTATTAAGTTGGTGATCGAGTCTTCTTGCGGGTGAAACTGCACAAGAGTTCGATCAAGTTTGGACGGGGTGCTAAAATCTCTCCTAGGTTTTTGGGACCTTTCGAATTTGTGAAAGAGAAGGGGCTCGTGGCCTATCAACTAGCCTTTCCTGATTCTTTGAGGTGTATGCACAATGTTTTTCATGTATCTGTTTCGAGCATTGTGTTAGTGATCCTACACATGTGATTGGCATGAGTTCCTTGCAGGTCTTAGACGAGGGTGCACTCATGGAGGAGACAATCCGCATTATGTACCATCGCATTTGACAACTACGACATCGAAAAGGAGATCAACTTAAGGTCCAATGGGACAATTATAGTCCACACTCAGCTACCTGGGAAAATGCATATGATATGTGCCAACAGTTTCCATTTTGGTTTGATAGTTAGACATTTATATCTTGTCAGATGACTTATATACTGCATATATATACTGTGAAACTTTGGGATGAAGTTTAAAACAAGAGGGTGTGTATGTAATATCCTAATCTTGCATGCACATGATTTGACTTATTCTTTGAGTAAAATTCCATGCAAGTGATCCGGTTTTAGTTATGGTTGTGTGTTATCTTATTGATTATTATGATGATGTTGATGATTATGATATTACGTTATTCAATATATATGTATTGATAGATTTTATTGACGAGCTTCCCCTGAGTGTGCAGGAAAATTTACGGGTTGAGGATGTCGATGGAATCAATGGACCTCATGGGACTCTCGATCGAGTCATGGAGTGAACTATATATGGTTTGGGTATTTCTATTTATGCATATGTGACATATGATCGGGTATATTATGATGTTGTTTATAGATCGTTGACTGTGTTTCATTGATGGATGCAGGTTGACGATTTCTTGCTAATCAGACTCACATAAGGAGTAAAGGGGCCATGCAAAAAAACTAGATATTGAGGGAGAGGTGTGGCAGCAGCCCTGCCACAGCCTACTGGCACTCCCTCTATGGCTCAAATTGTAGGTTAATGATTACCTAGTTCAAGAGATCCACAATGTCATGAGGGAAGACTAAGACAGACGCTCGTGAAGATTCTAAAGGGCACATAATAAGGCAAGGTCCTTATTCCTTATAGTCCCATAGTCTCTCATAATGTCTCCTAAATGGGGTATTGACTCCAAGGGTTGGACAACTACCAAAACCAGTCAAATGTGAGTGGCACCATTGGAGCATGTAGTGCGTCTTGAAGGACATGTTGTGTATGTTATCACATAAAGTTGTCAGGTTCGCAGGTGACAGCCATCAACGCATCAAACAAGAAAATGCAGTTACAATGGAAGAATTCCCCTACACATTTTAATTCGAGGCCATATCTAAACACAGTTGGAATATTCCCACAGTTAACGAGAGGTTTAAGTTTTGGCGGAGGTGCTAAAGTAGTCAGCGCACCAAGATCTCAGGTCCCTTTTAGATTGACGGTCTCAGATCATTTCAGGGCTGGAACATGCACGCACGTTAAAATCCGAAGGGTGGGATGAAATCCAAACCATGGTTTTGCGAGGAGGATATGTGGTGGAAGAGGGTGCGTTTCGGTATCGAAAGTGATGTGGGTGCAAACCTCTTTATACGAACCCGAAATCAAGTGCAAATTAAATATCATATCTGACAGCAACAGGTGGTCGCCCATTAGTCCTCTAGCCATGCTCCAATCCCGATGAATATCTAGTTAATGAAGCAGGGACTGGCAACTGAAACCTCATCTCAATCAATAAATGGAAAGCATGGAAATTATGGCTAAGGGGACGGAGCTGTTAGCACGAGGTACAACAGTGGACGGTTTTTCCTACAGGTCCATACTGAACCTATTTTGTGTCTAACAAGAGGAAACACACAAAGTCTAACAGAAGGCTGCACAAACGCAAAGCTTTGAATGGGATTTCCAGATCACACTCTTGACAGTTTTGGACTAATCTGAGTATAAGTAGGTCAGTTCAATATTTTGTTATGGTCATCGAATGGTTGAGCAAAGCTCCCTATTGTGTAATTTTTTTATGCCAGAACTATTCTCTGGTTATGTATCAGACTTAAGACTTTCGCATCAATAGAAGTCATCTTCTTTCATCTCTTTGTGTAAACTGTGTTGAAACACTCGGGCATGGAAGATCCAGTCCAGGCTTTCAGTTGTATTGTAATGTAGGTTTGATTATAGTGTTGTTGTGACCTGTTTCAGTACTTTCCCTTTGTTATATTGTTTCCCCTTATGGTGAAATTCTCGTGCATGGAGGATCCATATGAGTTGTTGTAGTTGTATTATAATGTAGGTTTGATTATTATGTTGTTGTGAACTATTTCAGTGCCTGAAAATTGAGTTCAGGAGTGCTCTTGAGCTTGATTGTTTCTTCACCAAGCTGCTTGGAGGCCAAATGCTCCTGGCATACTTGCTCACCTCTCTCACTAAGTCTTCCTTCTCCTCACCCTTAAACTCAAAACACTGACTAAAGTTAATGAGGACCTCATTTCCCTATGCATTGTTTGTCCAGTTTCTGTGTTAAAATCATTCTTGTACTGACTTTTGTCGATTTGAACTCCACTCATAAAACCAGCATCCACCAAACATTATGATGGGTGCTGGGCTTATCCTCTTGCAATTTGAGGGTGACTCTTAGTGCTAACAGCATAATTAAAATTTGAATCCAAGTCGAGTGACACCCTTGGAGCACGGAGTGCATCTTGAACGACATGTCACAGTATAAAATAAAATTTGAGCTAATGAACCTAGGTGACTAGAAAACAATAATGTTTTTTGACATTGTCAGACTTAAAATAATTATTAAATGAGTAATTTTTATTAATTATAAAATCTCCTTAAAAATTCTAAGCCTAGTTTAAAAATTTGAGCCTAAGTCTAAAGTGGGTAAGAAGACTAAAACTAAATTATAAATTAAATAAATGTGGGATGAAGAAAAACCAAGTTAGGAATTGAAAGAGTAAAAATTATATCTAAATATTTAATTATATAAATTTGTGCAAGAGAATACCAAATTGGAAATTTAGATAAGAAAAGAAATAAATGTAAAAAGAATGTGGAAGCATAGAAAGTTATATAGTCTAGTCTAACTAAAGAACTTTCCTAAATTAAAGACAACTAAGTTTTATAAAGGCGTCAGTCATTAAAAGGGAAATAGAGGTAATAAAGGGACAAATAGGAGTGATTTTAGGAGCGCTTTTAGGTTGGTGAGGGAAATTGACATTAATTTAATTAAATTATGGATTTATTAGTGCAACTAAGGGAACAAGTGACAAGTGTATGTGGGAAAAAATCCTAATTAAATTATTAAAAACGAATTAAATGTGCAATGGCAAGTTGTCACTGAGAAAAATTCTATAAAGGAAATGGCTAAGAGGAGGATTGGGCGATGACCGATATGAGTAAGGTTATGTTGCATAAATTCTGATTGGTTTTACTTGTGAGAGTTGGGATACCCAACTCGAGAAAGAGAGTGGTAGTTCTACCTTGCGATGCGAGTTGGGAGCTAGATTATTCTGGTTGGGTTTGTGCATGGCCCCTTTGTGGCTCGGGGGGATAAGGGGGAAGAAGAGTACCCCTAGCGTTGGCTGGGAGGTACTGGTGAAGTCTCAATGATTAGTAAGCGAGAAAAAGGAAGGAGCGTTATTTTAAAAAGAACATCTTCAGACTTCTTCATCTTCAGTTACGATATTCTTATTAGAGTTTTGAAATTTTAATCAGTTAAATTGTATTTATAGTTTTTAGAAATTAGTTGTAAATGATGTTGGATTTTCTAAAATCTAAATCTCGAGTTCCTTGATGGTTGAGTACTATAGAAAGAGAATTTTTTTCATTATTGTAAATTCATTTTTTATACTAAAAGTATTGGAAATTTGTATTCCTTGTCTTTCATTTTACCATCCATTGGATCTTCCTGAGATGCTTCTAGTTGATTTTACCCAAAGTTTTTCTTTCGTCCTTGTCGCTACCATTGTTTTGCATAACAGGATTTTAATTTTATTTTATAAACCAACTAATCAAAACAAATTCACAATCGTAGATTCTTGTGCAGTTGGTTGATGGAGGTCATGAATCATTTGTTTCTGTCATGGGATTTTCTGATTTGAATCGAGTTCTTGATGTTCACTTCCTCCCCTGTGGAATTCGACCTTACTTTTCATTTAAGTACAGTCGAATCTTGCCTTCCTTGATAACCTTAAATTGTAGTTTATTGTTGATTTTCTTGCAAATCCATGAGTTACAGAGCCCGCACTCGCCTCTAGCTTGCAAGGAAAATTTTAATATTGTTTTCGTAAGAGTACCAATTCAGGATAATTGGAATTTGAGCATTGCATCCTTAATTTTTTAGTTTATTTCAATTTGTGAAACTCTTTCCTTTGTCTGCAATTTTATTGTTGTTATTTCAGTAATCCCTCCACCATGAGATCTCTTGGAGGTAAGGAATAACTTGTTTTGCCTCCTTCAATATCTTTTAATCTTCATTTCTCAGTGCACCAACAGAGGGTGTGAAATCTCTGCACTATTGTTATCCCTTGTTATTGTTATTTATTTAAATTTCTAATAACTAGAAATTAATCGAATGAAGTAGAGCCAATTCAGAATTGGGAGGGGATTCATTTTGTGGAATCTCCCTTGTCACCTTGTGGTTATGCTTTCTTGTGATTGTTTCCTCCTCTTCTCCATGGGATTGCACGTTGAAGTATAGTGTTGATTGGGTGTAGATATAAGTGTTTCCCAGTTATTGAACAACCCATAAATGTGTGTGTTGTTTAACTCTTTTATTCTCTAAATCAGAAGTTGATTACCCCCTTAAATCGTTCTAAGCGTTTAACCCTCATGTACACTGCAACATCAAAAGATAATTTTGGTTTTAATTGTTTCTCATCTGTTAAGATTTTCATTTGTTGCCTGTGATTTTTAATTTCGAATTTATCATAAATTAGTTTTGTTTCAGGGGGCGGATCAAGGGGCGGATTAGGGGCCAAATCAAGGGTCGGATCAGGTGTCCGATTAAGTTTCTTACGAAAAATGTCTCACTTGAAATTGCAATGTCTTTTAACCTATTCGCGTTTGATTTCCCTTTTTCAAGTTAATTGTTTTGTATTGATTTCCATGTTTTAAAATAGTGGTAACATCGTAGTTAAAACCAAGAAGGGTGAGTTGAATTTGTTGATTGGCTAGATGTATACATGATCACTCACATCTTACATGTTGCTTGCACTTCTTGACAGACCCTGCATTAATTATTGTCCCTTCCTCTAAGCTATACAATTAGTAAAAATCATTTTTGTTGCACTTAAAATTAATTTAAATTTTCATAAATTAAGTGCCAGATGGAAGACCAGATTAAGTGTCAGTTGGAGGACCAGATTAAGTGTCGGATGGAGGGTCGGACTGGGGTCTGGAACAAATTTCATATTTTTCATTGGATCTGGGGCTGGGATAGATTATTGAACTCCTTATTTTTCCTTACTTTTGACTTCTGATTTAGCCTCTAGATATTAATTATCTTTGGTCAATTAAGATTGGTCTTCCTAAAATTTTAAACGGATTTAAAAGTTAGCATGTGAGTGATTAATTATGGTTTAATAAGACCTGATTTTATTAATTCTTAAATGGATACGTAGGTATTTGACTTCTATATATTACTTATTATGGTTGGTATTCCCTTAACTCCTCCAATGAATTTTTAAGATAACAATTGCATTGTTACGTATGGTTGAAATAAGAGTTAGTCTTCTGTAATATCCTTGAATGGAATTAAAAGTTGACATTGGATTCTTATATTATTGTTGGGTCTTCCCTTATTTATTTTAAATGGATATGCCAACATTAGACTTCTTATTAATTGATATTATGATTGATGTTTTTAGTTTTATAAATTGGATGCATAATCCAATGTATCATTTAAATTTAATGTAGTGCTTAAGAAGATTGATCTTCTTGCAGTTCCTTGAAAATGAATGTATGATTTTAGCCCATAGATTCGTTCTATATTTTCTTAGAAGATATTCCTTAATATGAAGATGCATAGTTGAGTTACACGATACTAAGATTTATTTATGCTCTTTGGGCTATTATTCTTTATGTAAAATCTTGTTACTCATTTACACTAAATGTTGTTTGAAGATTTATTAAGTAGAGTTGATTAGTATTTGCACTATGATGAATAATTGATGCTTATATGAGATTGATGAGCTAGTTTGGATTGTGTATTATGTTGGGCTATGGGAATTAGACACCTCCTTGTTCCTCAAAACAGTCTCCAACCCTAATACCTTAAATGGTCAAAATCAATTGGATCATGGGCTTGAGCATTGCTTATGTGTCCTGAAGGTCCTAACCTTGCAGGGTAGGTTGGGTGGGTAGTATATTTATGTCATTCTTATTTTATCATGATGATCATTATGTTATCGTTATGTTATCTCATGTTATCCTTGTGTTATATGATGATTATTTTTATGTGATGAGCTGAGGGATTTAAAAGTATTGATGATTCCAGTTGATCGTGATGAGTTGATCTTGCGTCGTCATTCATGATTCTTTCGATTTTTGTGTCATTGCTCAATTATGAAGATGTGTTAATTATATGTTGTTACTAAATATGTTGATGCATTGGTTGCAATGTTACTTAATTATAACAATGAGATGCTTTTAATTCATTTAATTATGATGTCATTGATTATGCGTTGTTGAATTATGTGATGACGCAAATTCCTAATGCTTTAAAAAAACATTACCTTTTGTGCTTCAATTTTTCTTAGGTGTAACGAAGGGTCATTACAATTTTCTAATTTTTTCTTTTGCTTCTGAAAACACTAATGTTGCACTAATTTTTCAAAACAATGACGAAAATCATGAACAACATATTTCATTCTTTAGAAAAAATTTAAGAGACTTGGAACTAAAATATAACATTCTTGAAAAATAGGCATATGCATTAGTTAAATCTTTGAAATCCTTTAACGTTTATATTTTACAGTCCAAAATTATTGCATATGTGCCTAGGAGTATTGTCAAAGAAATTCTAAATCAACCTCATAGTTATGGAAGAAGAGGTAAGTGGATAGAAAATATTCAAGAGTATGATCTTGAAATAAATCCCATAAAATTAATTAAAGTTCAAGGTTTATAAAAATTGTTAGAAAATTCAAATTCCATAGCTCTTGGAATCAATTTAATCTCCCAAACATCAAAACCTCTTTCAGCAAAAGAAACAGAGTCACAACAACCAATAAAAAAGGCACATGAGAAATTTTTTGTATCCCCTTGGTACAAAGACATTGCTCTATAATCACAAACACTTGAGTGTCCATCTCATTTAAATCAATATAAAACAAGATCTTTAAAACTACAAGCTATCAAATATTGCATTATTGATGAAAAACTTTATTCGAAAGATCCTTTGGGCATTATTTTGAATTGTATTGTTGAAGAGGAAACCGGAGGAATTGTAGATGAATTTCATAAAGGCATATGTGGAGGGATATCATGCTTGGAGATATAAAACATATAAAACTCTAAGAGAAGGATATTATTGGCCAAAATTGTTTTAGAGGTAAATTCTAAGGTAATATCTTTTAAACAATGTCAAATTTTCGTTGGTAAATAGAAATTCACTTCTTTACCTTTAATCTTGATCAAAGTTAAATCTCATTCTTAATAATGTGGTTTAGATTTCATAGGTGAAATTCATCCACCTTCTAGTGCACAACATAAGTGGATTCTAACTGTAACAAACTATTTTTCAAAATGGGTGGAAGAATTTCCTAGCAAATTTGAAACTGATGTAGTTGTTATAAAATTTCTTGAGGAAAATATTATTACTAGATTTGGTTGTCCAAGGAAAATCATTACAGATAATGCTCAAGCTTTTAAATCCCTTGTCATTATAGATTTTTGTCAAAAATATAATATTATTCTTGGAAATTCAACTATCTGTTATCCTCAAGGTAATGGGTTGGAAGAATCATCAAATACAAGCCTAATAAGAATCATTTTAGAAATGTTTTATTGACAACAAAAGGGCTTGGCATTCTCATCTAAAATATGCACTATGGGAAAACATAATCAACACAAAAAGAGCAATATGTATGTCTCATTTTCAATATATTTATGGTATATATGTTGTACTTCCTATTGATTTATCCCTACCTGTCATGAAATTATTGTAGGATGTTGAAGGATGGATCAACTTATTGAAGTTCAGTAAAACATGGAATAAGTGAATGAGAAATTTCAATAATACCAAGACAAAATGAATACTTTTTTTGATAGAAGAGAAAAACAAAGAAGCTTTGTTCTCGGTGAATTAGTACTAATATGGGATAACAGAAGAGAATACCATGGAAAGAATGGAAAATTTGATAATAAATGGCTAGGCCCTTTCAATATTTTTTCTGTTGAAGGAAAAAATTCCTTTTCTCTTCAAAATTTGGATGGAGATCTATTTGAATTTCCTGTGAATGAGAAATTCTTGAATGATTTTATTTAATTTTAGAAAATTCCTAAATTTCTCATTTCATAGAAAATAATTGATTTGGATTGACATTGGCATTTACTTTTCATAAGATTTCTAAAAATATTTTTGAAATAAATTAATTGGATCTGAAGTTTTGATTCATAAAACTTATTATTTTATTAACATGGATGATCCAATTAAAATAAGAGTAGAACTTTATTAGAATAAATTATTTATTTTTAGAGTCGATTGTTTAAATTTAAACATGTTTCATTTCTTGTTAAATTGGATTGGATCTAAATTTCCTTTTAAAATAAATAAATTCGTATGGTCTAAATTTTTTCTTAATCTTAGTAGAAAAGATTCTTCAAACTAATGATGAAATATTTTTGATATGTATCATGAAGTAGAAAGGAAAATATCTTTAAATTTGCTTATTCATGTTGAAAATGTATATTTAAGGTAATTATTTATAGATAAAGACTTAGTTTTCAAGTTTGAACTGATTGAGTTACCCAAGCAACTTTATCTTAAACATTAAAATAATAAGATATGATATTGGTTTATTTTGGAAATATGGGATTTATTTTGGAAATATGGAGTTAGTATTGAGGAAATGAAAAATGTTTATGAGTATATTTTATAGCTTAGGTATTTCCAACTTATCTTTGATAAATAGACATCATCCCTACATGTGAAAAGCATATTGATTGTTCTCATCTCATATAAAGTGCATATGAAAAATGGAGATGGTGAAAGGAAATTCAATTGGGAAATGCAGGTATCTTCACTGGGGCTATGGACACTCGTTGGCAGTGAAGAAAGGCATGTGATGTTAGGGTGACTACACCATAGGATATGGACGTTTTTTGGCAGTGTAGAAACGCCATGAAAATGGAGGATTACCAAATGAGTATATTTATTTATGATGATGATGATGGTTAACATCCACTAAGATTGAATTGGTCTATCGGACTGAAAATCAAATCCAATGTTTCCTCAATAACAACTATTTTCTAACCCGGATAATCTATAAATATAAAATTTTAAATTTTATAGTCTTGGGTTGACAAATATCAATTGGCAATTTGACTTTTGAGCTCAAATTTATGATCCGATTACTTTAAGTAGTTCTTGAGTAAGCTTAAGTGAGGAAAAACATTTTTTATTTTTTTAGTTTTATTCTATTGACATGTTGAAATATGGAATGATTAGTTAAACTCTATCTCTTCTTCTCCTAGAGATTAATTTTGTAATTGAGAAAAAAAGTTTATTTGATTTATTTTAAAAGAAAGGTTTATTCTCTAAATCTTGGTTTTATAGTTTAAATTTTGTTTTTAGAATAATGAACCCATAACCCAATAAGAAGGTACATTGTTTATATTTTTTTACTGTCCCGTAGGGAGACACAATGTTGTAACATTTTCTAAATTTTATATAAAATGTAGAATTTGTTTTTAAAGAGTTTATTAGTTTGTTTAGTTTTATTAATTTTTATTAATTTTGTTAGTAAATAGTTTGTTATTTAGTTAATTTGTTTGTAACCATCATTATTTTCATGAATGTTAGATTTTATTGTATGTGTAAATAATAACATATAAAGTTTTAAACTTTATTATTATTAGATTTATTAAAGTTTAATATCGTTTTGTTTTAGTTTTTATTTAGTTTAAATTTATTAAGTTTTTGTATAGTTTAATTTTAAAACAATTTAGCTATAAATATTTCGTATTATATAGTTATATCGTAGGTTTTTATATTAATAAAGTTCATTTTTGTATGTAGGCCAATCGAAGATTTAGATCAACAGTCTCTATTGAATTGTGCCCCCTCCCCTATATGCTCGATGGCTAATGAAAGGGTGGGGGTCCACAAAACTTAACCATGATTTGAACCCAAACGATATGCCGCATGTTGGTGAATTGCACCTCCCCCCTCCATGGTTTATGAAATCACTCTAGACCCCCCCCTGCCCACAATAAACAAGAAATCGACATGTGCATCATATGACGTAAGCAACAAGGAAAAGGTGAAGTGCCAATTTTGTCAATTTTTTATATTTAAATTTAATTATTTCTCACCAATCTAAATCTGCCATGTATTCGAGTTTCAGCTTTAAAGGGTTAAAAGTGAAAGTTTCGTTGGTTAGTGTTTGATTTACAAAAGTTTAATGTTGATAACGTATTTCAACTTACCAGTGTAAACCGCCAACCCAACCCTAGTATATTTTAGGGAAAGTCTCATTGGGTAATTCGAAATTTCTTTTCTTTCTATCATTTCATTTTGTAAAATGGAATCGTTTAAGTCAATTAAAGCTAGGAAATATTTAACAGTTGAAGAAAAGGAATCAGTCGATAGAGACAACGATGTTTTTGACCCTGTTGTATCGTTTGACTTGTTTGAAATTCACGAGTAAGCTATGCAAAAATTTAGGGATTTAGTCAACTATTACCATGCTTGGAGTCCAATTTGACAAAATCTATGGTGTTCCAAGTGTATGAATTTCTGAATTTGTGTTCTAGTGCATTTCAAATTATATCCCTTCTAAGAGAGTTGTTATTTCTAAAGATGGCTCTATACTTTTTGAGATAAATTCTTAGTCGATTTATGAGATGTTAATATTTCCTATAAAATATAATAGTGAGATTCTAGATGAAACCATATTGGCCAAATGATTCAAAGGTTTAAATTCCCAAGAGAGGGTTTCTCTTTTACAGTCTTATTTATGTCAAAATATTGACATCCCTACAGACAATCTCACTCTTAAAGCCAGTTTGTTTCCTAAAATATCAAGATAGATCATTTTAATGATATCTGTAATCCTAGGAAATGAAAATGATGAGGTTGTTGATGAATATGTTTTAAGGTTCATAATGTCAATCTGTCCATCTATAGTGAAACCCTTAACTAAATTTAACTATGCTCAATTCTTAGTCGATAATATTCATATTCAACTATCATAGTTTGAAACCACTAGATACTTCATATATCAATCTTACCTAGTACATATTTGTTTGTTCTTTAAAGATGATAAGTTTTCACATATTAATCTCAAAACCAAAGATGGAATAGGAAATCCAATTTCAATTATTCACTAGACTTCTCTAGTTAGAAAAAGGGCTAAAAATGTTGAGTTCCCAAAATATGTCCATCAGTTTATGTCAAAATTATTTGAAATTATCCATAATAAGGTTCCTCCAAGAGTATTTCCATAATGTAGGAAACTTTTATAGCTAATACTTGACCTTTGCAGTTCAATACTACTTGACCTTTGAAGGTGGCAAAAAAAATTCTCAAGAACATGAGATTTTAGCATGAAGGGATATGGATGTATGATTCCCATGCTATAATTTCTTTAAAAAGGATTGAAAATGGATTAGTTCCTTATTAACATCAACAAAAATAACAATTGAAGTTGGTGGCTAACCAAGATATCTAGGATGACGTACATAGGATTTTGCAGGTTCATAAGAAAGCTTCTGACCAACCATTGAAGTCACTAGTAACAAATATCCATCAGTAATATGAAAATATATATAAAAGAAAGATCAACAAAAGGAAGAAAACATAAGTAGAAGATGAATATAAAGATCAAAGATCACAAGAATAGTCAGAACCAGTGATAAGAGACTCTGTTGTGATTGTAGATGTTGGGTATGTGTTATATTCTTTGCACGACTAGATCTAGTGTATGTTATGTTGCATCGAGAACATAGGGGTAGAGACCCCCCATTTGGGGGTTGCAGAGGGGTGATAGCCCCC
>ML796037.1:38721-60949 GCA_009831015.1 Picea engelmannii
CGATCTAAAAAAACCTTCATTTAGGCCCTCAAAATGGCCCCGGAAGTTAAAACCTGCTAAAAATAGTAAATTGCCAAAATTGCCAGAAAACTGTTTTGAGCCAGTCGGAAAAGGTGGGTGGCCACCAATATCCACCTGGATCAGATACCTTCGTCGGAGACAACATTCCCTAAGTAGTGAATCTTCGATTGATAAAATGAGAATTTGGAAAAATTCCCATACAATTTGTGCTCTCACAAACACTGTAGTACCATGCACAAGTGTTCATCATGCTCCTCTGTCATCCAAGATTAAATCAAAATATCGTCAATGAATACTTGGACGAACTTGTCCAAGTACTTGCGGAACACCCCGTTTATCAAACTCATAAATACCCCTGGGGCGTTTGTCATTCCAAACGATAAAATAGTAAACTCGTAATGTCCAAACCTCGTCTTAAAGGTGGTGTTAGGGACATCATCCTCTCGATCTGTACTAGAGATACCCTGATTGCAAATCAATCTTTGAGAACACCATCACACGCTTCATCTGATCAAACAGATCATCTATCCTCGACAACGGATATTGATTCTCGATCGTTGCGTTGTTCAATTGACAGTATTCAATGCAGAGCCTCCACGACCCATCCTTATTTCATATGAAAATAATAGGCGCACCCCACGGTGAGACACTTGGACATATCAGTCCCATGTCTAGAAATTCCTTCAGTTGCATTCTTAACTCCTGTAACTCTGGGGTCGACATCCGATAAGGTGTTATCGCTATCGGTTCAGTCCTTGGTTTTAGGTCTATAGTAAGCTTCAATTCCCTCTCCGGCAGCATCCCAGGTAACTCCTCCGAAAAGACATCTTCAAACTCTCTCACCACCAGAAGGTGTTCTAAACCTTCTACCACTCCCTTCTCATTTAACGCAAGGATCGCATAAAGATTGCACCCCTTGCGCATGCTCTTTTGTAGCTGCAAGGAAGATATGAACCTTAGGGAAACTCCCTGGTTCCGACCTATAATCACAATTCCTTTTCCTTCATCATCGACCAAGCTCTGTCATTTCATCTTACAGTTAAGTATCACCTCATGCGATTCCAACCAGTCCATACCGATCACGACGTCATAAGATCCGAAGATCGTGACGTATAGGTTGGCCCTGGTGACAAACTCTCCCAGATTAAGGTACAGCTCGTAACCTTTCCTCCAACCCACTGTTGGATCCCGAAGCCATATCTACAAAGCCTAACTCATCTTGTTTGACTACCTTTACCTTAATCCTTTTTAGCGCTGCACCAGAAATAAAACTCTCGGTAGCACTGGGATCTATCAAAATACTAAATGTCTGGTCAGCGACGGTACCTTACGTCTTGAGCACAGTCGACTGGTTCTCTGCCTCGCATTCATTCAACGCTACATGAATCCGATGGGCCTTGCCCAAATCTCCCACGATAGTGGGTCCGGCTAATCCAGATGCTCTAGTCCTCTACACTGGGCAGTTGCACTGGTAGTGTGGATCCCCACATGTCCAACACCCCTTCTTCGGTCCAGTACTCCTGGTACCTGAAGTAGAATATGAAATCTAGCAATGAGGCCCTTGACATTACTTGGGAGGGCCTTGTCATACCGTCATCATCCCTTACTATAAGCAATTCCAACACAAGGGCTTTCTCTTCCCCTTCGGGGTTTGACTCCAAGGGTGCAGGAACTTCTGGAGGCATCACACCTCCTTCCACGACACCACATTGCGAACCTCAAAGGCACCCTCTAAATGCGATCTCCATGAGGACACGTTAAGGATTTTAATTAACTCAAGGGTTAAAACTCACGGGTTTACTGCAGTGGAAATCCTGGCAATCCACAGTCACAGGGTTGAACCCGCTCTGATACCATATGTAACGGCACCTTCGTTACGACTACAAGCGAAGCTGAAGTGCAATTTTTGTTTTTTGTTTTTTTTTTTGTTAGGGCAAGAAGGCGACGACGACAACAGTTTACCTCACCATTGAC
This sequence comes from Picea engelmannii, assembly GCA_009831015.1. Lineage (NCBI taxonomy): Eukaryota > Viridiplantae > Streptophyta > Pinopsida > Pinales > Pinaceae > Picea > Picea engelmannii. Next base: position 40,717 of record ML796037.1, read on the forward strand.
GACGAACGTAATCATGCAATCCAGGCAATAAGAAACTATGAATCAACGCACTAGCACAGGAGAAACGGGGAAAAACATGCATTAAGACAAGGAGAAATGACTACCCGCCCGACACAACAAAACCCCACCTACAATCCAAGGGACAACATCCCCCGCCCGACATAATGACCTTGACGAACAAAGACTAGAACCTCAAGGTGCGTGAACCAAACGCATGAAGACATTCAACCCGTGCGCAAAAACAAACTTACAACGCTCGACAACACTCACACGGAAGGCACCGACTCCGACCAAGTTATCATTTGCTACTATCCAAATAGGGCATGCCATGATCCCCTCATCGGGAATCATGTCGTCCCTAGGTGATAGGCATGTCAATAACCTTGGTACCACACATCCTATCTGGATCGAGGACTCTAAATAATCTGACATGCTAGGAGCCAAATACCAATAAGAAACCACGCCCATAACCCGACAACAGGTCGACGAGATGCCAAAGAACGGCACCGAGGGAAGACACAAGGAAAAACACGACTTCGTCAACCACTCGTACAATAACTGATAAGTTGGTAGTCTACATTCGAAGGTTGAGTTGTTCCAAGCTACTAAGGTCAAAATAAAATCCAAATGACGAAATTCAAGAAATTTTTATGCTATCTTGTTGTTTATGAATAAATGTCACCTCGATGTTATTCAACGAGATTTAATGTTATTTTTAAGCACTACATAAAACAAGATAAACATTACATACAACCAAGCTATACATTACAAGCTATAAAATCCCTATAAATCAAGATACATGTTACACGAAAGGTTGCTATACATTCAATGAGAAATTAATGCCATACACAATCAATGAGATTTACTACCATAAGTATTTAATAATATTAATGCCATATTCATCTAACTAGGTTTAATTGCCGCATTCATTTAATGAGATTTAATTTCCGAATGCCTGATCATGATTAGATGTCATTCAGAGCCACACAATGCTCTTGATGCCATTGTTACAAGATACCCTACAACAATAATTATCATTGCTAAATAAGAGAAAAGGGAACGTTGTCTAGAAACAAATACGCTGAAGCAATTGGTATTAATTCAAATGCCAAGCATGTCTATTACTCAAGTTGTGTATTAAATTAATTGTCAAGCATGTCTATTACTCAATTGGTACAATTACGTTGTCTATTACTCAATTGGTACAAATATGTTGTCTAGTAAAAACTATGAGAAGTTGTGTATTAATTCAATGCCAAGCACATCTATTACTCAAATAATAAACTGAAGTTGTCTCAGATATAAATAGCAACATTGATTGTTCAAATGAATACAAAATAACTTAGTTGTTCATGAATTAAATTAGCTATCCAATGGAATTGCGGAATTATAGCCATAACAATTCTCAAATCGCTGAGGTAATATAATCCAAAAAGTATTAAAGCTGGTGTCCCAATAAGGGAAAAACCAAACTTAAACCCAAAGCCGGTGGGTCTAAATTTGAGCCAAAGGTAAAGTAAAATCGTAGACACAGGAGTAAAATGCATTCGTTCATAGGGAAACACTCAGTCAACGCATCAACCAATTCTGTCAGTTATGGTAATAAAAAAAACGCATTCAAAGGAGGTATAAAAACACTGGCAACAAGATGAAATCTGCTGCCATTCAAGGCACAGATTCGTTGTCAATAAAGGTACATAAACGCCAACATTTAATGAGGAAATTTGATACCATCTAAGGCACTAATTCACTGTCAATTCGGAAATGAGATCGCCAGCATTCAGTGAGAAAAATCGTTGCCATCCAAGGCACGATTTCACTGTCAAATCTGCATGAGATCACCAGCATTCAGTGAGGAAAATCGATGCCATCCAAGGCACGGTTTCACTGTCAGTCGTCTTGATAACTGAAAATGTTGTTAAACATCAAAGGGGAACTTGCCTCCATTAACCACCACCACTACACTATAGAACACCATCATTCGCACAGCGAATACATAGTCTAAGGATTACGGAAATCTTTGGGTAAGTAAAACAATCATGGGTAACTATCACCAGAATTCGCTAACTCATCTTTAACTGTAAATAAATAAATAAATTGTTGAATACAAATTGTGAATACAACCATTGAATGTAAAATCATTGGTTGTCATTCGAGGGAAGGCTTAGTCAAAAAGGTTTTCAATCAAGTGTACCACGCAGGTTGAGATCATCTTCAATAAATAAGTTTCAGAGAAAAAAAAATTGCAGATATTAAAAACTATTGAATACAGGAAACCCAGAGTAAAATCGTAGAGTAAAGGCAGGCCAGAAGTGAGGAAAAACACACAATAAATCACCAAGAGAAGCATTAAAAACACAGACTTAAAACGTAGAGAATCATGAGCGAGTCATTGCGGAAAGGGAAAAACCATCGCAGAGGTAATCCCTTGCAACAAGGCGCAATAAAAACCCTCAACCCAGAACAATCAACAAGGGTAGACGACGGGACAGGAACATCCTTCGCTCTTCATGAACGCACAGAAAAGCAGGGCGTTTAGATCCATAGGTATATTAAATCTGAAGCAACGACCGTAGATCAGGCTCCTAGACGACTGCTCAGGCCTAGACTGATGAGCTAGAGATGATGGAAAAATAAACCACAATCATCACAAATAAATAAACCCCAAGACGGTCAAGACATGGAGAATCGAGGGCCATGGGAAATAAACATCGAGCTAAATGCTATGGGGGAATTTCAGTCATCAACTAGAATGCTAAGGCAATCATTTCCTTTACCCAATTAAACATATAGAACTAAAATCATAATGCATACTATTAATTTACCAAGCAAAAATAAAGGAAGTGTATCGTATCCCAAGTCTCCCACTCGAAGTTGTTGTTCCATGCGCTCCATGCAGCTCCCGCTTCTCGACCTACGAGACGTCACCAGTACCTCCCAGCCAACACTAGGGGTAGTCTTCTTCCCCCTTAGCCCCCCGAGCCGTAAAGGGGCCACGCACACTATCCAGAGATTCAGCTAGGTCCCAGCTCGCCTCTCAAGGTCGAGCTACCACTCCTCATCGAGCTGGGTATCCCAACTCCCACAAGCTAAGTTAGCCAAGTAGATATTTTTGTAGTGTAACGTTATGCAAATAGAAGAGATACATCATCATTTTCATCCCTCCATTATATAGAGTTTCAAAGTCCTTTACTTTCCCAAATCCCATTTTATTTAATGTTTAATAAATTAATTCATAAAAATTCCTCCCCGTACATGTGTCACCCATCCCCTTCATTCCTCCAAAATCTAATTTCTTTAATTAATTAATTACCCTTATTTCCCTCACCCACCTAGAGTCATTCCTAGAATCGCTCCTAAGTGTCCCCAAATTCCCTTACAGGTTTTAATGACTTTCCCCATTATTTATTTACTAGTTTAGTTTAATTTAGAAGGATCTTTAATGCTAGATACCTTACTAAGTTAGACTTTCTGATTGTTCCTTGTGTTTCCCCTTTCCTTTTATGTTTCATGCATTTTCCTAGTTTACTAATTATTTTAGATTTCCCTCTTTCCCCTTTTTATTTAAACTCAAAAATGAAAGTGCGGAAACTTACCCCTTTTTCCTTTTTCTTTCTAATGAATAATTTTTTAATTAGCATAATAATTAAAACAATTATTTCCCCTTTTTAAATTTTATCCCAAAATATTTTATAAATCAATTTAATTGCTTACCCCCTTCTTGTCACAAGATTAATGAAGATCATCATTATTATATATATATATATATAATTTTTTTCTTAATTTTTTTTAAAAAGATAAAATTTTATCACCAGAAAATTTAGACCTAGACCTTATTTTCCTAGGTTGGGCGACATTTTTTTAAGCGAAAGGCTTCAAATATTCCTTAACACTTTATTTGTCCTAAAGCCACCTAGGTTTATCCAATTATTAAATCACCACACGACATGCCCTTCAGGATGCACTAGGTGCTCCAAGGGTGCCACTCGCCTCTTTTTGTTTCTCTTGCGCGACGTTTCATTCAGGATGCACCACGTGCTCCAAGGGTGCCACTCACCTCTTTCTATTTTTCTTGCGCGACGTGCCCTTCAGGATGCACCACATGCTCCAAGGGTGCCACTCACCTCTTGACTGACTTGGTAGACATCAAAAACCTCTGGAGTCAATACTCTGCCAAGTGATCTTGTGGGAGACTAAGGGCCTCTAAGGAATAAGGCCCCTGCGTTATTGTGCACCCCTTAGGATCATCGTGAGCAACTATCGCAGTCGACCCTCACAGCATCGTGGGTATTCTCGAACTAGGTAATCGTTAACCTAAAGTTCAAGCCACAGCGGGAGTGCTAGTAGGCTGTGACAGGGATGTTATCCACACCTCTCCCTGAACATCTCTGGTAGTCATGCATGACCCCTCTACTCCACATGTGAGTCTGGTCGGCAAGCTATCGTCAACCTACATCATCAACGAATCATGTCAAAAATATATCCATATCATATCATCTAATGAGATGCACTAATATCACATATAAAACAATCAAACCCCAATGGTTCACTCCCCTACTCAATCTAGAGTCCAAGGGGTTCCATCAATGCCTCTGCATCCTCGAGGTCCAAAATCCTACACACTCAGTAAAATCGATTCAATAGCACTTGTCTATGTCAATGCAGCCAAATAACATGTCATCAATTTATAACGCCTCAAAATCATAAATCAAATACCCGAAAGTATATTAATTTGGATCACTTGCAAGCAAGTGTCCTCAAAGAATAAGTTCGCTCAGTGCACAAGAGCGGTATGTTACATGGTATATGCACATGGTTGGCATATTGGTGTATGCATATGGATGGAATATTGGTATATGCACATGTTGACATGTTGCTAGAAGCATATGGTTGATACATTCCATGGATGATATATTTTGGCACATTGTATGATGTTGATGTACATGGTTGATGTACATGGGTGTTTTGCATGGTGGGAACATTTTGGTACATGATGTACTTGGTTGACATTTTCTTTTTGACATATCTTTTGGTTCATGATGTATGGTATGGCACAAGTTTGATGCATGGACAGGTCCAAGGATCATCATTGAAAGAGAATTTGATATATGATCCAGTTGAGCAGTAGCAATTGCATGTTGATCATATTGCAGAGGATATGGGGGAAGAAATACCCATAGGGGGATTCATTCTTCTTCCCATCATTCTAGAAGGAGATATTTATCAAATGCATACCTAGAAAAGAGCCCTATATTTGAAGAAAGAGCACAAAGGAATAATTTCAGGGGGAGCGATGGTCACAAGGGGAGTATGAGTGATGTATCTTCAGCATTACATCAGAGTGATATCCCTTGTTCAAAAGGGGAGATATTATTCAGAGGAAGATCAAAAGAATTCAGACAGGGGAGCATCCCCAAGGAGAGTTCAACCAAGGGGAGCATCCCCAAGAGGAGAATGACCCTTTACCATTGATGTCAAAGGGGGAGAGATAGTCACATTGATTTGATTGATGGGGGGAGATAGTCATATTGATATGATTAATGACTATTGATGTAGATCATGCCTTGTCTAAATGTTGACATCAATGATTGGTGTTGACATCAATGTTGGTATTGCCATCAATGCCAAAGGGGGAGATTGTTATATCATGTTGTCATTGATGCCAATGGTTTTATTGATTGATGTCAAGTGATTGATTGATGCCAAAGGATTGATTAATTGATGATTGATGTCAAATGTAATATGTATTGTCCTTGATGAGATTATATAGATATCAAGTATATGAAGCATATGATGTCATGCATAGATGAAGATGGATCAATGAGTTGTCATTGATACATGATGCAAAGATGAAGATGGTTCGATGTGGTTTCTTTGATATATGATGCATAGTTAGATTGATCATTATAGTCTTATCATGGTTGATAAGGTGCACAAATGTATGAATTCCAAAGTGGTCCCCTTATGGTGAAAGCCCTCACGGGAAGATTCTTTACGGTTGAGTTATCCTAGAAGAATGGTTGGAGAAACCATGCTTGAGTGTTGAATAATAAGATGAAGATCAATGAATTTATCAGTGAAACTATCCTAGATGGATAGTTCTTGTCATTCCATTTCTGGTGGTATGTGGAACATCACCTAACTCCCCACAGTTAGAGAGTTATGGCCATGAGAATTTGAAGAACCCAAGTTTGGGTAATGGACCCAATTTTGTTTGATGGATAATGGTATGCGTTTTGATATATTTTTAGGTAAGACTATTCTATATGGATAGTACATGTCATGCCATTTATGGTGGTATGTGGAACGTTGCATAACTCCTCACAGTTTGAGAGTTATGGCCTTACGAAGTTGGAGGACTCTCATATGTTGGCTTGAAGCCCCAAAAGGTCAAAGAAGTCAAAGAGCTTGCAAAGAAGAAATTATTATTTAAATGATAAAGTAAAGTGACAAAGTCAATAAGGATTATTTAAATAATAAAGTGAAGTGATAAAATCAAAGAATATTATTTAAATGATAAAGTGAGGTGACATGTCAAGGAGGAATATTTAAATGATAAAGTAATGGAGAACTTTCTAATTATGGAAAGTGGTTAACCCTGAAAATGAGGAAAATAGGTTAAGTGACCTATAAATGGGTTAAGTGACCTAGAAATGGGTTAAGTGACTTAGAAGATGGAGAGTATAAATAAGAGGCAAGGCTCTCTCATTTTACAATCACACTTGAGCATATTGAAGATCTATAGGTTACTGAGGTAACAAAAGGATATCTAAGATGAATTTCAGAGGTAAGGTGAAAAAAAGAGGGCTGGAATTCAAGGGAGGATAAATTCTTTTGATGATTCTTTCTAAGGTATGTTATTTACAGGTCATCTCAATATTTTAACAATAACTGTTTTTCTATAATGATTCAGAACATGAGATTGATATGACATTGAGAAAAAATATCCAAGTATCTATGGAAAATAATTCTTCTTGTGGGTCGTTGTATTTTTGGAGTTACACTCCATTGAAAATAGGGTTTGTGGCTAGTCCTCAAACTAGTCTAAAACAGGTGTTTCGGGTAAAAACGGCATAACTGCTTCATAACATATCCAAATTCAGTAAGACAAAATGTGTTGGTTATAGTACAGTCTTTAGTATGTTTTGTAATAGTTTCAGATCGATTCAACATATATTCTGTGTGGGGCACGCTCTACAAGGTCGCTATGTATAATAAGCCAAAATTCAGCAAGGTGTGTCATTTTTGCTATAACTCCTTTTCTAAGAGGTTCCATGTAGTGAAAATTCGAGGAATTGCATAAAACACACTAAAGAACATTGTATATCAGTTTCATATCTTTATTCATTACAGATACATAGTTATGATTATTTCAATTTAGGGTTGTTGACTAATCCAAATCTAGTCATGGTTGAGACAAGAAGTTGATGAGTTGGCACATACATGAGGTGTATAGTTGATGATGTTGGTACATAATTGATGAGTCATTGTTGATAAGTAGTTGACACATGATTGGTATATACTTGGTACATTGTTGGATGCACTTGTTTATGGGACAGGTTGATTGCAGGTTGTTTGGTGCAGGTTGGTGCATGGTTGATGCACTTGTTTATGTTACAGATTGATATATGTTGAGGATTGTTGCCTCATCTCAATTAGTGTTGAGGGTGTAATATGAGTCTTGCATTATAGATCCAGTGCTCTTGTAGAGTTGTACTCTATTCAGTTGTTGCTGAAAAACCCCAAGGATTGTAGTCCGTAATAAAAATAAAATTGTACATACATCTTGTGTTATTTGTGTTCCTTGTGGTGATGACTTGTTGATGATATATTGCTGATATATGTTGTTGATATGTGTTCACATCTAACTGGCTATAAATGACAGCAATGAGTAATGAGTTAATGGTGATTGTTAACTAAGAAGTTTTGTGTAAGAGGGAAGTTTTGGGAAAAGATCCCTACACTGTTCACCCCCCCCCCCTCTCAGTGTAGTCGGTGTGTCCAACAAAAATGTGTTGCATTTTTGCCTCATTTTTCGTGTCGCCTCATTTTTCATGTCCATTGTTGGGCATTTTTTTGGAACATGGTTGTTGCCGATGTTTTTGTATTTTAGGTTAAGGAATTAGGGTTTTTGACTAATCCAGGTCATTGGGTTAATGTTTTGGATGTCATTGGCTCCTATATGTATATTTTATTGTAAACAATGTAACACTATGAATGAATATAGAATATGTTGGTTTTCCGGTTTGGGTTTGTAGGGGAAAAATATCTGTGAATGTGTGTATTTTCCATTGTATATTTTCTATTCTTTTATTGAAAATATATTTACAGTAAAATATTGTACAAGGTTAAAATATACATTTGGTATCAGAGCTTTGTTGGCTTCAGGGGGACACCTTTGTGGTCAAGTGTTTGGCTCGAGACTATGATAAGCCTTGTTACAGTGGGATATCTATGGTAGTAATTTTTTAGGTGAAAAGAAATGGCAAGCAGTTCAAAAATAGAGATCGAGAATTTTAATGGGTAAAGTTTTGAGTTGTGGAAGCTCAAGATGGAAGATCTATTAGTGGATCACAGTGGATCTAGGTACTGCACCTACAAGAACTTCATCGGATGACTGGAAAAAGTTGGATCGGAAGGCGAAGAGAACAATCCGGCTATGTCTCTCATATTCAGTATTACTGAATCTGTCAGAGGAAGCTACAACCAAATATTTATGGGATAAGTTAGGGAAGTTGTATTAGTCTAAGTCCCTAGTAAATAAACCTTTCATGAGAAAGAAGTTGTATAACATGAGGATGAGATATGGAGACTTAGTGGAAGAGAATTTGAATGCCTTCAATACTGTGGTAACTTAGTTAGTATCTATTGAGATTAAAATTTCATATGAAGATAAGTGTATCAATTTACTATGTGCTTTACCATACTCTTGGGATAGTCTGGTTGTGGCCATATGTAGTAATACAACTTCCTTGAAGTTTGAGGAAGTGATATCATCCTTGTTGTTGGAGGAGATGATACGTAAGAACATGGAAGGACATAGAACATATGCATTATTTGCAAGAGGACACTCCCAAGAAATAAATGTATCTAAGTTCTCAAGTGGGAGATCTAAGTCTAAGGGTAGATCTAAATTTCCATAATTTTTTTTAAAGGTATGCTGAAGATGTGGAAAAGAAGGGCACTACAAGAGGCAGTGTAGATTCAAAATTGAGAAAAAGAAGGGATTTGAATGAACTCCTTATATAGAAGGATAGAACTCCAAGGAAGAAGGAGGGGATGTGTACTTGCATTCTTCAAGCACACATGGATATCATGAGGCATGTTTTGTTGAATCAAGTGTATCTTTTGATATGATTCCCCATAAGGAGTGGTTCTGTGAATATGAAAGGTATGATGGATGTTATGTTTTCCTAGGTGATGACTCGAACGCCAGAATCATAGGACGAGGAAAATTCAAGTTGAGACTCATAGATGGAAGGATTAGAATACTAATTGGTATTCTGCACATCCTAGGTTTGGACATAAATTTGATTTTTGTAATCAAAATGGATGATGCAAGGGTAAAAACAATATTTGAAAAGGAAACCTGCAGGATGGTTCGAGGAGCAATGGTGTTGTTGAAGGGAGTTCGATTTGGAACTCTATATAAACTGCAAGGAAGAACTATTATTGATGGGTGTAATAATTACATTGTTCTTGATATTGGAGTTGAAGAAGAAATAACCCCTACAGTCTCTGGAGAAAAGGTTATGTTGTTGCATCAAAGACTGGGGAATATCGAAGAGCAGGGTCTTTGACTACTACATGGTAAAGGTATGGTTGAAGTTATGTCTAACTTCTCTCTGGATTTTGATTTCTGTGAACATTGTGTATATGGGAAGTAGAATTAGGTAAGATTACCCTCTAGTGCAATGAGGGCAGAAAGAAATTTACAGCTAGTTCATAGTGATGTGTTTGGAACTGTGTTGGTTCCATCATTGGGAAAACTTGTGTACTATGTCTCATTTATAGATGAATTCTCAAGGAATACTTGGATATATTTCCTCAGCAAGAAATCTGAAGTCTTTCACAGGTTTTAAGAGTTTAAGGCTCTTGTTTAGAATCGAACTGAGAAAATAATTAAGGTGTTGAGGACAGATAATGGCGGAGAGTTATGCGAGAATGAATTTAAAGAATTATTTAAGAAGTGTGATATAGAAAGGAAGAAGACTACTCTATATACACCTCAACAGAATGGAGTTGCAGAAAGGATGAACATGACGCTGATGGAAAAATCAAGGTGCATTCTGGGAAGAGGCAATGGGTACTGCATGTTACCTGGTCAGCATATCACCCTCATCAGCTTTGGATGAAAAGACTCCACAAGAGGTATGGACTGGTAAGAAACCTTCTCTCACACATCTCAAGGTATTTGGATGTGAGGCCTATGTTCATGTTCCAAAGGAAAACAAGAGTAATCTAGATAAGAAGGCTAAAAAGTGTATCTTTATTGGGTATAAATATGGTCTCAAAGGTTATAATATTTAGAACCCAGAAACTAACAAGTTTGTGTATAATCGAGATGTGGTATTTAGAGAAATGAAGGATTTTGTTAAAAAATAAGTCCTACCAATGAAGAACCAGAGAAAATATAGTTTGATTTAAAGGATGATGAATCGGAATCTACAGAAGAACATGAATCAAAAGAAGAAGATCTTCATACTCCAGTATTGAGGAGATCGGTTCGAGAAAGAAGGATATCGGAAAGTTATACTCCATCTAATTTCCTTTCAATTTGTCTTTGTCTATTATTGATGTTGATCCTAGAACTTTCAAGGAGGCAGTGGATTCATAGGATGGAAAGCTCCGGAAAAAGGCCATGGATGAAGAAATGGCATCCTTGGATAAGAATGAGGCTTGGTATCTAGTGGAGTTGTTGACTGGAAGAAATCCCATTGGCGAAAAAGGGGTATTTAGAAAGAAGTTGAATGCAGAAGGAAAAGTGGAGAAATACAAATCTCGGTTAGTAGCAAAGGGTTATTCTCAGGTTGAGGGAATTGATTTTGGTGATATTTTTTCTCTTGTTTCCAAGTTAACTTCTATAAGATTTTTGTTATATGTTTCTTTGATTTTGAAGTAGAACAAATGTATGTGAAGACAACATTCCTACATGGGGATCTGGAAGAAGAAATCTATATGAAGCATCCAGAAGGCTTTGTTATGAAGAAAAAGAAGGAGTTGGTATGCAAGATCAAAAAGCCCATGTATGGTTTAAAACAATCACCAAGGATGTGGTATCAAAAATTTGATACGTATATGTTGGTACTTGGCTTCACAATAAGAAAAGAGGATCATTGTGTGTATTTTAAATTAATTGGTGATCATTTGATTTATTTGGTCTTGTATGTGGATGATATGTTGCTGATAGGAAACAACAAGGATATTATCTAGGATGTGAAAACTCATTTGTCCTCTAAATTTGGCATGAAGGATCTTGGTGCTTCAAATTTCATTTTGGGCATGGAAATTAAAACAGATCGAAAAAAGAGGAAAATATGGTTAAATAAGATAAAATATGTCGAGAAAATATTGTAGAGGTTTAATATGCAGGAATGTAAACCATTCAAGGTCCCTATTCATGTTGGTGTAAAGTTATCTATGAATCGGTGTCCCAAGACACAAGAAGATGAGGAGGACATGTCTCGTGTTCCATATGTGAGTGTAGTTGGCATCTTGATGTATGAAATAGTATGTACTACACCAAACATTGCACATGCAGTGGGATTTTTGAGCAGGTATATGTCAAAACCAGGGAAGGAGCATTAGAAAACAATAAAAAGGGTTTGCAAGTATTTGTGTGGCATTGCTAGCTATGGATTGTGCTACCAAGGAAGACCAGGATTGGACAGAGTGTTGGACATACATCGCTTTGTGGATGCAGACTGAGCTGGAGATATCGATCATAGGATATCTATAAGAGGGTATGTGTTTAACCTATTTGGAGGAGAAATCAGTGGGATGAGCAAAAGACAGGATGTAGTGGCACTTTCAACTACAAAATCTAAATACATGGCAACCACTCATGCAAGTAAGGAAGAATTATGGTTACAAATATTGTGTTCAGGTATTGGGTTGGTATAGCAAGCTGTAAGGATAGATTGTGACAATTAGAGTGCAATTTTTCTGGCAAAGAACCCGACTTATCATTCAAATAAAAAACATATTGATATTCAATATCACTTTGTGAGAGACATAGTTGAAGAAAATAAAGTGTTTCTAATGAAGGTTGACACTTGGAAGAATGTTGCAGATTCATAACAAAATACATGAGCACTGAGAATTTCTCTTGGAGTAGAGGTTCCATGGGAATTGTTGCCCTGAATTGTTGACTATGTAACCCTGTAACCCCTTGTATGCAAAGAAAACAACAAGTGGGAGAATGTTGGGTATGTGTTATATTCTTTGCATGACTAGATTTAGTGAATGCTACGTTGTGTCGGGAATGCAAGGGGGTTTGAGGGGNGGCCCCCCCCTCGGGGGTTGTAGGGGGGCGATATCCCCCTTGCGCAAGGGTTCAGGGGAAGCACCCCCGAGAAAATATTTTTACCTCGAGAAATGTGTCGCATTTTTCATCATTTTTGTCTTTCCTCGATTTTTGTGTCCATTAATGGGCAGTTTTTCGGCACATGGTTTTTGTCGATGGTTTTCTATTTTCATTTAAGGAATTAAGGTTTTTGACTAATCTAGGTGATTGGGTTAGGGTTTTGGATGTCGTTGGCTCCTATATATAGATTTTATTGTAAACAATGCAACACTATGAATGAATATATAATATGTTGGTTTTCCCAGTTTGGGTTTACATGGAGGAAATATATGTGAATGTGTGTATTTTCCATTGTATCATTTATGCTCTTTTATTGAAAATATATTTGCAGTAAAATATTGTACAAGATTAAAATATATTGTAGAAGTGTCATCATCAAAACATCCTCAGAGTTCAAAGGGTCGAAGTTGAAAAAAAAATATTTGGATACAGATCAATCAAAGAAAATTGATCATGTTCACCAACTCATGGATACCAAGAAAATAGGTGTAAAGATTAAACAAAATATTCTTCCTAAAATCTTTGACCAAGGGATATCTCAAGCAAGAATGTTATATTTCATGGATTATGAAAAGGGGAAATTGAATATAGCAATATTGGAAACAAAAGATAAAAGGAAGGATACATATATCTCTATTGATCTTAATGCAATTCACCCACTGAATAAAATGGACTTGCATATACATAGTGGGGATATGTTAAACAAGGATTTGATGATAGCTACTCTTGGGATTAAAAAGTTACAAACCATAAATGAAAAAATCAGGAATCAATTCAAACAAGAGAAAATAACTATTAGAACTAAACAAATGAGAGTGGAGGAGCTGGAATAATGGGTAATGAATCTAGGAGGAAATCCTAAAGATGCAGTATCAATGACAGCTTTGATGAAAACAAAGGATACATAAGTTCGGGCATTTAAGAAAAATATCAACATCCTGGGGATTGATCATGTTCAAACTACATAGTTACATGCAATACAAAAAGAAAAGGATCAACTCCTAATACAAATGGTGCATATAAGAGACAAAATGGAAATGTATGAGAAGTAGATTCAAATCCTAAGAAAATGATCATCTTTTTCACAAATGACAGGGATAATAGACCCAACTAAGGGGTTAGAAAAAGAATTGTCAGAGCTAAACTTAAATGGAGTTGAAATTGAAATGCTAAATAAATAAATCTCCACACATAATGAAGAGATCAAGGTTCTCAAAGAACAATTGAAGGAAAAAAGATAAAATCATTGAAGCATATTATAATTTAAAGGCAATGATGCTAACATATATTGAACAATTACAAAATAAGCTATCTAGAAAACCATATCTCGTTGGAGCCAGAAATCTTATTTGGGGTGAAATCATCATAGAAGTTAGAAAAGTATGGTATTTCTTCAAAATAATTGAAGAAAAAATCTTTTTGATAGATGAAGCAGATGAATATATTCAGAAATCATTCTAGGAGTAGGGAACCAGGCCTCAGGTTGCTACTAGAATGATCAATTTCCCTAATTCTAATTCCAAATAACTATTGAAGAGTAAAGGTATAAAGGACATAACTACAATGGTGATGGAGACTGAGAATATTTTCAAACAAGAAAAATAAATTCGATACAACAAGCCCAAACTAAATGTATAATGGTAAAAAGAAACATTCAATCACTCACAAATAAGTTTGAGAATTTGATAAAAATGGGATTGCCTTCAGCATGGAATGATGAAGGAAAATTTCTATCTTTTGAAATTACAGAAGGAATTTGTTTATAACTGAAGAAAGTGAAGTAAAATTTCAAGGGATGGTTGGAACTTTGAGAGGACAGACTATTGTGGACATACTCATAGATGATTTCTATTTACTCTGGAAAGTTAAAAATATTTTCTCAATTCCTCCTACATACGAGAAGTATACCAAATTAGACATTGCATGCAGGACAAATTAAGGCCTTAAACTACCCATCGATAAAAAATTGGAAGTTTCTTATCAAGTTATTAACTGAATGAGTCATCAAAATGGTTGAAGAGAAATCACAAGATATTTTGGGAAAATATCAAGTTCGAGTGTATTCATTGCTTTCTTTGTAAAAAGAGATAGGTTGTTGTTATTTTGAGGTTAAATAATAGCTCTCAGTAACCATATGTGGTTATACTTATTTTTTTATAAAAGAAAGGAATTTCGATATAAAAGGGGTTGGCTTTTGTGTGAGAAAAACCAAGATTTCTAATAAAATACTACTTTTACATAACTTGAGTCATTCTATTTTTCAATGTTTTAGTTCATGTTTTATCTAATATTATGTATCTTTAGTCTTTCATAAATTTCCTCCTCAATATGTATCTGATGCTTTAAATGTAACAATTGGGTACGACAACCACTACTTCAACTTCCAAGGAATTATAAAATACACAATTTTTTGCAACTATACTGCAAGTGTAAGTCAGACCTGTGCATTCTACTTTTATGCCGTATGAATATTGATCAAATTTTTATTACTTTTCATTTAATACTATTCTAAATCAGATACAGATGTTTGAAATTTCTTCAATTGACATTTAAATGATTTTTATTCATATTGAATACATTGTTAAACTTTTAGTTTTATTTCTCAAAGTCGTAGTTTAAACATTCTTCAAAATGACTCTTCTCCAACGATTTTTTTTCCGGGGACATTTTCCCGAAATCCAGAAATAAATTGTTAAATCTACATATTTGAGTGGTTATTTCTGTATAATCCAAGTGTCCGAGGAGTTTTTCGGCATGTTGAATCCATTTTTGCATTCATAAATAGATTTTAAAAAACAAAAAATATTGATTTCGTGTAGATTTATGTCGTTGGATTCCGGTGACAAAAGCCATTTCATAGAATAATTAGACAATGTATTTCTTAAATTCTTCTTTTAAATCATCTAAAATCTAAAAATGTCTAAAATATTGAAATCATGTCTTTCAAGTTCTGATATTTTCTGATATTGATTAATTGGAAATCAAATTTATTTATTTAGGTAAAACAGTAAAAACACTCTATTTGAGGAAAAAAAAATTGAAGTTAACATAAATTAATTGATACCATATGTCTTGGCATAGTTTTCTAGCCACACGCATCACAAATGTTACAACAAAGTGCATTTATTTCAATGATAATACTATGAAAAATGATTATGTGCATCAATTAATTGAGGAAGCGATACAAACAAATCAATCATTTATATTGATTTCAATATCACTATAAAAATGATTTATTGCATTAATTAATTGAAGAAATGATATGAAGGAAATTAATCATTTATATTGATCTCAACTATGAGATACTTCAAATTATCAAGAGAAATGAATTTAGCAATAACTCAGTGAAAACCAATTTCAAAACAGAGATATAAGTTGAAGTCTTACAATTTTTTTAGTTAGGTGTGATTTATCTATTAGTATTTTCACATTAAAACCGTGATAATATTAAGATATATAAATTGTGAAAAACTATGGAGGTTAAAAATTCCTCAAGGTCTCACTTATACTATATATATTCAGTTAAAGCTTTGCATGGTCTCTAATTTTAACCTCCATTTCCACATGATCTATATAAAAGGATGGGAAAGTTAAAGCTTTGCATGGTCTCTAATTTTAACCTCTATTTCCACGTCATCTATATAAAAGGATGGGAAAGTGTGCCAGTGTGTGTAAGAGAAAATTGGAAGAAGATAGATTGAGATCAATTACTATGTAATATATGATTTATTCAATATCTTAGTCATACCACTTCTTAATGATATGATGTAGTATGTATGTTATTCAGTATATTAACAATTCCATTTTGTTATTATTCAACATCTTCATCACCAAACATTGTTACTTTATTATTATTTAGATTCATATTGATGTAAATTTCAAAGTATCAAGTTCATCTTAAACATATACATATAGATAAAGGTTAACATCTAAAAATTCCATGTTCCTACCCATGACTGAAACCAACGTAGATCCATCTTAACTTTGGATCTATCATGCACAGAGACAAATCAAATCCTTGGAGGTGAAAACCTTTCCTCAAGTTTTTTATTATAAAAGGAGGTTTTGGTTTTCACCTCGAGGGATTTGATCCCTATCGACACATGATAGATCTATAGTTAAGATGGATCTATGCTATTTTAGCCTCCAACATGTTTCCACTGCGTTATTATCAACAATGGTTCTAATGAGTTTAACTTTATCTTGAAGGCATGGATTTGCTTCTGAAGAACTATGGAAAAGACATATAAATGTAGTGAAGTCATGTATGCCACTCGAATTGAGTAAACATTAACATGAAAACCCGACCTATCTCTTGAACAACCAAATGCTACTCAAACCAAAAGTGATGGTTTAGTGAAAAGATGCACATTATATTCTTTTAGCTAAAAGAAAATGTGGTTTAAGACACCCACAAATTAAAAGAAACAATTGGTCAGTTGGTTCCACAATATACACACCAACAAAACCAATAAATTAGAGCCTCTCACTCTCGCAACAATTAACATTGTGAGAGTGTGATATTTTAAATTTGAACCTATCACTTTCCGAGCGACCAATAGTCCGAGAGATGAATATTTTTACACAGGTTAAGAAGAATATATATAATGACTTGCAAGAGGAGAATCTTAGTGTGTTTACAAGAAAATAAAAACAAGATCAAAACCCAATCCAAAATTGAACTATCTGCACTCAATTATCAAGAGTAACTAATAAACAAAAATCAAACTAGCATTTTCTATCAATAAATTTTTGTTTTTCTGGGAACTCAATTAGTCATCATATACTTGTGATTCTTGTTTCTTTACATCTTATAAATTACCTTGTGATTTCCTAGATCTCTTTAGTTTTTTCTTTTATTCTTTACTTTTTCACTTATCTTTGTTGATATCCTTATTGAGTTTTTTTGTTTTATTCTTTACTTTTTCACTTATCTTTGTTGATCTCCTTATTGGTGTTATCTCGACTAGGCTACCAATAAAATCTCAAAATTATGTTTTGTATAAGATAAATGGAAAGATCCTCTCAAGCAAAGGGCATGGGTTTAAAACAAGATAAAAAGGAAAGGCATGTAAGACCATAGCTCAGATTAGAAAAAATAAATATAATAGCAAAGTATTCTTGTTCTCTAATCAAATTTAGAGATAGAAGGTCCTTCTCAATTTTCCTTCAAGTGTTACTCTAGTGGAGTTTTTGCCTTGAATTCTTCATATGTTGTAACAATAAAAACAATTTCATATTTTTTTTAATGTCCCACTAATTTTTTTTTTGGTCCCACCCTTCTTTGAAATAAGATGGAAAAATAATTTCTAGAATATCTTTGAGTACAAAATATTCCATTAAGTCTTCACAATCAGTTTCTAAATTTAGAACTTAAGTAGTTGATATACGAATCTAAAACATGCTCTAACATTAAAGAACATAGTAGTAAGCAATCTTTGGTACATGAACTTATTGGGTCGAGAGGTGCTTAATATAACCTAGAGTTGACATGTGTCTATTTAAAAAATAATATTATAATATTGACTAAATAAAAAAACAATGTCAGTTTTAAGTAAAAGTTTAAAAGGAAAGAGAAGGAGATGTGTCATTCCTGTGTTCAACCTAGAGTTGACAAGTATATATATATATATATATATATATATATATATATATATATATATATATATATATATATATATATATATATATATATATATATTGTTATGTTTAATTAAAAATAGTATCATATGTGAACAATCACAGTGTCTTAGTTGTTCTCTCTAAGATATGGTAAAGACTTAAGGAAAGTTTTATGTGAGTTATAATGTAAATATATAGTGTGACTTTAAATGATTTGCTTTAGTAGCGATGAGATGCATTATAGATAACTTTTTAATGAGTTTAATATGATAAAAGTAGTGAGGTTTTGGACATCCTTTCATTTTCAAATTGTTTCAAATGTAAAATAACAAAAAGTATATTGGGATTTACTGAGATAATAGTTTAATATGAAGATGATGAAAGACTTCTCAATATATAATTATGTTTTAAGATATATAATTATGCTTTAACTAGTTATCAAAATAAAGAATGTTTCAAAATTCAAAAGGTTTTGGTTTATACTTTTGATATGTTCCAATCATAGAAACTAAAAGAGAATGCAATATCAATCATTGAATACCTTTAATTTCAATGATAATATAATACAAAACAATAGGGCATATTGATTTAAGTCATATAACACAAAGCCATAGGGCATATTGATTTCAATGATGATACTAAAAATATGTTTTAGATGAAAAAAAAAAAGGGAGCTGAAATGATTTCAACAATGATATAAGACAAAACAATAGGGTGCATTTATTTTAGAGATGGTACAATGAAAATAATTTAGAGCAATTAGTTGTTATGATTTCAATAATGACACAATGCAAAACAATACAATGCATTGATTTTAGTGATGACACAATGGTAAATGATCTAGAGCAATTAGTTGCAATGATTTTATTAATAACATAATACAAAACGATATGCATTGATTTAAGTGATGATACAATGAAAAATGATTCAACATAATCAATTACTTGTATTCAATTTAACAACGATATAACACAAAACAATATGGTGCATTGATTTCAATGATATAATACAAAATAGTACAACATATTGATTTTAGTGATGATATTAAGCAATGATATAACACAAAACAATATGGTGCATTTATTTTAGAGATGGTAGAATGAAAAATGATTTAGAGAAATAAGTTATTATAATTTTGATAATGACATAATGCAAAACAATGCAATGCATTGATTTTAGTGATCACACAATGATAAACCATTTAGAGAATTTAGTTGCATTGATTTCAACAATGACATAATGCAAAAAAATATGCATGGATTTAAGGGATGATACACTGAAAAATGATTTAGCTTAATCAATTAGTTGTATTCATTTTAACAATGATATAACATAAAACAATAGGGTGCAATGATTTAAGTGGTAATTGATCCGGATTATTTTCGGCACGAAATGAGATCGGAGATATAATAAAGAAATGCACAGAGATATTGCAGATATTCAACAATATAATAGAAATGTATCAGAGATGCAACCATAAACATGGATATACAGTAATCCACGATTTCTATTAATGAAAGAAATGTACAGAGACTGTAAAAATACAGAGTGAAAGACTCGCTAGAATGGTGGCAGCTTATCTCTGAGAAGAGATGTGACCGCTACTCGCATTCGCAAGAAGATGATTATTACAATGAGGCTCTGAAGGCCCTTTTTACAATAAGGAGGAATGCCAAAAACCCTAGACATCCAAAAACCATACCCTAGGAGATGAAGCGCCAAAAATCATGTGGGCCCCATTTGGGTAAGTTGGTGCATCAACTTCCCGGGGTCGTAACTTTTGCATATGATCTCTGTTTTAGGCATATGATAGCTCGTTGGAAAGATATATTCGAGAACTACAACACTCGAGACAAAATAACATCATAAATGGTATTTTGCGAGAGAAACATACCCAAAAAAACATCGTTTAGGGCCTCAAAATGGCCCCGGAAGTTCAGGACCCGAAAAAACTGCTAAAAATAGTAAATTACCAAAATTGTCAGAAACATGTTTTGGGCCAGTTGGAGAAGGTGGGTGGCCACC